>CM052549.1:44885025-44909483 GCA_028533065.1 Trachops cirrhosus | reverse complement strand
CCTCTCCTCATTTTTTTGAATTCTTATTTGTTCATTCTTTTCTGGTTGTATGTTTTTTTCTTCCTTTTGGTCCACTCCATTGATGTGAGACCCATCTTTCATTCCATCACTATTGGTTCCATGTGCATTTTTCTTAAACTTATTGTAGCCTTCATTTTTTCATCTAGTTTGCAGCCAAAATCAACCAGTTCTGTGAGAATCCTGTTCACCAGTGCTTTGAACTGTGCATCTGATAGGTTGGCTATCTCTTGGTCGCTTAAAAGGATGGGTTCTGGGGCTTTCAGTTCTCCTGTTTGGGCCATCTCTTTACTGTTGTTTTTATTTTTTTTGGTCTGTCGAGCTCCTGTAGTGAGGGGCGGGGCCTTAGGAGTTCACCAGGGCAGGGTACCCCAGTTGCTGGGTTGTGACACTGTATGTGGGGGCAGGGGCGGAGAAGGAACAATGGCCCTTGCTCCGCTCGCAGTAGGACCCCAGACCCCTCCGCCACTTTCTGCGAGCCAACTGGGCCCCTCTGGCGCCAATTCCCGTGTGGGTGGGCCTGTGCACCCCATGGGACCTTCCTTTTCAGTCAGTGACCCAAAGCTCTATTTCCCGGTGCTGGGACCCTGAGTTGTGCTCAGTGCCTTGCTTCCCAATGGCCACCTCGCTGGGTCTGCCGGTCGCCAACCCCCAGCCAAGGCCCTGCCAGCCACCGCCACTTGTGCGCCCAGGGTCTGCCTGCTGCAGTCCTGCGCTCCTCCCAGGTTTTTCTGCTTTCCGCACCGCGTCCCTCGCCCGGCCTGACTCCGCCCCTCCTACTGGTCTGGACGTGTCTAATTTTAACTCCTTGGGTGTCTGACTTGCATACACTTCAATTTTCTGTCAGTTCTGGTTGTTATTTTGTTTCTATATTGTTGTTGTCCCTATCTTGGTTGTGGGAGGAGGCATGGTGCATCTACCTATTCCTCCATCTTGGCCAGAAGTCCAACTTTGTTCTTTTTTAAAGAAATACTGTGGTGGCTCTTCTGGGTCTTTTGCCTATTCATAATAAACTTTAGAATCAGTTTGTCAATATCCATAAAATAGCTTGCTGTGATTCTTATTTGGAATGCATGATTCAATAAATCAGTTTCGAAAGAATTGATATCTTAACAATTTTGAATCTTTCCACTCATTAATATGGAATATCTCTTCATTTATTTAGTTCCTCTTGGATTTTGTTCATCAGAGTTTTGTAGTTTTCCTCCTGTAGCTGTTGTACATTTTTTGTTAGATTTATTTCACCTAAGTATTTCATTTTGGAGCATAATGTATATGGTATTGGTTTTCAGTTTCAAATTCCACTTGTTTATTTTTGGTAAGAGGAAAGCAATTGACTTTTGGATATTAACCGTGTATCCTGCAAACATGCTATAATCACTTATTAGTTCCATGATTTTTATTACCAATTAAAAAAAATTCTGTAATAATGATTATGTCATCTGTAATCAAAAAGTTTTATGTCTTCCTTCTCAATGTCTACCTTTTTTTCCTGCTTTACTGCATTAGTAAGGACTTCCGTACCTTGTTGAAAAGAAATGGTGAGAGGGGCTGCCTTTTCTTATTCTGAATCTTAGTGGGAAGGTTTCTTACCCTTCAGTGTGATGTTAGTTGCAGGACTTTTGTAGATAGTCTTTATCAAGTTGAGAAAGTTGCCTTTATACCTTGTTTATTGAGAATTTTTATCATTAATTGGTGTTGAATTTCATCAGATATATTTTGTGCATGCATTAATGTGATGTGATTTTTCCTTTTTAGCTTGTTGTTGTGATGGATTACATTAACTGATTTTTGAATGTAGAACCAGCCTTGCACACCTAAGAGAAGTCCTACTTGGTCATGCCATAAACCTCTTTTTTATATTTTATCTGTTAATATTTTTTGAGGATATTTGCATCTATAATCATGTGTAGCTCTCTCTTCTTGTAATATCCTTGTTTGGTTTTGGTATTAAGGTACTACTGCCCTCAGAATCAGTTGGGAAGTACTCCGTCTGCCTCTATCCCCTGAAAGATATGGTAGAGAATTGGTATAATTTCTTCCTTAAATGTTTGGTAGGATACAACAGTGTGTTCATCTGGACCTGGTGCTTTAATTTTGGAAGGTTATTAAGTATTTATACAACCTCTTTAGTAGATACAAGTGTATTCAGATCATGTCTTTCTTCTTGTATGAGTTTTGGCAATTTGCATCTTTCAAGAAAATGTATGGGCATAGAATTGTTCATAGTATACCTTAATTGGCCTCTTAATTTCTATGTGATCTGTAGTGATGTCTTGGTTTTCAGTTTTGATTTTAGTAATTTGTATCCCCTCTCTTTTTCTTAGTTAGCTATTTTATTGATTTTTTAAATTTACTTTTTATTTTCTATTTTTTAAATTGTTGTTCAAGTACAGTTGTCTCTATTTTCCCCTCACCACTCCTCCCTGCCCCACCCATCCCCACCACACACCCCCTTTGGGTTTGACTGTGTGTCCTTTATGCAAGTTCCTTGATGATCCTTCCCCATTTTGGACCCCCCCAGTATCTCCCCACCCTTCTGGTTAATGTCAGTTTGTTCTTTATTTCAATGTCTCTGGTTATATTTTGCATACTTGTTTTATTAATTAGGTTATACTTATAGGTGAGAACCTGTGGTATTTGTCTTTCACTGCTTGGCTTATTTCACTTAGCATAATGCTCTCCAGTTCCATCATGCTGTTGTGAAGGGTAGGAACTCTTTCTTTCTGCTGCATAGAATTCCATTGTGTAAATGTACCATAGTTTTTTGATCCATTCATTCACTGATGGGCACTTAGGCTGCTTATAACACTTGGCTCTTGTAAATTGTGCTTCTATGAACATTGGGGTGCACAGGTTCTTTTGGATTGGTGTTTCAGGATTCTTAGGGTATAATCCCATCAGTGGAATTGCTGGGTCAACAGGCAGTTCCCTTTTTAGTTTCCTGAGGAAATTCCATACTGTCTTGCACAGTGGTTGCACCAGTCTGCATTCCCACCAACAGTGCACTAGGGTTCCCTTTTCTCCACAGTCTTGTCAAGCACTTGTTTGTTACTTGTTAATGATGGCCATTCTGACCCATGTGAAATTGTATCTCACTGTGGTTTTAATTTGCATCTTTGATGGCTAGTGATGCTGAGCATCCCTTCATATGTCTCTTGGCCCTCTGTATGTCCTCCTTGGAGAAGTATCTGTTCAAATCCTTCGTTCATTTTTTAATTGGGTTGTTTTTCTTCCTGATGTGGAGTCATGTGAGTTCTTTATATATTGTGGAGATCAAACCCTTGTCCAGGGTATCATTTGCAAATATATTTTCCCATACAGTTGGTTCTCTTTTCATTTTGCTGATCTTTCCTTTACCTGCACAGAAGCTTTTTATTCTAATGAAGTCTGATTTTTTTCAAAGAACCATATTTTTGTTTGTTTTATTAATCTTTTTCCTCCATTAGTTTTCTGTTGGAAATTTCATGGATTTTTTCTGTAATTCTTATTATTTATTTAATTTGCTTACTTTATCTTCAGTTTGCTCTTCTTTTTTTTTGGTTTTCTAAGGTGGAAACTTACTGACTCTTAGATTTTCTTTTTTACCTAATATTTGCACCCAATAGCATAAATTTTCCTCTATCACTTTTACCAAAATTCATTAATTTTTAATATTTTCATTTAATTCAAAATATTTTTCAATTTCCCTTCAGATTTCTTTGACCCATGTGTTATTTAGAAATGTGTTGTTTATTTAATCTTTACATATTTGGGGACTTTCTACTTATCTGTTTGTTGATTTCTAGTTTAATTTCTTTGTAGTCCGAGAACAACCATTATGTGATTTTTATTCTTTTAAATTTGTTAAGATGTGTCTTATGGATCAGAATGTAGTCTATATTACTGAATGTTTTATGTGAGCTTGAAAAGAATGTATATTGTGTTAACTCTTGGATGAAGTAGTTTATAGATGTCATTAGATACAATTGACTGATGGCGTTGTTGAAATTCAACTATTTCCTTAATGATTTTCTTTCTGCTAATCTGTCCATTTATGAAGGAGGGATGTGGAAGTCTCCAGCTATAATAGTGGATTCATATATTTTTTCTTGCAATTCTTTCACTTTTTGTCTCCTGTATTATAGTTTGACACTCTGTTGTTAGGCACAGTTGTGCTAATTGTTATGTCTTCTTGAAGAATTGATCTCGTTTATTATTATGTAATGTTCTTCTTTATCCCTGATAACTTTCTTACTTTGAAAATGTTCTGTCTGATAATATAGCTGTTCCTCCTTTCTTCTAATTAGTGTTAGAATGATATATTTTTCTCCATTTACTTTTAATCTATATGTGTGTTTATATTTAAAGTGGATTTCTTGTGACACATATAGTTGAGTGACACTTTTTGATCCACTCTATCTTGTCTTAAAATTGGTGCATTTGGACCATTGACATAAAAAGTGACTATTGACATAGTTGGATTACTCTTTTCTGTTTGTTGCCCTTCTTCTTTGTTCGTATTTTTGCCTTCTACTCTTTTTCTTCCTTTTTTGGTTTTAATTGTTCATTTTATGATACCATTTTTCCTTCTTTCTTTAGCATATCAGTTATACTTTTAAAAAATTTTATAGCAGTTTTCATAAGTATTGCAATTTAAATTTAGAACTAATTGAAGTCCACTTTCAAATAATAGTATATACCACTTCGTGGATAGTTCAAGTGCCTTGTAATAACAAAATAATCCTAATTCCTTCCTCCTATCTGTTGAACTGCTGCTGTCATTCATTTTATGTATATATAAGTATACTTAAACATATATATTTAAGATATAAGTACAAACACACATAAAATATAAACATACACATAAGATATAAACAAGCATATTAGGATAATCAGATACATTGCTGCTATTATTTTTTTAATATACTGTTATATCAGTTAAGAATAAAAATGTTTTTATTTTACCTTTACTTATCCCTTCTTCATTGCTTTTTCTTTCCTTATGTAGATACATATTTCTAATCTATATTATTTTCTTTCTTTCTAAAGAACTACCTTTAACATTTTTGGGTAGGTGAATCTATGGGTAACAAATAGCCTCAATTTTTGTTTGACTGAAAAAATCTTTAATTATCCTTCACTTTTGAGGAATAACTTCTCAGGGTACAAAATTTTAGGTTGGTGTTTTTTGTTTGTTTGTTTGTTTGTTTAAATCTCAACATGTGCATATTCTCTCAATATCCCACTCTCTTTATTGGATGATTTCTGAGAAGTGGGATATAATTCTTATCCTTTTTCCTCAACTTGGTTTTCATTGATGTGTGATTTGGTGTCTGACATTAACTCGGGGCAATTCTCAGTCATTGTTGTCTCAGATATTTCTTCTGTTCCATTGTCTGTCTTCTTCTGGTATTCCCATTACTTGTATATTACACTGCTAGTAGTTGTCCCTCTGTCCTTGATTTTTTTCAGTGTTTGTTCTCTTTTCTTTAATGTTCTTGAGGCTTTTATTGATATAGGCTCAGCTCAAAGATTCTTTCCTCAGCTGTCTCTAGTCTACTAATAAGCCCATCAAAAGCATGCTTTATTTTTCTTTCATTGTTTTTTTTTATCTCTAGCATTTCTTTGTGTTTTTTTCCTAAGCATTTTCAACTCTGCTTAAATTGCTCATCTGTTCTCCCATGCTGTTTACTTTGTCCATAATAGACCATACCATACTTAGTTATTTTAAATTCTCGGTCTCATAATTCCAACATCCCTGCTATGTATGATTCTGATGCTTGCTCTATTTCTTTAAATTGTGTTTTTTGCCTTTTAATATGTTGTGTAATTTTGTTATTGGTAAAGGTAATCGCTGTAAGTAGGCCTTTACTATGGTGGTAAGACATTTGGGGTAGGGGAGCATTCTATAGTGCGATTATTAGGTCTCACTCTTTTAGTGAACCTATACCTTCATTCTGTGAACTTCCCAAACAAGTGTTTGAGATTTTTTTTTTTGCTTTAGGTATGCAAGAAAGAGTAGGCTAAATTTGGGTATTTCTGTTTCCCAGGTCACTTAGGCTTTGGTAATTAGTTTCTCCTGAGAGCAGGCCTTGTTAAGAACAGAGTGCTCTGCATATTTGAAAATGATTCCTTTCCCTTTCCTCCTCTGGAAGCATGAAGGAATTTTTGTCTGATATTTACTGTGGAGACCTAGTTAGGCTCCTAAAGGTAAATCTCAGTAGTGTAGAATCTCTCTGTGACTAGGTCTCGCTGGAGTTTTTAACTGTCTGAATTGTCCACACTGAACCTCTAGTAATTCATCAGTTACCATTCTGTTTTTCCTACCAAAAGGTAACTGGTTCCCTCAGCAGTTGTGCTGGGGAGGCTTTGCATTGGTAAGCAGCAACTCCCTGTATTTGCTTGTGGGTGTTTTCTAGTTTGAAGGAGAGTGTTTTGCCACATTTCCTCCCTTCTCTTACGGGTCCAAGAAGAATTGATGACTTTTCGATGTGTTCAGCCTTATATTTGTTGTTAGGACAGAGTGGTGACTTCCAAGCTCCTTACATGTGGAACCAGTAATGGAATTGCTAATCAGATTTTTATAGCTCACTTGTTTTTTTCTTTGATGTCTAAATGGTTCTTTGTTTATCTTTGAAGTTCAGTAATTTCTTTAGGATATATTTTGGGATTGAATGCTCTATATCTGTTTTTAGAGTTAGATTATGTTCTCTTGTATAGAAAAGTTTACCTCAGTTTTACATTTGAATATTTTTCTCTTCAGGAACTTATGTATATATCACATCTTGTTTTCCATTTTTAGTATCTTTTCCTTAATTATATTTTATATCTTTGTATGTTATTAATTTTGTATGATTTCCTCTTGCCTATTTCACATGTCTGTGTTTTCACCCTTGATCATTATAATATATTTTTTGATGTGGTCTTAATCTTTGTTACATATTTACACTGAGAATGTTTCCTCTAATTACTTTGAGACAGTGGAAAACTAAGTAACCCTTCCTGTTTCCTTTGGGAATGTTTTTGGTAACCTGTGTTTATCATTGCTTTTTCCTTTATTTCTTTCTTCTTCCCTTCCCCCAGTCCCCTACCCCCAACCCCAAAATATGTTAGGTCCCATGTTGCTTCGTTTCTGATTACTATTCAACCTTGAAAGTTACTGCTTAATAGTATAGGAATAGTTGTAGGGAGCCACCTGGGGCAGTCTATAACTTTGTTTTAGGTTTGCTGTCTAGTGTTAACCAATAAAAATTTGAGGCTGTAAAAAAATTAAAAGTATATTTGGGGATTTAGAGGATTGAATCTAAGACAGGCAGATTCAGGTAGCAACCCAAACTGTGCTCTGGCGAGAGAACAAAGAAAGGTGGTGTGTATAAAGATAAAAACCACAAAATATAATTCTTGCATGCAAGTGAAGGATTGCCGGCTAGGTTAAAGGGAATTGTACAGTTTCAGCATGCAAACAAGGTAGGAAGGAAGTAAAATCCATATATGGCAACATTTTCCAACCCTTTTCATTTCATGGTGCACATAAACTAATTACTAAAATTATACAGCACACCAAAAAATATATTTTTTGCACATCTGACAAAAAAAGTACAGGTATAATTTTGATTTGTTCATGCCAGATGGCTATTGTTTTGTTGGCTGTTGTCATTTTTTTATTTGACAGTCTAAGCAGGGATGTGAACCTCATTCTCACCGGGGGCCACATCAGCCTCATGGTTGCCTTCAAAGGGCCAAAATAATTTTAGGACTGTATAAATGTAACTACTCCTTAACTGTTAAGGAGTTGAAATTACATTCCCTTAGACTAAGGGAAAAGATGTCCGTGCTCCTGACTAACATTGCATGTTTTGAAAATTCTTTCAGCAACCGGGTTGAAAATCGTATGGTGATAGGCAGTCGTTGTTCCAGGATGTTAATGACTTGGCCTTCAGCTGAGTTTAGCAATTTAATAGCAGCTCTAGGAACTGAGGCACAAGGTGTACATAGGCCTCACTTCCTTACATAGCCTCTTGACTCTATTTTAAGTGATTCTCTTAGCAATCTTCATTCCATTCCCTAACCCCCCCACCCCCTGTTGCCATCTAGTATAACTATTCACCAATTTTTATTTCCTTCTACCTTGGTAACACTTCTACACTTCTGTCGTCAAATTTTGGACTGTTTGCGAATTTAGTGTGAATCCCGGTAAAGCCTTTAAGCAATTTCTGTGTGGAATTCTCATTATTCTCTTCTTTTCTTTCCTCTTTCACCTCCTTTTACGTGTAATAGTCTCCCCAAGTTAGAGGGCTAATTCTTACAGAATGTCAATACCATTTTATTATGATTTCTTCTCTTTCAGCTTTTCTTTCTTTGCCACTCTGCCACATTACTAGCTTCTTCCCTGGACCATCCAGGTCTGTCCATCTCAACTCCAAGCAAAGAATCATTGGATGGCACATCTAAATTCTTACAATTGATTTTAAAAACAGTTTGTTCTTTGTTAATGGTCTTAGACGTCAGCTATCTAGTTCCTTGTTCATTTTGATTTATCTATAGCATTTGGGACACATTATAATCTCAAGTTTGAAGTTTTAGTTGATTCTTAATTTTTTTGAAGTTGACATTTTGCTCTACTTTATGTTCTTGTTTTCATTACCTTTCAAGAGATGAACGTAGGAAAATTACTTTATCCTGCTGTAATCTACTGGACAGAACTCTTAAGCATTGTCTCTTTGAGGAACTCTCATTTTCTTTTATCACTTTCATAGAACTTAGTGTATGGCACTCTATTTTTTTTATGAGTCCCTTCAAGCTAGCTAATAATGGCATCTGTTTTTCTTTTAATTATTATTTCTTCCCTTCCTTTGCACAACTGTCCTATG
Organism: Trachops cirrhosus; assembly: GCA_028533065.1. NCBI lineage: Eukaryota > Metazoa > Chordata > Mammalia > Chiroptera > Phyllostomidae > Trachops > Trachops cirrhosus. Next base: position 44,900,613 of record CM052549.1, on the reverse strand, counting down.
TTCAATTGATTATTTCTATCATATTTATATGACAAGATGTATTAAGCTTATGAGAATAAAAATCTTTAAATACTAAGCTATAAGTAAGAAACATAAAGCCTTCAGAACAAGTTGAACCTGTGACTGTGATCTTGTTTTTCTGTATCTCAGTTTTTCCAAAGTAAATATGAGCAGAAAATAGTATCTTCTTGTATTTCTGCTGCTATTTATTTTGAGAGTAATGGGTTGATGCATCCCATAATTCTTTATAATGAAACAAAACTGAACATATTCTAGGAATTTGATCACTATATTATAATTTTCACAAAGATACTACATAGCCTTTCCTCACTATTACAAGTTCAGTCTTTATTTGACATGAAAAAGTTGCATATTGTTTCAGTATTACTGCTCTACTCTCTGTATATTTTTCCTTAATGTTCTTTGCAAAACAGTGCAAATAATTTAAAAGTTATTTAGACCTAGACTTCAAACAGGAGTTATATTTTAAAGCCAGTATGTCTTTTCTATGTTTTCCTTTTTTTATTACTTTTCAATTATCAGAGTAAAAATTATCAGAGCATCTTTTTACTAAAGGTACATGTAATTCTTTTCTAAACAGAATCATTGAAAAGCTGAAGAAGGGAGCTTACAAACACAACCTGTGGTTTTCTTGCTTTTTGCCCTTCTTTAACGCAGGGTAGACCATCTAGTCACTGATGAGCTCTTGTACAACCTGGTTTTTAAGCTGAGTTTGGTTTGAAATTTATATTTTTCAATTTGAGATTAAAATTCCTTCCCTTTTTGTTGAAGCATTTTAAACTGTACCAATAGCTGTGTGTGTTTTTAATACAGTAACATTCTTAGACATCAATCTCCAGAAATTTAAGAGATACACTAATATTATTTAACATGTAATTCATATTCAACACTTTTGGTTGTTTCCCAAAATGATTTTTATAACTGTTTTTTCTCCCAACTTAAACCAGTGTTGCATTATGCTTCTTGGTTATCTTGTCCCTTTACTCTCTTGTAATAAAAAACCCCACTGACTTCTTCGTCTTTTATGACATTAACACATTTGGAGAGCCCCACAATCTGTATTTGTCTGGATTTATCTGATTGTTTCTTCATGATTACATACAGAGTAAACAAAATGGTAAAGTGGTGATGTGTATTCCTCATTACATTATATCAGGGAGCACCAGAATTATGTTAGTCTGTCTCATAATTGCAGATGCTAAATGAAATCACTTTGTTACTGTGGTGTATGCCAGATTGCTCCGTAAAAGTACTCCCTTTTCTTTGTAATTAGTAATCTGTAGCACATACTTTGAGACCATATGAATATCCTGTTTCCTGTAACATTTCTCCCAATGTTTTAGTGTTCAACGATAACGTTTCTCTCAATTATTTTACTACTGGTTTCAAAATGGGGACTTTTTTAATTCTATCATTTCATCTGCATTTATTAACTGACTCTCTTCTGTAAACAGCAATTCCCATCCTTTTAAACATGATTTTTTACTATGAACTCATCAATTATTAGTGTTTTATAATCCATTATGATCAATGTTATTTTGTATGGCCAAATGTTCCCAATTTTATATTATGCAAGCCTCCTGTCGTCAAGTTCTTATGTCTTTGGACATATCTCCATTCGACTTTGAACACTTCTTTGCTCTCTGACACAGAATATATACATTCACCTTCTATGTTCACTGCTCCAGATATGGAATCACCCCTGTTCTTCAATAGGCACTGGTTTCTTTTATTGGGAAATAGTGCATACGAATCAAAATGTGGGCACCAGGTATGCTCATATCTATTAAGTCATTGTCTTTCTGTTCTTTTAGTGGACAGAACTGAGAAATACCTGTAATCCCTTTTATATATTTGTAAATTTCTTCTTTTTACAGTGAGAACCTTGATTTGTTCTATTCTAAAATATACCTAACCTAGTTTCAGGATTACTACATCAATACTATCTCCAACAACAAATCTATTAAGTACAGTATTTCTTTGTAAATCTCTTTGCCCCTAAAACATATGTTACCAGAGTTCTATAATTAAAAATTACTAGAATTTCCCTGGCCAGGTAGCTCGGTTGATTGGAGCATTATCCTGTACATGAAAAGGTTGTATATGGGTTTTGATTCCCAGTCAGGGCCCACACCTAGGTTGCAAGTTTTACACCCAGTTGTGGTATGAAGGGGAGGAAACTGATCAATGTTTCTCTCTCTCCCTCTCTCCCTCTCTCTCTCTCTCCCACCCTCCCTACACCCCCACTTCAAATCAATAAACAGCCTTGAGTGAGGATTAAAAAAAATTTACCCCGCCCTGGCTGGTGTAGCTCAGTAGATTGAGCATGGGCTTGTGAACCAAAGGGTCTCTAGTTCGATTCCCAGTCAGGGCACATGTCTGGGTTGCGGGCCAGGTCCCCAGTTGGGGCAGGTGAGGGGCAACCACACATTGATATTTCTGTCCCTCTCTCCCTCCCTTCCCTCCTCTCTAAAAAAATAAACAAATAAAATTTTAAAAATAAATAAATAATTTACACCAACTATTTGTTTTACCCTGTGTGTTTTTACATTAGCAATTTGAAGTACAATTAGTTTTGTTTCTGATTTATTTGTATTTAGTTATAGTTTTAGAGTTGCTTTTTCATCCTTTTGAAATTCAGACTTATTTTGAAATATCTAAAATATTCATATGGCTCACAAAGATTTGCTACTTCTATCCTTAATGCTTTCATCTGGGTACTACATTCCACCACTTCCACTCCCCCCTTTAGGAAACCATCTTTATTAATTTTTTTTGTATTATCCTTCCTACCTGCATGCATGCAACAGAGAGAGAGAGAGGGAGAGGAAGAGAGAGGAGGATAGAGAGAGAGAGAGAAATATCGACTTGTTGCCCCACTTATTTATGCCTTCACCGGTTGCTTCTTGTATGTGTTCTGACCATTGAACCCACAACCTTGGCATATTAGGATGATGCTGTAACCAACTGAGCCACCCATCCAGGGCCTCCCTTTCTTTCTAAAACACAAAAGGCTAACATTCGTTATTATGTTAATTATAAGAAATTATTTCTGAAAGAAGAGACTAATTTTTTAGCTTTTTATAATAACAAACAATTGTTATAATTGGAAAATTTTATTTTTTCTGTTTCTTTCTCACTCACATGAACAGGGGGACCTGGACGATCCACCATGCCAGCCCCAGGAAACACAGCTGCTTTTCGTGCTTCCCTCTGGACCAATATGGAGAAACTTGTGGATCATATTTGTACTGTCTGTGGGCAGGTAAATTTTTTTAGAGCGTGAGAAGAACATTAATTATGGATTAACTCCAGGGCATTTCAAGTTGTGTGACCGAGGGCAGGTTTCTTAAAATCTCTGAGCATTCAAAATAACTTCATTTAGCTGATTATCAGGTATGGAAAAGTTCTGGCAAAATGTCATTTCTCTTCCCTTGATTTTTCTGGTGCCTGCTCTTTCCACTTGTGTCTTTTGAAAATCCCAAGTACATATATTTTCCCTCTCTTCCCCTTTTTAGGTTCAACATCTACAAAAAATATTAGCCAAGAAGAGAGATCCTGTTTCTCACATTTGTTTCATTGAAGAAATAGTTAAGGTATGTTTACATGAAAATATCTTTGTCTTTTCATTGAAGAATGTACAGAGATAATGAGTGAGTGTTATTTGTGTTTCTGTCTTACAGTGAGGCTACATGTCAAATAGCTATAGGAAAATAAGTGTATTTCTTGAAAACCACAAATATTTTAGGCAATATATGTACAAACATTTGTTTATTGAGTGACTTCTTGCATAATACTATTTATAGAATAATTTCTGAAATTCATATATTTTCTCTTTTTAATATAAATGATTTATTATAAATGTCTTTTAAAGTTCTACTAGAGAATAAGATGAAACATTTTGGTAAATAAGGGATTTATTTAATGGTTATTATAATGTCTTATAAAGCCTTCACTGAAGATGGTAGGATCCTTTCAGTTGTTAATTTCTCCTAAACGGGACATTGCTGTATTCATGTTCTGAATTCTGAAATCCCCCTCCTGTTGTCCACAGATCTCCTGACCTCATGAGCAATAAGATTTCATTCTCTGCTTAAGAAACCTGACTCTATATTTGATTCATTCATTTTGATATATTTTTGATAATGACTAATAGAATAACTGATTATTCATTATTAAATATTAACACCTGGGGCCCCAAAGAAAAAATTTCTCTAAGGTTCTAGTGTCATTGTGTAAGTAGTTTCCTTTGTAATTCAAAATTTTAAATATTTTATATATCACAGTGGAGATTTCCAAAAGTACCTTAAGTTTTGGTGATTCACTATGGGCTTTCACCACACTCATCAGATAGTTATGCTGGCAGCTGTGATTTATTATAGTGAAAGTACATGGAGCAAAATTAGCAAAGGGAAAATGTGCAGGCATATGGTGAAGTCCAGAAGAAGCCAGGTGCAAGCTTCCAAGGGTCCTCTCCCACTGGAGTTAGAACACTCCTGATTCCTCAGCCATAGGTTCTGACATCATACAAGAAGTACTATCTTCCAGGGAATCTCGTTTTGAGCCTAGTCCAGGATTTTCATCAGAGGTCAGTGTCTAGCACATACCAAAATTCTAGACCCCTCCAAAGAAAAGCAGGTGTTCAGCATAAACCACATTTTTTTTACAAACACTTTATATCCTGTCAGAGAATCATGGAGACCCTCTCCAAACCCAAGTCTCATGCCAGGCAAGGATCAGACTGTTAGCAGGTATTTTTAAATATAGACCTACTATGTTAACTTTTTCTGCATATATACTTAATGCATTAGTACATACCTACTGACATTACCCTGCTTCATATTTGGCTTTTAATTGTCTGAAAGAAACAATAGATTGGTTTTGGCAATTTGTATAGTTATTCGTTTTTACATTTTATAGTAGAAGGGATTACTAATATCAGGTCTTCATTTTTATAGGTAAGCTACTTGCTGCACATAAGTATTATTACTCATTTCTCCTGATTTTGGTCATTTTTCTACACAGATTAATTTAGTCTTTATGTGGGGTGTCTTGGTTCTAAGTCTTTACTGGCTAATCTTTTATATATTTTTTGTTTCTTTTTGTATATTTTTTCTTTACTTAATATTCTACTAACAACACGTGGACAATTATAATGAAATCATTCTATGTAAGAGAGTCTAAAAAATGACAGAAAAGGAATAGTGCTATTTGAAGAGGCTTTATGTTTGCGATAACACAGTGTCAAGCAAAGTTTCAGCGTTAAAAGCTTGTATTGATTGGCATCAGGATGAAGTTGTCACAGTGAGTGGACACTGGCAGTCCATGTGGGTCAGGGTTGAAGGCGTGTGAACTGTCACCAATTAAACAGGAAATAGGAACATACAATTTCATCTCAGTGACCCTTTTCATTTACTTACATTTCTTATTTAGTAAATATAACAAAGATTGCTTTTTTCAAATACTGCTCTCAATCTAAGTTTACAGGCATACATAATACACATATTTATATTTATATGTAAATTTTAAAGCAGATTTCCAGTTTAGTTCATATTCTTTTAGGGTATTATTTATGAAAACAAATAGTTCCTTTTGGAATTCTATGTACTTACCTATATTAAGAAAAGGTCAATCTGCCATGAAGAGTCTAAAATTACTTTTGACCCTACAGTCATGTTTAGCTTTGTAAGAAACTGTGAAACTGTCTTCCAACATGGCTGTATCATTTTGCGTTCTTCCCACCAGCAAAGAAGCAGATTTTGCTGTTGCTTGGGAATTCAGGGCAAGGAAAATACCTGTTATATATTACAAAGATAGCATATAAATTTCACTATATTTACTATAATTTCTTTAAACTATTCTTCATCTATAAAGCTATAAACAAATATTTTTGCTGAATTTGTAACTAACCTAGAATATTATTTAGTTAAAATAATATTTGATGGCAGTAAAACCTTTTTTAAAGCATCAGAGTTTTAGAGTGATTTGAGGCTCTATGTAATAACCCTTAAAATCTTCAGAAAATGTTAAATCTTTGTAGGTGATTTTATATATTACCTGTGTCTTGGGTGTAGAACAATATCTAAGTCAAGATCTGATCTTGACATCATCTGTTAATCTCTTTTTGAGGAAAAGATTGTGAGCAGAATGTTCATACACTACAAGTTTTTGCATCTTCAAGATTTTTAAGAAGGATATATCCTGGTATTGAAATTCTTTCTAATTTAGTGGTTTAGCCTTTTAAACCTGTGAATGTTTGGTAGAAAAACAAAACGTGTAAATAATTTAAGATAGAACAATATTGAATTATGCTATGTGCTTTCTTTTTAGAAATTCCTTTTTTCCCTAGGGAGATTATTTCTAGTAAATATCTTTTTAAAATGAAATTTACATAGAACAGATTTTTTAAAATATTTATGTATTAAATTTTTGTAAGAAGTAGTACATATTTTGAAATTCATTAAAGCTAAACTAATAAATAGTTTCTCCTTCATTTATAATATGGGGTATAAACAGAGTTACACTTAGTACTTTCATGTCAGTAGGAAAGTTAAGAATCCATTTCTTAGGTTTCTTTGTTTTTGAAACATTTGATTTTAATGCTTCTGTACTTCTCTATGAACTATGATGGAATTTCCATATTTTGATTTATTCTTGCCAACTTGTATTATTTTTACAAAAAATTATTTTGCATATTCTTTTGTTAAGTAATATTTATAATTATTATCCTTTGGCTGTAGTTCATAACCTATGGATTTTAAAATAATAGTGTTTAGTTTTTACTTCAGCTTGAGGTTTATAAAAATTGAGCAGAAAGTACATCTGTTACTTAGGTTCTCATAACATCCGTTATGCATTATGAAAACCCCACAGAACTGCACAATACAGTGAGCTTATTACCTTAATGTAAACTACAGACTTTAGTTAATAATAATGAATTAATTAATAATGGTTCATCAGTTGTAACGAATGTGCCCCACCATTGTAAGATGCGTAATGCATCATCGTAAATGCATAGTGTCATGTACCCATCTTTCTAGTGTCACACAAAATGGGCTCAGTAGTTTCACTTCCTGAGAAATCCCTTATGCTGTACCAACTCATTCTTCTCCCACTTCTCTTCTTAACTTCTGATAAGCACTTATCTTTTTACTGTCTTTATTGGTTTGCCTTTTTGGGAGTGTCATCTAATCAGAACCCTATAGTAGGTAGCCTTTTCAGACTGGTTTATTTCACTTAGTAATTTGCATTTAAGGTTCCTTCACGTGTTTTTGTGGCTTGATTGCTCAGTTCTTTTTATTACTGAATAATATTCCTCTGTATGGATGTACATTGTTTATTCACTTACTGAAAGCTACATCTTGTAGCTTCCATTTTTTGGCAATTATGACTAAAACTGGTGTAAACTTTCATATGCAAATTTTTGTGTGGAAATAAATTGTTGACACACTTGAATAAATACTGAGGAATAAGCTTGCTGGATCATATTGTTAGACCACATTTAGCTTTGTAAGAAATTGCCAAACTGTCTTCCAACACTGATGTAACATTTTGCATTCCCATTAGCAAAGAAAACAGAATTGTTGCTCCCTAATCACCAGCATTTGATATTTTCAGTGTTTTAGATTTTAGCTATTTTAATAGGTGAGTGGTGGTATCTCATTGTTTTAATTTGTATTTCCCTATAGATTTTTCAAAAATTAATTCATGGAAAAATATCTTTATTAATTAAGGTTCTAAGACTTTATCCATAGAAATAAAGTCTTGCCATGCTTATTATTTAATATTTATTATGTTATAGTTAATCTAGGTTCTTAAAATGTGTTAAAATATCTTTGTGAGATTAGGTATAGTTTTTTTTAGCATTGGGAAAAGCAAATCTTAAAGGTTTCCTTTCTGAATACCTATTTAAGTAGTGCCAAAGGCAGGATAGTAGAGTGAACTGGGGCCTTGCACCTTGGTACAGACAGGGCTAAGCATTGTTCTGTTGATTATGCAACCATGGGTAGGTTCTGTAATCTTTCAGAACATCAAATATCAAATGAGGATGGTAATACTACTTACTAAACTGGTATTCTGAGGGAAAATGAAATAATGTAGACTTAATTCAAAGAATGGCTCAATAATATGCTATCATAATTATTTCAATCTTTTGTTTTTAAAATTGAAATTTTATCTAGGGATCTTAAATTTGCCTTGTGCTAGGTAATGTAGAATCCTGCCATGTAAAAAAGTCAGCTTTGACCCTGGCTGGGTAGTTCAGTTGGGTAGAGCATTGTTCCAATATGCCAAGGTTGCAGGTTGGATTCATGGTCAGGGCACATATAAGAATCAACCAATAAATGCATAAATAAGTGTAACAACAAACTGATCTCTCTCTCCCCCCCCCTCAAATTAATTTTTTAAAAAAGGCAGTCAGTTTTGTTTAACAGTTCTAATAACATGATATGCATGTACATTAATTCATTCAGAGTATCGGAAATTTAAGAAATGATGCTTCCTTAAATAAAACAGTATCAAGGATTTACTATGAATGTGTCCCAATTGTATGTCTCACTTTACTAAGGAATCATGGGTTTATGGTTTAACATTTGTTAATTTTGCAACCATAAAAACAAGGAAAATGATTTTCCTTAGTTCCGGTCTATGAGATCTTGTGAGAATTGTTAAGTCATTTATACTCTTTTATTAGGCCAAGAAAAAGTTTACTTTAAAATATTTTCTTTTCAAATTAATATTGCCAAGTCTGCCTTGATGTTTGCAAGATATTTTATTCCAGATGACAGAGAGTACATATCAGTAGTATTCAGAGGCTAATCTTAAAGAATATTCAAGAAGAGAAGAAAATTTTACCTGATGTAGTTTCTGTGATGTTTTATTAGTTCACAAGGTATTGCAGTAGATGTTCATCATGTTATAAAGAATACATCAAAGTGTATACAAGTGGGTTGAGTATAAAATAGAACTGGACCAATTATATGGGCTATAATAAATCTTAGGAATGTAATTTAAGTGTAGAACCTTTTCAAAGCTTTTCCTTAGTTAAGATAACTAATTTTACTTCTGCTTACTTTAACAAATACCTTGTAAACTTGTAAAATTAGCTTATTTTCATACCTATTCATCAAGCAGTTTGAAAACACATTCATACCTATTAATCAGATTCATTATTTATGACAGCTAAATATGGAATATACTTTTTTCCTCTTTCTATACTGTATTATCTATAGTTTACTTGAATGAATAACAATTTGATTTTAAATTGGTATTTTAGACTTTATTTTTTAGACATCAAAAATTTAGGTATTTTTTTAAAACCAGTTGAGTTAGAGTATGACTATATAATTATAAATATTATTTAACACTTCATTTGAAAGTGGGTAAAGAAAATTATTGACAAATTATTCAGGATCCACATAGTCAAAAACAGGTTTTAGATTCTCATCTGTGGAATTAAGCCAGTTTAGCTGTATGTGGGAGCATAGATTTACTTTCATTTTCTAAGCCAGCAATTTTTATCATTGAACAGCATCTTGTAATCATGTGTGTAGGATGTATTAGGCTAAATTTGGAATGTGTTCAGCTATAGTAATAATGAGAATTTTAACTATGAAATTTAATGTTTTTTTTCTTTTCTAGACATAGCAAATGATTTCATGAGAGCATTAGAGACTTTGAAAAATTTTAGAACACCCAAATATGAAGTCTTTTTAATTTTATAAGAAAAATGTTCAGTTTATCTTTGGCATCTCATTTGATTTTAAAAAATCGTGTGACAATAGCCAGTTAAATATTTAAGTTAGATTATTATCTACAAATAAGATTCTTATCTATAAAGGTTAGAAGATTTACATTTTTACTGGTATAGGGACCAGATGGTCCTCTCACTACAAAACAAACAAATTCTAGATAAATTAGAAAAGCATAATTTTTAATGCATCATTGGGCCTCCAAAAAGTAAGAGAATCTCTGAGGGGCGTATGCATATACACAAGCAGATAAAATAGTTGAAACTGTAATGGAGATTTCTGAGCTATAAGTCATTGCATAAGCTGTAGTTGTCCCAGGGTCAAATAAATGTTCATGTCAATGCTGGGATCAGTCCAGTAAACTCTGGGGCTTAAACAAGCTAAAAGAATAAACTAGATAGTCTTGCACAAAACTGGGTGCGGTTACAGTGGCTAACATGGTCCTCAGTTACAGAACTTCACTCCCACAAGAAACAAACTCAGATCGTCTGCAAAGGGAAGGATTTGTAGTTTCAGCCACCAGAATTCTCCACACAACATTAAGGTCAGCCAAATATGAGCTCACAGTAAAAAATCACCAATCCTATAACTAAACTAGAAGCTGGTACTGAGAATCTTCAGGAAAAATAAAGACAGTGCAAAAAAGATTTTACACTGCTAAAGAACTTTTAAAGGACACTATGGACTTGAGAGTAAAGAATCATGTGATAAAAACAAACTATCTCTATATGTTTAAAAAATAAAGAATGGGAGACTTCTGGCCAAGATGGAGGCATAGGTAGATACAATTTTATCTCCTCACACAACCAAACGAAGGACAACAACAAATTTACAAACAAAAAATAACCAGAGCTGCCAGAAAATCGAACTGTATGGAAGTGCAACAAACAAGGAGTTAAAGAAGAAATGTTCATTAAGACTGGTAGGAGGGGCAGAGACAGGCAGCTGGGGCAGAGAGGACTCAGGGCAAGGCAGCAGCTGGAGAACCGGGCAGGCAAGGTGGTGGCTGGCAGACTGGAAGGCCCCACAATCACATGCAGATAAACCAGGAGGAACAACTGGGTAGTGAGACAGACTGCGCAACCCAGGGTTGTAGGGCAGGGAAATGAAGCCTCAAAACCTCTGGTGGTAAAAACCTGTGGGGGTTGCAGGAGCGGGAGGAACTTCTAGCCTCATAGGAGAGCCGTTGTAGAGACCCACAGGGTTGTAGAATGTATACAAACCCACCAACCTGGGAGTCAGCACCAGAAGGACCCAATTTGCTTGTGGGTAGCAGGGGAAGTGACTGAAAGCAGGCAAGAGCCAAGAAAGCAGCATTGTTCCCTCTGTGACTTCTCACTCACATACAGTGTCACTGTGCAATGAAATAGGTTGCCCTGCCCTGCTGAATACCTAAGGCTCTGCCCCTTACAACATAACAGATGTGCCAAAACAAAAGAAATATGGCCCAAATGAAAGAAGAGATCAAAGCTCCAAACTAGAACTAAGTGATGAATAGATAGCCAACCTATTAGATGCATAGTTCAAAACACTTGTAATCAGGATGTTTATAGAAATGGTTGCGTGTGGTCACAAAATGGAGGAAAAAGTGAAGGCTATGCAAAGCAAAATAAAGGAAAATATATAGGGAACCAACAGTGAAGGGAAGGAAACCAAGACTCAAATCAACAATTTGGAGCAGAAGGAAGAAATAAACATGCAACCAGAACAGAATGAAGAAACAGCCCTGACAGGTGTGACTCAGTGGATTGAGTGCCAGCCTTCAAACCAAAGGGTTGCTGGTTTGTTTCCCAGTCTAGGGCGCATGCCTGGGTTGTGGGCCACGTGCCCAGTTGGGGGCACACTAGAGGCAACCACACATTGATGTTTCTCTCCCTCTCCTCCTCCCTTCCTTCCCCTCTCTAAAAGTAAATAAAATCATTAAAAAATGAAGAAATTCAAAAATTCAAAAAAATGAGAGGCTTAAGAACCTCTGGGACAACTTTAAACATTCCAACATGTTCATAAGGGTGCCAGAAGGAGAAGAGGAAGAGCAAGAAATTGGAAACTTATTTGATAAAATAATGAAGGAGAACTTCCCCAATCTAGCAAAGGGATAGGCTTCCAGGAAGTCCTGGAAGCTCAGAGAGTCCTAAAGAAGTTGGACCCAAGGAAGCACACACCAAGGCACATCATAATCATATTACCCAAGATTAAAGGGAAGGAGAGAATCTTAAAAGCAGCAAGAGAAAAAGAGACAGTAACCTACAAAGGAGTTCCCAGAAGACTATCAGCTGATTTCTCAATAGAAACCTTACAGGCAAGAAGGGCCTAGAAAGAAGTATTCAAAGTCATGAAAGGCAGGGACCTATATCTAAGATTGCTCTATCCAGCAAAGCAATAATTTAGAATGGAAGGGCAGAGAAAGTGCTTCCCAGATAAGGTCAAGTTAAAGGGGTTCATCATCACCAAGCTGTGATTGTATGAAATTTTAAAGGGACTTATCTAAGAAAAGAAAGATGGTCAAAAACTCTGAACAATAAAACGACAACAAACTTAACAACTATCAACAACTGAACCTAAAAAAAACAAAGTAAACAACTAGAAGGGGAACAGAATCACAGAAATGGAGATCACATGGAAGGTTATCAGTGGGGAGGGAGAGGAGGGAGAATGGGGGAAAAAGTACAAGGACTACGAAGTACAGAATAGCCATTGGGATGTAAAGAATAGTATAGGAAATGGAGAAGCCAAAGAATTTATATATATAACCCATGGACATGAACTAAGAGGGAGAATGAAGGTGGGAGGGTGGTGCATGGGGGAGGTAAATAATGGAGGGGCAGGAAATGGGACAACTCTAATAGCATAATCAATAAAATATATTTAAAAACTTGTACATAAAAAAGGATGGAATAAAAAATGAGAAAGAAGTTACTGTTCAAAAAGCCATTCAGATATAAAAAGAAGCCTAATAGAACATTTATAAATTAAAAATAAATTTACAGAAATAAAAAATTTAGCAAATGTATTAAACAGATATTGCACAAAACCAAAGAATGAATTAGCACCCTGGCAGATAGAACTGATTAAATTAGCCATTATGTAGCATAAGGGCAATGGTATGGGAAATATGAGAGGGTAAAATATATGGAGGATTAAACGAGGTTTTAATATAAAACTAATTAGGAAAGGAAAGCCAGCAAACAAAAGGAAAAGAAAAAACATCAACATCTCAATAAATGCAGAAAAGCCATGTTAAAAATGCAACATCCATTCCTGTTAAGAACTTTCAGCAAACTAGTAATAGAAGGGAGTTTTCTCATCCCGCTTAGCTAACAAGGCATTCACGAACAATGAACAGGTAAAAATCATACATTATGGAGAAGACTGACTGCTTCTTTCCTAAAATTAAGGAGAAACCAGCATTTCTTTCAGCTCTCACTAATTCTATTAACATTATCCTAGCTAGTACAATGAACAAGAAAAAGAAATAAAATACTTCCAGCATAGAAAGGGAAAAGTAAAATGGTCTTTGTTTGCAGATGACATGATCGATCATCTACGTAAATAATTTGATCAGATCTACAAGAAAGTGACTAGAACTAATAGGTGATATTTTGCAAGATTACAGAATACAAGGTCAACATACAAGAATCAGTTGTATTTCTCTGCATAATTAGTAATATATAGTTGAGAACTGAAATTTAATAACATATACAGTAATATCAAAGAATAAGAAATACGTCGAAATGAATCTGTTAAGACAGAAGCAGCCCTGGCTGGTGTGGCTCAGTGGATTGAGCACCAGCCTGCAAACCAAAGGGTTGCTGGTTGGATTCCCAGTCAGGGCACATGCCTGGGTTGCAGGCCAGGTCCCCAGTAGGGGGTGCACGAGAGGCAACCACACTTTGATGTTTCTCTCTCTCTTTCTCCCTCCCTTCCCTTCTCCCTAAAAATAAATAAAATATTTTTTAAAATGAGAGGAACAACCCTTGTTCCCTAAAAAAAGTATATAAATATTGTAATAAAGTATATAAATATTGTTGATAAAAAAGTAATGAAGACCCAAATAGAGATATTTATGAGTTGATAGATTCTCTGTAGTTAAGATGTTCATTCTTTAATTGATCTATAATCTCAACAAGTGTTTTGAAGAAATTGACAAGCTGATTCCAAAATTTAAATAGAAATACAAAGAACATGGGGTCTTCAACATAACTTTGACAAAGAAAAGCAAAACTAGAGAGCTAATGATACCTAATTTCAAGATTTATTATAAAACTACAGTATTTAAGCCCTGGATGGGTTGTTCAGTTGGTTGGAGTGTCAGCCTGTACACTGAAAGGTTGCAGGTTCAATTGCTGATCAGGGCACATCCCTACGTTGTGCTTCGCAACTTCCCCCTGGTCAGGGAAGTATGGGAGGCAACCGATCAATGTTTCTCACATTGATGTCTGCCTGTCTGTCTGTCTCTCTCTCCTTCTCTCTCTAAAATCAATAAACATATCATAGGGTGAGGATTTAAAAAAAAAAACAAAAACTACAGTATTTAAGAAAGTGTGGGGTTAACATAAAGTTAAGGACATAGGTCATTGATTCAGAATAGAGCCCCTAAAATACACATATGAATAACTGTTTAAAAAAATAGCAAAGGTAATTCAGTGGTGATATAATAGTCTTTTTAACAAATAGTGCTGAAACATTTGGATACCCAAATGTAAAACCTAAAAATCTAAAACTTACAAAAAAAAAAAAAAAAAACCAGAGTAAAACTTTGTGACCATGAGGTAGGCAAAGATTTCTTACATGCAACACCAAAAGCTGTACTCATAAAAGAAAAAATGCAGACATTTTGGACTTATTAAAAGTTAAGAATTGCTGCTCGCCAAAATACTCCAATGAGAGTATACAAGGCATAGACTGGGAACCTGTGTCTAAAAATTCTCAAAACTCAATAAGAAAACAATAAAACTAGTTTAAAAAATAGGCCCAGAATTTGAGTAGACACTTTATAGATAGAATTGTACAATAAATACAATTTAAAAGAATTCACCATACCCAGTGTTGGTGTCAGTTGAGGATATGGAGCAGCTGTAACTCATATACTGCTGATGGGAAACGTACAATTGTACAAACATTTTGGAAGACAGTTTGACAGTTTCCTAAAAAGACAAACACATAACATGTACCTCAGCAATATATCCTAGGTACTAATCCAAGAAAAATGAAAGACTGTATCCACATGAAGACTTGAGTACAAATGTCCACAGCTATCTTCTCCCTTCTCTTCACATTGCCTTCTTTCTATATGTTTTTGTGTTCAGATTTCCTCTTCTTGTAAGCATACCAGTCAAAGTGGATTAAGGTCCATCCTAGTCACCCCCTTTTAATTTAATTACTTTTTTGAAGACGCTGTCTCCAAATACGGTCAGGTATAGGAGATCAGGACTGCCACATATGAATTTTGTAGGAATAGACTTCAGTCTATAAAGTAATTTATGTTGATGGCAGTAAAGTGGAGGCAAGTGGTCTGTTTTGAGAATTATTCAGGAGATAAAACTGAAATCTTAGTGATAGAGTAGAGGTGGTACAATGGAAGAAAAGGTATCAAGGATGACACCACTAATTTTGGTTTAACAAGGGTTCCTCATAGATAGTAATGACTTCATTTGAGAGCATAAGTGAGAAGCACTTCTTTTTTATTAATATATTTTATTGATTATGCTATTACAGTTGTCCCATTACCCCCTCTTCATACCCTTCCACCTGCACACCCTCTCCCACCCACATTCTCTCCCTTTAGTTCATGTCCATGTGTCATAAGTTCTTTAGCTTC
>CM052549.1:44865035-44884525 GCA_028533065.1 Trachops cirrhosus | reverse complement strand
TTTGTTCATCTAATTTGCGACCAAAATCAACCAGTTCTGTGAGCATCCTGATCACCAGTGCTTTAAATTGTGCATCTGATAGGTTGGCTATCTCTTGGTCCCTTAAAAGTATTGGCTGTGGGGCTTTGATTTGTTCTGTTTGAGCCAATTTATTTTTCTGGGGGGGGCTCTGGTCGCACCTGTTACGTATTGAGGGGCGGGGCCTTAGGTGTTCACCATGGTGGGGCAACTCATTAGCTGGGTTGTGACGCTCTATGTAGGGGCAGGGTCAGAGAGGGAACAATGGCGCTTGCTCCACTGTCTAGGACTTCAGTCCCCTCTGCCACTTCCCACAAGCAGATTGGGCCCTTGTGGTGCTGGCTCCCAGGTAGGTGGACTTGTGTTTGTTCTAGTACCCTGTGGTTCTCCCCATGGAACTTTCCTGTGAGGCTGGGAGATTCTCCCAGCACCTTATCCCCCACAGGTGTTTTCAATCAGTGCTTTTAGGCTTTATCTCCAGGCGCTGGGTCCCTGGGTTGCTCGGTCTCTGTCATTGCCTGTTTTCGCCTGGTTTACCTTCACACTAATGTGTGACTGTGGACAGCCAGCTGCCTTGCGCATCTCACTGGTTCTGCCACTGGTCCATCAGCTGCCCCTGCATGTCTGGGGTCTGCCAGCTGCTGCCTGTGCCCTGCCCACCTGTGTCTGCCAGCCACCGCTTTTCCCTGCCGGGACCCCTCGATCCCTCTCCATCGGCCTCTGACTCTGCCCCTCTTACCAGTCTGGATGAATGGGTGTCAGACTTCCATATAGTTCATTTCTCTCTGTTCTGGTTGTTTTTTTGTTTCTAAATTTTTGTTGTCCTTAGTTTTTGTTGTGCGAGGAGGCACAATATGTCTACCTACGCCTCCATCTTGGCCAGAAGAGAAGCACTTCTGATAGGAAAGATGAGGAGCTCTATATTCAAGTGCTCATGTAACATCCAAATGAAGATGTCAGTGAGGCAATTTAATATGTGGTTCTGGAGCACAGAAGAGAAGCCTATGCTAGAAACATAAAATTTGGGAGACAGCAGCTCATAGATGACAATCCAAGGCATGATAATAGATGAGGTTTGTTATATTTGTAATAGGGTGCAGCCAGGGGGTGCCCAAAAGAAGGATTTGTAATGGGGTCCAGAACTCAGGGTGTCCAGGAAATATTAAAAATATAAGATGTCCTCACCTCCACAAGTCTGCTCTGGGGGATGGGATATATGGAGCAGGGCCATTGAGTTGTTTTGCATAGCAACAATTTTGCAGATAACCTCTAGAACAGTCATTTAATTTATCTATAACCTTTAACTGGTTTCATAGATATGTTAAATAGCTGTGACTGTGCTTTGACCCAGGGAGAAGGGAATGACTTCCACCAAGGATGTAACTCAGAGGCAACTCACCCTGGTTATAGCACCTGCGTGAGAGCTTGGAGATGACTGACTCCACACCACAGGGCCACACCTGCCCAAACTTGCTATGGCAGCCCAGAAAAGCTGGAAATACTCGGGAATGCTGGCAAGTGTAGCCGATTGTGGGAGGAGTCAGAAATGGGGCTGCAGAGGAAGGTTGGCACTGGGATTTAAACCCAGGCCTAGTATCCATGACAAGAATCACCACAAGACTTTGGCAGAGGAACCATGCTACTTTAGTAGAGAAGAACTGCGAGGCTTTAGGAGGGGAGAACCATGCGGCTTTGGGTCTCCCTTTGCCATGCAGCCTAGGAAGCCAGAAAGCAAGATGTAGCAGTGATGCAGAGGTCTCTCTTAGCAGTTTGGAAGAATGCAGGAGAGAAGCTGCGGGAAGGAAAGGGGTGAAAGGACTCTTATTTGTGGGCCATGTGTAGGTGCCATGTGGTTTTGGAATAAGAACTGGAGATCCCAGTGACACAGCTGATGATGCCAGGAACCGAGGGAGGCCTGCCAGCCGAGCACAGATTACTTGGAAGAACTGGAGGCTACCTGAGCCATGGACTTCTATTTCTTTTCCTGAGATAGCTACCCTAGGCCAGGTGAAGTGGGGGAAGGAAGGACTGTGTGTGTTTGTGGGTTTTTTAAGGGACTTTGGGATTTTAATGAAGAAATTAAGTCATTACTCTTAAGTCTGTATAACTTGAATAAATAATTCCTTTCCTTTTCACCAATCTCTAACATGGAGAGGTATAATTCCCTGGTGGCGGGCAGTGAACCTAGTAGAGGGGGACTCCAGGAGAAGGTGGGTCCATTCGGTAGCATTGTGCGACCCTTTCTCCGGTGGCCAATCAGGGAAAATCATGGGAGACCACATGCGCAGTAGCTTTAAAGTAATACAGCTATCTGTACATGCTCATTAAAGCCCACCAAAACTAGCCAGGAAGGATCCGCCCTATAAGAAAAGAATCCCTCGAGCCCACGAGGTCAATCTCTGCCTGGAGTTGGCCTGCTCCCATGTTCTCTACTATAAACTCTGGGTGTTTGGTTCAATTCTTTGTCCCGATCACCAAGGACCTGGTTACCTGTGCCCACCTGTAACATATAGAAAAGAGAAATATACCTAGACAAGAGTCCAAAGAAAATGCAACTTATAAAATTCACACAAAACTCGGTTTTCCAAGATGGTAGTGGAAAAGGGTAGTGGAAAAGGAATTTTGACATGGAAAAGGATAGTCATAATTTCTGTCTCTACATTTAAAATGTCTTATCCTTTAAACTATTTTTGTATGTTTTATATTGTACATATTTTATTACTGTGGGAATACTTGTATATAATTTTGAAACAAGTAAGCATATATTAGAATGTGAATTAAAAAATATTTTACATAGTGAGTTTCGGAAACACTGTAACAGAGGAAGCAATGAAGACTAAGTATCTCAAGAGGGGCATGAAACCAAAGAGAGTGCAGCGAGAGAAGCCAAGGGAGCCGACAGTTTTATAGAGAGCATGGTTCATACCAAATCCTATTTGACTGACACTATTTAAAATATCAGTACACCCTGCATTCTTTATAAGGGCAGTATTGACCCCAAGGGGGAGAAATAGTTCTGTTTCTGAAGGGAGAGCGACTGTATAAAATAATGTTAGATATTACAGTGGTTTGTGGCCTCTGGAGCTCAACCCTACAAAATCCTTTTCCTTAGGTATTTAATTTTGGGGGGGGTTAGGTAAAAACTAAGTTAAATTTAAAATTAAATTAAGTAAGTAATTTATATGATTATATAATATATACATATTAATTATTTAATTTAGTTTTCTCTTTGGAGGGCCATAATGAAATGAAAGGTTGAATAAAGAAAAAGAAAAGAAAGGTTGAGAAACACAACAGTAAGGCATATGGGAAGGGCTTTGAAACCCTTTAACGCTGTAATTTAACAGTGATCTCTGGGGAAGAGTATGAGATGAGGGATTTGAGTTTGAAGAGGAACTTAAACATTTTGACCATGTGTATTTCAGTATTGAATTTTTATATCAAGATCTTATTCTTCTGTTTAGAATTAAGTTAAATTATCTAAAGTACTCCAAAAATTTTAAAAGAATACAAGAAGCATCATATTTAATTATATCACCCAGCTAACCTCTGTTAACATTTTATCTATGGTTATTTTTATTTAACTGTATACATTTTAACAAGTCCATCTGTTCTACCTTCAAACGGTGTCTGAAATCTGACTACTTTTCACTATTTCCCTCTGCCACCTTAAGTCTAAGCATTGTACTTTAAAAGCAAAATGTTATTGTGCCATAAATATATTGTTCAAAGAGAAAAAAAGAATATACATGTAATAAAAGCTTATATTTTGATTTTAACTAAAAATCTTTTGGGTGTATAGGCTTTCTCATTTTGCTCTGTAGTGTCCATATTGCAATCTCTACTGAATTTCTGTGTCTTCCTTCTTTTGTGATCAGACACAGCAAACTGTTTCACCCTGAAGGCTACTTTTCAGTAAAGAGAATTTATTTTCTTTCCCTTGCATTTGCTTCGCCAGAATCCCTTTGCTTTGAATTCAGAAGATGATTGAGTTAATTTAAAATTCATATCTAGTTGGTATCTTTGATCAAGTCCTCAGGCTTCCTTATGTATATAATCTCTGCAGGGGCACCTCAGGCTCAGACTTTTTGCTAAACCTTCTCCCTGCTCCCCTCTGACTTCCTCTGCTTAAGCACTCTGACATAAGCTCTTTCTCTGAGCTGATCCTTATCTGCACCTTTCATTTCAAAGGTAGAGGTAGATTATATCTTTTGTTGTTCAGATTTATCCTTCTACTTTGTTGTTCATGCAATATTTGGAAGAAAATGCTCAACATTTTTGACATATTATGCTTTATTATTTCAAGAAATTTAAAAACGCAAATAAAACACAAAAAAAACGATGTGTGCATTCTGTGAAGATGCTGTGATTGATTCAATGTGTCAAAATGGTTTTTGAAATTTCAAGGTAGAGATTTCTCTCTGGACAGTGCTGTAGTTGAAGTTGATAGTGATCAAATCGAGACGTTAACTGAGAAAAATCAACTTATACTATGCAGGAGATAGCTGACCTACTCACAATATCCAAATCAATAAAGTTATTGGTGAAAATGAAAAATGTATCTTTTATATTGTGGAAAAAACTAACTGGACTTTTTGGCCAACCCTATACATCTTACACATCTGGGAACTTCTCTGCTTTCTCTGACATTAATTACCCTGTCCGATCTAACATGTAAAGCTAAAACCAAAATAAAACCCTCATCTTTGGTCCTATACCTGCTTTTCTTTCTTGTGTTCATGCCCAGGTTTCAGTAAGCTACTTTGTTTCTACTTTCTTGTTTCTGTGTTGCCCCACATCACTGAAATGAAGCTTGCATTCCACTGAATCAGTTCTTGATAAAGGCATTCTAATGACCCAACTACCAAACCCTTCTGGAAAAGAAACTGGAAAAGACCAACTGTTCGTGCTGCCTGTCACATGCCGAACCCAATAAGCAGAGACAGGGATTGAATCTTTATGGGCACTTTATTGAGAGGGTGGGTGGTCTGAGAAGATGGTGGGTTCACACCCTAAATTCCATTCTAAAATGGCCCTTGTTATAAGGAGAATAAAGTGGAGGTAAGGGGTTTGGAATTCAGGGAAATTTTAATTGGATTAAAAAACTGCCGCATTCTCGCCCTGGGCAGTGGTCATTAACTGTGTCCTGGGCAGTAGTCATCTCACCCGTGGCTCAAATACCATCTTGAATTGCTTGCAGCCCTCCTGAGGCACAAAGGTAGCACTGCTTATGGTCTCCTGGAGTCAGGGTGGGTCATACCTTCATTTCCTGGAACAATAGCTTTTACATGCATTGCTTACTAAGCTTATTAGCTATTACTTAAACCAAAATTTTCCAACTCTGGAGTCCCCTATCACTTCCACTCACTTCTGATTCTACTGTGGTAACTACTACTCCTGCTTAATGCTTTCCTCCCTCACAATGTCCCTGTAAGAAATGTCCAAACCTGCAGAGAATTTTTAAAAGAGTTTAGACAAACTGACAACATGCCTGGAAACAAGATCTCAAATGATCCAGGGAATGACAGTTTGCAGTTTCTTTCTATACTGTATGTTTGGATTTAAGGAAGATGGGAAAAAGCAAGGCGGGGATTGGATTACAGGACAAGCAACAGATTATATGTTCCTTTGAGGATGTCTACCCCTCTGAGGGCTGTGAAAAAGAGGATTACACTAGCATTTCAAAGGTGTGTTAATCTGGGTGCACAAGAACAATGGACAGGGCTTGCTTAAGGCAGAGATAAACCTTTTACTAAAGAAGTTACAGGCCTGGAGCTCTGAACTGCCCAAGTAGGAAAGTAACCCTGTGAGGTTACGTTTGATCACTGGACTTATCAGATTTATTGCAGAGTTCCCCCTCCCTTTTTTTGTCCACAAGAGATACTCCATCTCTTCAGTACTTTACTGACTCATTCTTTTCTACCTACCCCTCCTTTTAAAATATTTTATTTATATTATTTCAAACATATACCAAAACTATAGGACAGTGGATCTCTGTGCCTATCACCCAGATTCAACAATTACTAACTTTAACTGGTCTTTTTTTAAAAAATAACTATCTTCACCCACTCATATCTCTCTACTCTGAATTGTTTCCTCTACCACCCTTCAAGTAAAGTCGTTCCCCTGGGACCCATCCTAAAGATTATGTTCTTCTGATGCCACATACAATCTATGGAAAAGCTCACACATGCTAACAGTTTCTACCAACTCCAAATACAGATGATACCTAAATCTGTTTCTTCGGTGTAGAGCTTGTTCTTAAGCAAGAGGGTTACATTCACTGAATTGTCTTACTTGTATGCCCTACAGATTCTAGAAGACAAGATGAATAAATCTTTCTCTGTCCACTTTCTGCCTCTTCTGAAAGTACATTTTGGTTACATCTTCTACCACGGGTGTCCAATCTTTTAGTGTCTCTGGGCCACATTGGAAGACGAAGAAGTGTCTTGGGCCGCACATTAAATACACAAACACTAACGATAACTGATGAGCAGAAACAAAAGTTTTAAGTAAATTTACAGTTGTGTGTTGGGCCGCATTCATAGCCATCTTGGGCTGTGGGTTGGACACCCCTGTTAGTCCTACATAAATGCATCTAGTCCTAATCCTTTGTAAATATTTGACTGCTCATCGTGTCCTATCAATTTTTTTTTAGGAAATTCACAACTGATCTTGTTGCCTGCAGGCTCATGACCTCCTCACATACAATTTATGATTTACATAAAACACAAACTTAACTGGTCCATTTGCTCATTAAAACCCTTAAATGTTTGACTAGTGCTTACATGGTAAATTAAGACATTACTTGATCTAATCCTTGCCTTGCTTTTTACTCTTACTTCTTTCCTCTTTCCTGAATGCTCACAATGTATTCAGAGGATAGAAAATGGTTTTTCAGCTTTTCGGCCGGAACCGCCATCTTCCAGTAATTCACCAAAATGACTAACACAAAGGGAAAGAGGAGAGGTACCCGTTACGTGTTCTCTAGGCCTTTTAGAAAACATGGAGTTGTTCCTTTGGCTACATACATGAGGATCTACAAGAAGGGTGATATCGTAGATATCAAGGGAATGGGCACTGTTCAGAAAGGAATGCCCCACAAATGTTACCATGGCAAAACTGGAAGAGTCTACAATGTTACCCAGCATGTGGTGGGCATTGTTGTAAACAATGTAAAGTTAAGGGCAAGATTCTTGCCAAGAGAATTAATGTACGAATTGAACATATTAAGCACTCGAAGAGTCGAGATAGCTTCCTGAAATGTGTGAAGGAAAATGATCAGAAAAAGAAGGAAGCCAAAGAGAAAGGTACCTGGGTTCAGCTGAAGCGTCAGCCTGCTCCACCCAGGGAAGCACACTTTGTGAGAACAAATGGAAAGGAGCCTGAGCTGTTGGAACCCATTCCCTATGAATTCATAGCATGATAAGTGTGAAAAAAATAAAAGACTTCTATACTGATTAAAAAAAAAAGAAAATGGTTTTTCACATCTCTGCTCACCTCTTCTTCTTATCTGTATGGTGAATTCTGATCTTCCTTCAAGCTCTAGCCCAAGGTATCTTTATAATAAGTAAATTCTATAAAGTATTATAATCCCTATCATTTCCATACTTTACAAGTTTATGAAGATGAAGCACCATACCTGCCTATCATTATAGAACCAATAAGTGGCAGACCTTGGATTTAAGTCAAGGTTATCTTACTTCAGCCTTGCCCCCACCCCCATACCCTTCCACCATATCTAATTCAAGAATGTTAGCTTGAAGTTTTGGACCTTATATTGTGTGCAGTAAGACTATCAAATGTATTTGAGAGACAAAATCTGTGGTTGGTTCTGTGTTATGAAAATAGAGAAACTAAATCATATATTCCTTGAAATCTGTTCTTTGTATTATCAAAGAACTTATTCTAAGTTTCTCTTTATTATTTAGTGATGTCAAAATCAATGACAAAAGGAAAGACCAAGCTGTAATTCTAAATAACAGATTGATTCAAACATAAATGTTTTAGTATTCCTGTATATTTTATTTCTATTCTATTTATATGTATAAAATGTATCTAATTTTGGTTTTATTTTCCAATTATTGATCTCACTCAAAGCTCCAAATTTCACCTTATTGAAAATTGAAATGATTCCTATTGGTTGTATTTACAACTAAGAAACAAGGCCAAGAAGCTGTTTTAAATTGCAGAGGTATTACAGACTTGATCTGACAGCATGATTGCATTGAAGTTCACAAAGTGCTGTGGTCTGAATGTTTGTGTCCCCTAAAACTCTTATGTTGAAGCCCCATAAATATGGGGTTGGTGCCCTTATGAAAGAGACCCAGAGAGCTGCTCCCTTCCACCATGTGAGGTTATAGTGAGAAGACGGCCATTGGTGACGAAGCAGGTCCTCACCAGACACCAGATCTGCCAACACCTTGATCTTAGATTTGGAGCTTCTAGAACTGTGAGAAAGAAATTTCTGCTGTTTATAAGCTATCCAGCTTATGATATTTTTGTTATAACAACCCAAATGGGCCAAGAAAGTAAGACAGTATTGGGCAGAAATTGTAAATAGGTTAATGTCAAATATCCTTCCAGTTGAAATCTAGTTGAACTATTAAAGTCTAGTTAAATAAATTTTATTTCAACAGGCTTAGGAACAATTATTTGACAGGATAATTTGATTTGAAAATGTAAGTGAAACAGTTTTTTATATATCTTCATATTTTTCTTTTATTCAGGAAGTTATATAATATTTTTTATAATTATTCACTCAGCTCTAAGTTTCTTTACTGGAGACACTGGGCTATTATATTAATAGACTTCATAAGATTAAATGGTATTTACATTGCTGACCTAACTTCTACTTGTTTAGGTAGATACTTAAAATAATTATTTTAATACACTGTTGAAATAAATTTGCTTTTGTATCTGCGATTTTTGCACTTGATTCTTATACAACATTGACCCTGTAGGTTTCTTCATTACATGTATATATTGTGTGCATGTATGTGAAAGTACATACAGTCTTCAAATTGTCCATGTCTTGAGGATAATAAGTTTTTAGTTTTTTACCGTTATGATGTTAGCTGTGAGCTTTCATAGATCACCTTTACTATGATGTGGTGATTTCCTTCTCTTCCTAGCTTGCTGAGTGGTTTTATCACGAAAGGGTGTTGAATTTTATCAAATGCTTTTTTGTGCATCACTTGAGATGATCGTGTGGTTTTTGTCCTTCATCCTGTTAATGTGCTGTATTACAATAGTTCTTTAATAAGATGAAACACATATAAGTAAGTGCATGATGCACAGTGCACATATTGTTTAAAATCTTGGGGATCTAAATCTTTGCATAAGAA
Organism: Trachops cirrhosus; assembly: GCA_028533065.1. Classification (NCBI taxonomy): domain Eukaryota; kingdom Metazoa; phylum Chordata; class Mammalia; order Chiroptera; family Phyllostomidae; genus Trachops; species Trachops cirrhosus. Next base: position 44,875,160 of record CM052549.1, on the reverse strand, counting down.
ATTAAGAGTTATTTGGTTTGCCTTTTTTAAGATGTACCATACTCAGAAATCAAAGCAGAAGACATATTAAAAAAAAGAAATTACAATGAAAATAGAAGTGTACATAGGTATAAAAGTTAGAAATCAGTATTTTTTGCTGGTTATTTTCTTCATTTATGTTCTTGAAAATTAGAATTTATTTTGTTATAAGTGCAAAAACAAAACAATTAACAATTTTCTAGTTATTCTCTTTTATGACAGTAGTCATATTTGAACATTAAATGCATTGCATGGATATTATTAGTGTGAACCATGTGAAATTGTCATTTTTGTACTTCAAAAATAGAATATTGGTAATTTGATATTGTGTACCACATACGTGTAAAATACCTTAAAAGTACTTGGTAAAATTTCTAGAAGTATAATTCTGTTTTAACAGTATTAAAGTACTTTGTCTTGATTTAACAAATGATACTTAAAAAAAAAACCTGTATCTATATTTCATGCAGTTCTCCTTTGTAATGGATGAATTATGTCCTAGATTCATAGTATAAGCATGTTTTGTCCATTATTTTATTGTTGTCACAGAAGTTGCCTTTTTTACCTGGAAGGGTGATAATAAAAGTTGCGATAACTAATGTTCACTAGGGGTCAATTATATATCAGAAACTGTTCCAAGGCTTAACTTTTATAGACTTCTCGAACCTTTGTAATAATCCTGCCATGTAGGTACTGTTACCATCTCCATCTCACAGGTGGGAGGGAGGCTCAGAGTGAGTGAGCAGCTTGCCCAAGCCCATACAGCTAGGTAAGTAGCAGAGGGCAGCGGAGCAGGATGATGACTGTCTGAACACCTGACCGTGAAATATGATTTCAGTCATCTGGATATTTCTTCTTAGTTACTCAGTAATTCTCTTGTCTGATGGATGTCTTAGAAATTTTTCTTTCAATACATTTTAATTAAATGTCTATATTATACCTTATACATTATAATTTTTTTAAATTAATGAACACATCCCTTTTTTGGGTCACAGGATGGGCAGTCTGAAATTTTATACACTTTTTGGAATTCGGTGACTCAGGCACTTCATTCTCAATTTCAAATGGCAACAAATTGTAAGTACACTATTTATTTTGCAAGTTCATTTCAAAGTTGGTTAGTTACTTTACAATTTAATGTCAAGAAGTTTTCCTCTATTGGTTTATAAAACATACCTTTTTAAAACTCCAGGCTAATTGTGGCTTATTTTGTTTCATTTTTTGGCATGTCTATGTTTGTATAAATACCATATGGTTTTAGTACTAAAGAGTAAGTTGTCCTATTTTATCATCTTTATTAAAATAATTTTGCTTATTCTAGGTCCTTTGGATTTTCATAGGTGTTTTAGAATATGGTTGTTCTTACAAAAATATCTCCTGGGAGTTTGATTAGGATTGCACAGACTCCATAGAGCAATTTGTGATGAATTGACATCTCAATATTGAAGACAATATTGAGTCTTCAGATCCACGTGTGTGCTATATCTTACTGTTGACCTAGGATTTTTACATTTTCTCTTACCAGTGTTGTATAGTTTTCACTCTACAGGTTGAGCAGATCTGTTCTTAAATTTATTATGACTTCATATATTTTGAAGATGTTATTAATGCTACTGTTTTTAAAATTTACAATTGTCTGTTGTTAGAATATAGAAATACACTTGATTTTTTCAGGAACTGGCTTTGTATCCTTGGCTTTGCTAACCTTACTTATTAGATCTAATAGTTTTTGGAGATTTTTAATATAGAAAATTTGGAGAATTTGGAGAATTTTCTATATTGACGATCATATGATCTACAAATAAAGGCAGTTTACTTCTTTTCCAATCTGACTTCCTTTTATTGTTTTTTTTTTTCCTTAATACACTGGCTGATACCTCCAGTGTAATGTAGAATTGAAGTAGTTTTTACCTGTTTACCATCAGTTAATGTTTATATGGTCTTAACTGCAGATTTTTCAATGATATCATTAATCGGGATGAAATTCCTTTCTATTTCTTGTTTTTTAAGAGTTTTTATTTGGAAAGTTGTTGATTTTTTTCAATGCTTTTCTGCATCCACTTAGATGATCAAATGGTTTTAGTTATATTAGTCTGTTAATATTATAAATTACATTGATTTCATTCTTGGAGAAGCTACACATGCTTATGATGCATTATCCTCTTTATATGTTATTGGGTTCAAATTGCTTAAAAAAAAGTTTAAGGTGTTTTGATTCTCTGTTTATGAGCTATTGATCTTTAGGTTTTTCATAATGTCTTTTCCCAGTTTTAGTATCAGGGAAATGAAAACCTAAGAAATTATGTTGGGAAATATTCCCTCCTTTTCAATTTTCACAAGCAGCTTGTATAGAATTGGTATTATTTTTTCCTTAAATCTTTGGTAGAATTCACCAAAGAAGTCACTTGGGCCTGACTTTTCTTTATGGTAAGGTTTTAACTACAATTTCAGTGTTTTTCATAGGTATAGGAATATTTCATTTATTTGTTTTTTTAAAATACACTTTATTGATTATACTATTACAGTTGTCCCATTTTCTTCCCCTTTATTCCCCTCCGTCCTGCACACCCTCTCCAACCTGCATACCCCCACTTTAGTTCATGTCCATGGGTCATACATATAAGTTCCTTGACTTCTGTATTTCCTATACTATGCCTAACCTCCCCCTGTTTTCTGCCTACCATTTATGCTACTTATTCCCTGTACCTTTTCCCTTATTTTCCCCTTCAGCCACCTCACTGATAAACCTCTGTGTGAGCTCCATTTCTGTAATTCTGTTCCCCTTCTAGTTGTTTGCTTAGTTTTTATTTTTGTTTTTTAGGTTCACTTGTTGATAGTTGTGAGTTTGTTGTCATTTTACTTACTGTTCATATTTTGTATCTTCTTTTTCTTAGATAAGTCCCTTTAACATTTCATATAAGGGCTTGGTGATGATGAACTCCTTTAACTTGACCTTATCTGGGAAGTACTTTATCTGCCCTTCCATTCTAAATGAAAGCTTTGCTGGATAGAGCAATCTTGGATGTAGGTCCTTGCTTTTCATGACTTGGAATACTTCTTTCCAGCCCCTTCTTGCCTGCAAGGTCTCTTTTGAGAAATCAGCTGATAGTCTTCTGGGAACTCCTTTGTAGGTAACTGTCTTCTTTTCTCTTGCTGCTTTTAAGATTCTCTCCTTCTCTTTAATCTTGGGTAATATAATTATGATACGCCTTGGTGTGTGCTTCCTTGGGTACAACTTCTTTGGGACTCTGAGCTTTTGTGGGATTCTTATTTCCTTTGCAAGACTGGGGAAGTTCTCCTTCATTATTTCTTCAAATAAGTTTTCAGTTTCATGCTGTTCTCCTCTTTCTGGCACCTCTATGATTCAGATATTGGCACATTTAAAGTTGTCCTGGAGGTTCCTCAGCCTCTCCTAATTTTTTTGAATTCTTGTTTCTTCATTTGGTTCTGGTTGAACGTTTCTTTCTTCTGCTCCAAACCATTGATTTGAGTCCCAGTTGCCTTCCCATCACTGTTGGTTCTCTATACATTTTTCTTTATTTCAGTATCCATAGCCTCCTTTTTTCCCTCTATTTTGCAACCATATTCAACCAAATTTGTGAACTTCTTGATTACCAGTGTTTTGAACTGTGCATCTGATTGGTTGGCTATCTCTTAATGGCTTAGTTTTATTTTTTCTGGAGCTTTGAACTGTTCTTTCATTTGGGCTATTGTTTTTTTTTTTGTTTGTTTGTTTTTTTGTTCTCTGTGTGCCTATTATGTAGTAAGGTTCAGAGCCTTAGGCGTTCACCAGGGCGGGGCAACCCAAGTTGCTGTGTTGTGCTGCTGTCGGTAGGGGAGGGGTCTGAGAGGGAACAGTGTGGTTTGCTCTGCTCTCTGCTGGTTTTCAGTCACTTCCGTGGATACCCATAAGCAAATTCGGCCTTTCTAGTGCTGATTCCTGGGTGGGTGGGTCTGTGTACGTTCTAGAACCCTGTGGGTTTCTCCAACGAACACTCCTGTGAGTCTGGAAGTTTCTCCTGATGCGACAGCCCTCACAGGTTTTTACAGTCAGAGGTTTTGAGGCTTTATTCTCCCATGCTGGGACCCTGGGTTGCACAGTCTATCTCATTCCCCAGTTGTTCTTCCTGATTTATCTGCATGCAAATGTGAGACCACCCTCTCTGCCAGCTGCTGTCTTGCCATGAGTCCTCTCCACCCCAGCTGCCCATCTCCACCCCTTCTACTACCAGTCTGGATGAATGTTTCTTCTTTAACTTCTTGGTTGTCAGACTTCCATATAGGTCGATTTTTAGGCAGTTCTGGTTGTTTTTGTTTTTTTAATTTGTTGTCCTTCTTTTGGTTTTGTGAAGAGGCACAGTGTGTCTACCTGTGTTTCCCTCTTGGCAAGAAGTCTCATTTATTTGTTCTTTAATGAATTTTAGTAGTTTATGTCTTTCAAAGAATTTTTTCAGTTTATTGAAGTTTTCTAATTTATTGGCATAAAGTTGCTTTATGCTTCCTTATTACCTTTTGAATGTCTATGGAATCTGATGTGATGTTTCATGTCTCATTCTTGATGTCATTAATTTGTTCTCTTTTTTCCTAATCATTATGACTAGAGGTTGATTAATTTTATTCATCCTCTCAGAAACCAACATTTGGTTTCATTGATTTTTTTCTCTATTTTCTGTTTTCAGTTTTATTGAATTCTGCTATTATGTATATGATTTATTTTTATACTTTGCTTTGGGTTTGATTTGCTCATTTTCTTGTTTATTAAGTCTAAGTTGAGATTATTACCTTAAACCTTCCTTTTGTAATGTAAGTGTTCATACTAAAGCTTTTTCTATAGGCAATATTTTAGCTACAAGCTATGGTCACCTTATTATTTTTCCAAACATATAAGAAAGGTACAATAATAGTGAAATAACATCTATATATCTATGTCTTTGATTCAATAATTACTAAGAGTTTTCCAACTAAATGAGCAGCTTGAAAGTTAAAATTCATAATTTTAGAAGGTAGATTTTAAAGTATTTAGATGTAGTATTATATAAATATAGCATTTTAGTAGCTTTTCATTTCATCTGTGAAAGTAATTGATTTTCATAAGAACAGTTGTCATCGTGAAGTTTTCTTCACATTGTAAGCCAATTATGTTTGATGGAATACAATTACTAATATACCAGTAAGAAAATATAAGAATAAATATTCCCATAAAATATGTAAGATAATTACAAAATTAATTAAAACCTCAGTTTTTAGAGTAAAAGAAAGCAAATGTTAAAGCTCATTTATGGCTGTTGCAGTGTATCTGCTTCCAAGCATTCATTAAAAATGTATTTTATCACTTTAAAAACTTAATAAATCGTGGAGTTGTTATTGTCAGTATTTTATTTCTTGAATTAAATTTAATTTGTATTTTGAATATTTCTTCTGTCTATATGACACAAATGTACCAAAAAATAGTCTTTAGCATACTTGCAAAATTTTAAACCTTTAACTAGTACATAGTCCAATACTAGTATGTAGCACATTTGATTTATCACATTTTTAATAGAAGTTGTATAAGGTAAACTTCATCCCAACAAGTCACACAAATATTCAGAGAGTGTAACTGTAACTCTAGGGAGTGGGACTGGAATGAAAACTTTTACTTATCTGCTGATTTGGTCACTTATGTCAATTCTGAGTCTGGATGATTGGATTTTCTTGTCATAGATATTTTTTCCTACTTTTGCCTGTGTAATAATTTTGATTGAGTATCAGGCATAAATTTTGCTTTTTTTGGTACTGGATACTTTTATCTATCTGTAACTATTCTTATTCTGGATACTGTCAAGTTACTTAGAAACATTTTGGTCCTTTTGAGTCATTTTTTTTTTTATTTTAAAGAAGGGAACCTGATCAGTGTTTAGTGTAGGTCTAATTATTTCCCACTACTGAGGCCTGACTCCTAGAGATACTTTACCAAATACTGAATTTCAGGTTTTCCAGCCTGGATTTTGGGAACAGGTACTCTTACCAGTTCGTTTAACAGGTATATCTCTCTAAACCTTTGCAGAGTTTTTTCTCCCAGACTCTGGAAATTTCTCCACATGCATGTGCTGATTAGTGTTTTACTTAATACTCAAGATGAACTATTTACAGATTTCTGCATTTCTCTCTTCATGTAGCTCTCTCCTCTCTGGTATTCTGTCCTATGTACTCTAGGGCCTCTGTGTTGCTGGTCTCCAGGACAGTAGGGGTAGAGGGGTTTCTTTCCATTCCTTCTGCCAGAAGCAGGAGACAGACGCCTGCTAGGAAATTGATTGTGGTGATGGTAGGGTTTACATCATTTGTTTTGTGTCTCTCAGTGAACACTGTTTTATCTAGTGCAAGATATTAAGGAACACTGTGTCTTTATTGCATGATGTTAAGAGTATTTTGGGTTTTTTATTGTTTTAGATAGAGTGGTAACTCTGGTCCCTGTTACTCCATCTTGATCAGAAGCAGAAGTCCCTCACCTGGTTTTAAGAACAATGATTAAAAGTGTACTCGATCCTTCTGAGTTGGGGACCCAAACAAAGGTCCTTCTGCTCAGTGTCTCTCACACCAATGGAACGAGGTATAGTCTGGTAAAGCAGAGAAGAAACTTTATTCTTTCATCAAGGAATGGAGGAGGGTGAACTCATGCTCTAAAAGCACCTTCTTCCTGAATTGGGGAGGTTCAGGAGCCTGCAAAGCATTCAGAGTATGTGGTGGGATCAGGGGCAGTGATAAGGGTGGAGAGTTCTTAGAAATGGGCCAACAACTAGGAAAAGTTGGGGTGTGCACATTCCTGAAGGCTTGGTTTGCATGTGGCACTAATTGTGCCTGGCAATGTGCATTTCTTCCCCGAGGCATGATTTTTAGTAAGGTAATGAAGGCAAGTTCTTCAGAGGTCAAAGGGAGGAGGGGGAGATTCTGCTTCTAGCAATCTGGAGCTGGCTGGTTCTGCAGATGAGCTGCCTGCTTGAGCTGTCTGCAGATGCCATGGTTTACCCTTAGCAGTTTACCTTAGTTCCTGTAAGCAGGCATAGCTTGTGACATAGTTTAGATATTTGGGAACAGTAGGGTTTCCCAGGTGAAGCCTAGTGACAAAAGTACATTTCAAAGTACTATATGGTATGTATGTATGTTTAATGTTACTGTCTTCTGCCTGTCTTTGGTCATCTGCTTGTCTTTTCTTAACTGTTACAAACCTTTGACACTCTTTACATGACCTCTGTTTTCCCATTCTGCTCATTCTCAGTAGCCAGTCTTATCTCCTGGGTCATCAGGACAGTTAATGTCTGTGGGATGTTCCATCCCGAGGAGCTCTCCCAGCCTCAAATGAGAATAAGTTGTACCAGACACAATCTGTTGTTCTGGCGGGAAAGGGGGTGGTGATTCCCTCTAGAGGAGAATGCCCCAAGCCCTTCTCCAAAATGTCTTTTATTGGGATTGGTATGTGCAGGGATATACAGCATACATGCATAGCTCATCAGTCAATATCCAAAGGCTATAGTTATAAAAACACTGATCTTATTTATAGAAGACTATTGAAGAAACAGAGATCTGCCTCAGGTCATGGTCTGTTAGACATGCTGACCCCAGATGGTTGTTAAGGTGTATTTCATGGGATAAGAAGTTCACTCCTTATGCTTTGAACTTAAACATCTGGTATATACCAACAGGGCTATAGCAAAGGAAAGCAAGCTTCAAAGGATACAGTGTAGTCTTCAGGCTTGATTTCCCATGGTAACCCTCAGTGTTAGTATCAGATTGTGACTGCCACCTGCATTCCCAGCATTCTGGTTGAGACTTATAGGCAAGGCCTTCCTCACTCGGGGCTACAGTCTCCAATACCACACAAAACGGTCCCCAACAAATTGTTACTGAACACAAGGGGCCAGGGGGGCCTGAAGGGCAATATACTATTACTGAAAGGAACCCCCCATGTTCATTATGTCCGCCGCCTTATAGGAAAGACGTATCTCAATGCCAGTTATTCGTGAAAAGGAAAGGAAATGTTTATTTAATGCTATACAGACTTAAAGTAGTGACCTAATGTCTTCATCAAAATCCCAAAGTCCCTTAAAAAACACCCACAAACACACACAGTCCTTCCTTCCCCCTTTGCCCAGTCTGGGGTACCGTATCTCAGGGAAAGAAATAGAAGTCCGTGGCTCAGGCAGCCCCTGGTTCTTCCCAGCAATCTGTACTCGGCTGGTAGGCCTCCCTCAGTTCCCAGCACCATCAGCTGTGTTGCTGGGGATCTCTTCTAAGGCTGGGTGGTGGTTCCCCCTTCTAGAGCTGCAAAGGTCCTCACTCTGGCAAAGCCGTGTAGCTTTCCTTCACTGCCACAGCCACGTGGTTCTCTGCAGTGCCACAGCTGCGTGGTCCTCTCTCTCCACAGTGGTGGAGGGAGTCTCCACTCTGCCAAAGCCACGTGGTTCTCCCCACAATGGCTGCCGCGGCTCCGTTTAAATCCTCGAGCCAATCTTCCTCTGCAGCCCCATTTCCGACCCCTCCCACAATCGGGGACACTTGCCGTGTGGCCCCCTGTCCTGGAGCCAGTCATCGCTAAGCTTTCATACAGGTGCTGTAACTCGGGGGACCTGCCCCCCCAGTTGCGTCTTGTGGGGGGAGTTACTTCCATCCCCCTGGCTCAGAGCATGACCACAGCTATTTAACATATCTATGTAACCAGTTAAAGGTTATAGATATGTTAAATGACCACACCAGAGGTTACCTGCAAAGCTGTTGCTATGCAAAACAGCTCTCAGTGGCCCTGCTCCATGTGTCCCTTCCCCCAACCCACACCTGTGGGGGGTGGGTGAGGACATCCTAATATTCCCTGGATACCTTGAGTTCTGGGCCCCATTCCAAATCCCTATCTGGGGCCTCCCTCTTGGCTGCACCCTGTAACACGACCATCATGAAGATTTAAAATGTCCTGTATAGGAAATCTGGTCCTTTCATTATCTGTGGGTGGTAGTTATTTTCTACATGATTTGAAGCTCTGTGTCTGTTATTTTTCTATTGTAGTTTCCAGATAATAATGTTTGTTCCCCACCTGTTGGGTTATGATACATATTTTTTTAAGTCTCAATGGAAACAAGAAAAATAAACATTACCATTTTGAACTCTTTCAAATGAATACATAATTCTTTGTAATCTGATGATTTTCCCAAAATATCTCATCCCTCTTACTTTACTTTGTTTTCTCCATATCTCTTATCATTTCCCAATATTTCACTGTTTTATATCCGGACCCATTCCCCCTGCCACCCCCACATGCCCACCCCACTAGAATGTAATCCCCTTAAGACATGTAATACTATTTTTATCTTAGCAGTATCCTTAATGGCCCAAAGAGTACCTGATTCACAGTAGGGCATCAATCAACTCTTGTTGAATGGAATGAAGGAAGGAGGAATCAAGGAAGAAAAGATGTCAGTGCTTTTTAATAAAATCTTAAGAACTTAACAAAGGAGGAGATGTTCATGTAAACAAAGATAAACAAAGGTCAAAATGACACAATTGCATGAAGGGGACGACAAGCCAAGGAAGTAGGCAGGTGGAAAAGTGAAGGAAAAACTCCCTAGAACCTTCAGAAGGAAAACAGCTTTTCTCACACCCTGCCATTGGCTCAGTGAGGCCAGATTTGTATCCTGTACTTCTAATCTTCAGAACTGCAAGATAATACATTTAAGTTGTTTTAAGCTGCCAGGTTTGTGGTAATTTGTTACAGCAAGTGTAGAAAACTAATACAGTAGGTGATAGAGTATGCATATGTTCTGCTTTAGATACTGCCAGTGTGTGCCAGTGTTGTTATACCAATTTAAATTCCCAGTGCCAGTATCATAATTACATTATCCAAGATTAAAGATAAGGACAGAATCTTAAAAGCAGCAAGACAAAATGAGAGAGTTACTTACAAAGGAGTGCCCATAAGATTGTCAGCTGATTTCTCACAAGAGACCTTGCAGGCAAGAAGGGGTTGGAAAGAAGTATTCCAAGTCATGAAAGACAAGGACCTCCATCCAAGATTGCTCTATTCAGCAAAGCTTTCATTTAGAATGGAAGGGCAGATAAAGTGCTTCTCAGATAAGGTCAAGT
>CM052549.1:44846976-44864535 GCA_028533065.1 Trachops cirrhosus | reverse complement strand
AAAACAAAAAGAAACTAAGCAAACAACTAGAACAGGAACAGAACCACAGAAATGGAGATCACATGGAGGGTTAGCAACAGGGGAGTGGGAGGAGGAGAGAGGGGGAAAAGTTACAGAGAATAAGTAGCATAGATGGTAGGTAGAAAATAGACAGGGGGAGGGCAAGAATGGTATGGGAAATGTAGAAGCTAAAGACCTTATGACACATGGACATGAACTAAAGGGGGGGAATGTGGGTGGGAGAGGGTGTGCAGGGTGGAGGGGAGTGAAGGGGGAAAAATGGGACAACTGTAATAGCATAATCAATAAAATATATTTAAAAAAAGAATGTTTTAAAAAATTATATTGGGGAAATTATGAATAATGCTGCTATTAAACATTAGTGTATAGGTTATTGTGTGAACATATGTTTTCACTTCAATAAATAAATAAATAAATAAATAAATAAATAAATAAATAAATTCCCAATGCCAGTATATGAGAGTTCATATCCTTGTCAGAACTTGTTATTTCCTGTGTTTTTTGTTTTAGCTATTCTCGTGAACATTTAGTTGAATCATATTGTAGTTTTAATTTTTGTTTGTGTGATTAATGATACATATCTTTCTGTATTTTCTACTGACCATTTGGATATGCTCCTTTACAAAGTATCTGTTTGTTTTCTGTAGAATTTTCTGTCATATTGAGTTACAGGATTTTATTTACATATTCTAAACTATTTTGTTGAATTGTTTTTTTCTCCCTTTGGTACTCTAGTCATACATAGACTTAATCTATGTCTAACTCTCCCTTTTTCTTGTACATGCTTCTTCCAGGCTTTATTTTTTAAATCCTCACCCGAAGACATGCTTATTGATTTTAGAGACAGGTGAAGGAAGGAAGGGAGGGAGGGGGAGAGAGGAACACCAATATGAGAGAAACGTTGTTGATCAGTTAGCTCTCGCACATGTCCTGATCAGGGACTGAACCTGCAACTTGGTGTGTGCCTTGTCCATACCAGTGGAACCTGCCTGAGACCTGTTGGTGCACGGATGGCGTTCCCACCAACTGAGCCATGCCAACCAGGGCCTCTCAGGCTTTTATTTTAAAAGTCAGAAGGTCTTTGTCTTCTCAGCCCTGAAGTACTGAGATTGATCTAGCTCTGCCAACTACAGGTTTGCAGACAAACTCTTCAGCCTCCCACCTCATGAAATTTCAGCACCATGTGAATGTCTTCATGGAAAGAAAGACATGCCTGTGCTTGCGGCATGTTCCCTCCCCCATGCTGGTCCTTGTTTCCTGAGATGTGTTTCCATAAACATGAAGGGTATTTTACATTTGCTCTTGAAAGCTTTAGACCTAGTTACCAGCTTTACTTGCAACTCCCTAAATAAAGTAAATCTTCCATGGGAAACTTGGTTTGAGATTGCTTGAGTTTCAAAGTTTTCAGTCCAATCCCATGCACCACTAAAAGCTTTCCTAGATATTCTTTTCTCTAGCAGAGGTTTTCTGCTGGGCCAGCTTTAATTTTTAAATATGTGTGGCTTCTTTAATTGTTACAGTGAGAGCACTGGTCTGCCTCTACTTTTCTTCCCACCGTACTCTCAGAATACATTCCAAACATGACTTTTCTGGTTCTTTACTATTTCTTCAGCACTCATTTTTTTTACCCTAATTTTTCATCTCTGTACTTGAGCTTTAGATTTTGGATGAATCACTGTCTATCTTCTCAGTATTTACAGGTACCCGAAACACATATTTTTATCCTCCCACTCATCTGGATAACTCGGACTTGTGTTTACAGTCTCAGTTTAGAAATGAAGTGTTTCAGATACCTCCATCCCCATGCATTCAGATATGGGTATGACATCCTTTATATGCACCCATAAAACTTTTGTATGCCCCCAATTTAAGACATACCTCACTGCATTATAATGGCTCATGTCCTTGATATCTGTATTTCTACTTGGCTCTAGGTGAAGTTGCTCTCAGTGTAACTTGGTTCCATATTATATTCCTATCATAGAGCACAGCGTGCAGGGAGCAATTCATAATAGACATTCTGTTGAACTGGATCCCAAAGTGTTAAATTAATATTTAAAGGTGTTAAGAATCAGGTGGAAGTCTGAGGAGAAAAACTTTAAAAATAAAAGTGCTTTCATTAAAAAATTAGTAACAACTTATAAGCTAAATAAGACCCTAATATGAAGTACCATTAAAACAGCAATAGTCCTGGCCAGATAGTTCAGTGGTTAGACCATCATCCAGCTACCCCAAAGTTGTGAGTTCAATCCCTCATCAGGGCACATATGAGACCAATGAATGCATAAATAAGTGAAACAACAAATCACTGTTTCTTTCTTTCTCTCTCTCTCTCCCCTTCTCTCTCTAAAATCAGTAATTAAATATTAAAAAAGAAAATAGTGTATATAAATAATAAACAGGGACATGCAATGATGATGTAAGAATGTTAGAGCAATTATCATAAGATAATAGGATATCAAATAATTCTTAATTTTTTTTCTTGTCTTTTGTCCCCTACCACTCCCCCACCCCAGCCATCCCCACCTTACTTTTTTCTTTATAACTTGTGATTCTTTGCAATGAGCATTTTATATCATTAGTTATAAAATATGAAACAGTTTTCATTGAGATAAAATAAGAAAGCAAACATAAGACTAAGAAATCCTCCATGAAGATTGGTGGAGTGGACAAATGAATGGATCTAGTAGTTATAGAAATGGATAAAGTCTCAGAGTTGAACGGTAGAGTGAGATAGAAAGAGTAAAAATCTCCAGTATATCTGACATACCATTTGAAATGGATTAAAGAATTAAATGCACCCATAGCCAACATCATACTCAGCAGGCAAAAACTAAAAGTGTTTCCCTTAAGATAAGGAACAAGACAAGGATATCCGCTTTCACCATTCTTATTCAACACAGTACTGGAAGTTCTAGCCACAGCAGTTAGACAAAAGAAAAAATAAAAGGCATCCAAATTGGAAAGGAAGAAGTAATGCTGATATTATTTGCAGCTGACATGATACTGTATATAGAAAATCCTAAAGACTCCACCAAAAAACTTCTAGAACTGATAAACAAATTCAGTAATGTACTAGGATATAAAATTGTTACTCAAATCAGTGGCATTTTTACACAAATAATGGACTATCAGAAAGGAAAACTAAGAAAACAATGCTATTTGTAATCACAACAAAAAAAATAAGATACCTAGGAATAATAAATTTAATCAAGGATGTAGAAGACCTCTACTCGGAAAATTATAAGATACTGAAGAAGAAATTGAAGAAGATACAAATAAGTGGAAGCACATGTTGTGTTCATGGATAGGAAGAATTAATACCATTAAAAATGTTCATACTACCCAAAGCAATCTGTAGCTTCAACGTAATTCCTATTAAAATTCCAATGGCATATTTCACAAAACTAGAACAGATATTCCAAAAATTTGTATAGAAACACAAAAGACCCTAAATAGCCTCAGCAGTCTTGAAAAAGAAGAACATAGTTGGAAGTATCATACTACCTAATAACAAACTATACAACAAATCCATAGTAATCAAAACAGCATGGTACTGCATAAACACAAACATATAGGACAGTAGAACAGGGTCCGTAAATAAACCCATGCCTTTATGGTCAATTAGTATTTCACAAAGGAGGCAAAACATACAATGGGGTAGAGATAGTCTAGCCAATAAATGGTGTTGGGAAAATTGGACAAATACATACAAAAAAATGAAAGTACCCCATCAACTTATTATATCACACACAAGAATAACCTCAAAATAAATTAAAGGTTTAAATGTAAAATTCAAAACCATAAAACTCCTAGAGGAAAACATAGGCAGTAAAATATCAGGCATTTCTTATAGCAACATTTTTTCTGATATAGCTCCTTAGGCAAGGGAAACAAAATAAAAAATAAATAGGACTACATCAAACTAAAAAGTTTTTACACAGCAACAGAAACCATCAACAAAATTAAAAGACAGCCCTGGCTGGTGTGGCTCAGTGGATTGAGTGCCGGCCTGCAAAACAAAGGGTCACTGATTTGTTTCTCAGTCAGGGCAAATGCCTGGGTTGCAGGGCAGGTCCCCAGTAGGGGCCACACAAGAGGCAACCACACATTAATGTTTCTCTCCCTCTCTTTCTCCCTCCCTTCCCCTCTCTCTAAAAATAAATAAATAAAATAAATAAATAAAAAGACAGTCCACTGAATGGGAGACCATATTTGCCAGTGATATATCTGATAAGACCATATTTGTCAATGATATATCCAAAATTTATAAAGAACTCAAAAACCTTAACCCAAACAAACAAACAAATAATCCAGTTTAAAAATGGGCTAAGGACCTGAACAGACACTTATCCAAAGAGGACATACAAATGGCCAATAGACATGTGAAAAAAATGCTCAACATCACTATCAGAGAAATGTAAGTTAAGACCACAATGAGATATCACTTCATACCTGTCCGAATGGCCATCATTAACAAATCAACAAACAAGTGTTGGCAAGGATGTAGAAAAAAGGGAATCCTGGTACACTGTTGGGCAGATGCAGACTAATGCAGCCACTGTGGAAAACATTATGGAATTTCCTCAGAAAATCAAAAATGGAACTGCCTTTTGACCTGGCAGTTCCACTTCTGGAAATATATCCAAAGAAACCTGAAACACTGTTTTGAAACAATATATGTATATGCACCCCTTTGTTCCTTGCAGCACTATTTCCAATAGCCAAGGTTTGGAAGCAGCCTAAGTGCCCATCAGTATATGAGTAGATAAAGAAAAGCTGTGGTACATTTATACAGCGGAATACTACTTGGCCATAAAAAATTAGAAATCTTACCTTTTGCTACAGAATGGATGGACCTACAGCATATTATGCTAAGTAAAGTAAGCCAGTCAGAGAAAGACAAATACCAAATGATTTCACTTATAACTCAAATGTGTAATCTAATAAAGAAAATAAATAAAAATAGAAACAGACTCATAGATACAGAAAACAGACTGGCAGGTGTTGGTGGGGGGCTGAGGTTGAGGGACTGGTTTGTGAAATAGGTGAAGGGATTAAGCAAAAAATCATAGAAGATAATTAAATGTAAACTATTAAAACATACAAGGGCTAGAATTAAACATAAGTGAGTAAGCTAAGAATTCGGAAAGCTTCTCTAATAGTTTTATTGTCCAGAATCAATGAATAAAAGACTGGTAGTTAATTATATTAAAAATTTTACATGGCAAGACAAGCATAAGCAAAATAAAAAGACAAATGACACAAACTAGAAAAACATTTATAATTTACACCAAAGAAAAAGAGTTAGTATCCCTCATGTATAAAAAGTTAAGAAGAAAAAGGCCTGGGTGGGCTGGAATGGGAATAAAAGATTGAAACTGTACTGAATAATCTAAAATAAAAAATTTTTAAAAAAAAAAGAAGAAAAAGGCCAACAACCTTAAAGAAAAGATGTAGATATCTCTTAAAGTGTTTGAAAAGATGCTCAATGTCATGCATAAATAGAGAAATGAAAAATAAAAGTACACAGAGACACCATTTCTTATCTATAAAATTAGCAAAAAATGAAAAAATTTCATACCACACTGTGTTGGCAACAGAGGATGGTATGATCCTCTGTTGGCTCCCCTTTATGGGGATATGGGGAAACGGTCACTCACACATTGTTAATTAGCATACAGACCTTATGGAGGAAAATGATATAGGCATTTGGTTTTTCACTCAGGATTTATTCTACAGATTTATTCCATAGATGCACTAGCAAAAATATGAAAAGACATATTTACAAGGTTATTAACTGCATCATCATTTGGAATAGAAAAAAACTAGAAACAGTTAAATGTTCATCACTAGGGGATTAGTTAGACTGTGGGGCACCCATAGAATGAAGTGCTGTGCAGCTATGAAATGGAATGAGGAAGTTAGCAAAAAGAAATAAGGAATATCTTCATATACTACTATAGAGCAATCTTGAAGATATATTAAATTTTAAAAAGAAAGTTGAGAAATATATACAGTATGCTGTTATTTACCTAGGAAAGGGCGTAGTATCAATATGTGTACATTTTTGCTTATATTTTAAGAAGTGGAAGGATAAACCCTAAACTCCAGAAAAATGCTTACCAATAGTGGGGGGAGAAGGTTGCATGTGAAGAATACATTGAAGAGACCAGGGATAAAAAGTAGAATTATTTAAATATATTTTGTTGTGTAGATTTAACTTTGAAGTCTTGTAGATATTTTATATAGTCATAAAACAAAAGTGAAATGAAAGAAGAAATTACTAAAAATCAAAAGTAAAAAGGCAAATCTTAATGTAAGTATGTGTCTAATTGGTGGTATAACCACATAGAGAGGAACTTCTTAATTTGACTTTTTACTTATTTAAGTACTTTATTAAAACACAGTAATTTGTTTTTGTAGCCCTACTGGGATATATGTCAAGGACAAGATCTTCCAAAAACCCCATGAACTCTTTTCAATAGTTGGCATTATTATTATTATCATCATTATCATCATCAGACCACTTGTATGTAGTATGGGATAAACTAAATGAATAATTATGTTGGCATCATAGTGAATCAGGATTTTCAACATGGGAGGAAAAAATATAAAATGAGATCACTTGAGTAGGTGTTTTTTTTCTTTGAAAATATGTAATTTGATTACGATACATTTTATATCTTTGTCCACGGAAAAGGCCTAGAAATGGTGACCATTTCAACAGTACTAAACTCCTCTTATACACACGTTGTGGTTTTTAACATGATTTCCCATTAAAAGAAACCAGGGAACCTTGAAGAAATGACTGATTCTGGGTCTGGGCCAGGAAATGTGCAGCACAGTTCTGTAACCCTGTGTACCAAAAAGCAAGGAAGATACCAAAGACTATTAGGATTGTATTTAAAGGACCAGGAAGCAATTTGAGTAGATTCTATTAAAGATGGAGTAAGTTTAGCATCAATAGGATAACAATCACAAGGAATTGAAACCCATAAAATATTCCTAAATCCCTGAGTTCATACTGAAACACTTAGTGCTTACCCTTGATGAGTGGTTACATGGAACTTATTTCTTACTTTGAAAAATGCTTATTACAGGGAAAATATCAAACATTTTTTTCTGCCTTTCCTCTACAAATGATATCTCAAAGAAACCAAATAATTGATGGCAGAAGTATCTATTTATAAAAGTATTACCTGTGTTAAATGCATGAAGAATATTAAAACATCTTTATTTTGAAATCTCCTAGCAGAGCTAGTCAATGACTTAACGACTGCAAATATAAAAACACAAACACAAATTCAGACACTACACATTCACTAGTCTTGTCAGAAATTATAAAACAGGAATCTGATCACAACCTCTAATCTATCACAGGGATAGGTAGCACAGTTGATTGGAGCGTTGTCCTGAAGCACTAAGGTTGTGGGTTTGATACCCAGTCAAGGCACATACAAGAATTAATCAATGAATGCATAAATAAATAGAACAAAAATAAATTTCTCTCTTTTTTCTCTCTCTCCCCCTCCCCCTCCATCTCCCTGTACCCCCTCCCCTGCTCATAAATATAGAATCACTTGGAAAGTGTTTTAAAATTCCGAAGCCATGACTGCAATTACATTAAAATCTCTGAGGGTTAGATCTAAGCATCAAGATGGGCAGCCAAGCCCTGACTGTGTAGCTCAGTGGATTGAGTGCGGGCTGTGAACCAAAGGGTCGCCAGTTCTATTCCCAGGTGGGGTACATGCCTGGGTTGTGGACCAGGTCAGGTCCGTAGTAGGGGGTGTGTGAGAGGCAACCACACATTGATGTTTCTCTCTCTCTTTCTCCCTCCCTCCCCCCTCTCTAAAAATAAATAAATAAAATCTTAAAAAAAAAAAAAGATGGGCAGCCAAAGTTGAAATGACCTATTTTAGATCCAAATGATAATTTACAGAAAATACTGGGATCAGAGTGGTACAATCAGCAAAATCTAGATTGTGGGAAACTGTAGGATATATGACCCAGTTTCTCAAAGAATTAAAAGTAATAAGAAGAAACTATAAATCAGACTTGATGATATATCTGCTAATTACAATAATGTGGACTATTTATGGGTACTAAATCAAACCATTAAAAAATTGCTAGTCAATCAGGCAGATGTGAGCACTGATTGTTATTGTAAAGTGTGATAAAAGCATTGTTATTTTTTAATGGTCTTTAGTTACTAGAGATACATGCTGGAATATTTATGAAT
This sequence comes from Trachops cirrhosus, assembly GCA_028533065.1. Lineage (NCBI taxonomy): Eukaryota > Metazoa > Chordata > Mammalia > Chiroptera > Phyllostomidae > Trachops > Trachops cirrhosus. Next base: position 44,856,272 of record CM052549.1, on the reverse strand, counting down.
GAAATTATAACCATTGAACCAGCTCAGACTGGTCCTATCCTGTTTCTAACAAGATACTAAGTTTGCATTTCAAAGACAACAGACCAAAAGCACAAGTTATGCAGCCAAAAAAGGTGCAAATGTGAGAATTTTGACCTCCAGTTACACCTGGAACCAAAGTCTCCCTCCCTTTGACAGAACCAAAAGATCGCAACATGACCAGAACTTGAACACAGAAACCCTTTCAGAAGCAATTGGTCCATTGTCCAGGAAGATCTGGTGCTAAAGTTCCTTACCATATCTTGCCACAAATGGTCAAATTCCAAAGCTCTGCCAGTGAAACCTGTCCTACCGGTGCTTCCACATACCAACAACACACCTTGTCCTTCCCTAACCCCTTAAATTCCACCCCAGACTCTTGGTCAGAAAGACAGATTTGAGTTTTGCCTCCTGTCTCCTTGCCTGTCAGCCTGGCAAGAAAGCTTTGTCTTTTCTCAAAAGCCAATGTCATAGTATTGACTTTTGTGTGCATTGGGCAGCGTGCCCTTGCTCCATAACAAACTGTATTGATGTCGGTGATTTGCTCCAGAGTAGCTAGTAGTGCTCTGGCCAGTGTCACTCAGTTGGTTGGGAGTTGTCCCACAAACCAAAAGGTTGTGGGTTTAATTCTCGGTCAGGGCACCTGCCTGGGTTGCAAGTTCAGTCCCTGGTTGGGGCTTGTGCAGAAGCCAACCAATCAGTTTTTCTCTCTCACATCAATGTTTCTCTCCCTTTCTTTCTCCCTCCCTCCCCCTCTCTCTTAAAATAAATCAATAATCTTTATTTTAAAGAAGAAAATATTTACTTAATTTCTATTATTTCAGGCACTGTGCTGAGTACCAAATATGCATTGAAGAAAACAAGCATTGTTCTTGTCCTAATGGAGTTTACAGTGAAGTAGGAAAAACTGTCTTTAGGCAAATATAATTAGAAATTGCAGTGAATGCCAAGAAGGCAAAGAACAGATTGTTTATGAAAGAGTAACCAAAGGAATAGGGTTTGCCTAGCCTGCCAAAGTTTGCTGAATGTTGTCAAAAGACATTAGATTCCTGAATCAGAGCAAAAGGACTTTATTATTCACAGCACAGCAAGGATCATGAGCCTCAAAATATTGTTGGTTCCCTATGCCTCTAAGTCTCACTGGGAGACAAAATATGGAGCCCAAGTGGTTGGTGTACATGCTGTGAGTTCCTGTCGCAGGTGAGAATCTACCATATTTGTAGTAAGCAGTAAGCAAGCTTACTCTTCCTGTGCAGGGAGAAGTTACCTCATCTCTCAAAATTGCTTTCTGCAAATATGAACCTGATAAATGGCCTGGATAAAGAGCAACCAGGGCCCCCATTATTAGTATACCCTATAGAAATGTGTAGGGACACTCAGGGCTTTGGTGGATTGCTTCTTCTAAGGGGAGCAGGGATTTCAAAGAAGTCCTCTCAGATATTTAACAAAAAGAAAAAACAGCTTTGCCCTGGCCAAGTAGCTCAGTTGGTTAGAGCATCATCCAGATACACCAAGGTTGCAGGTTTGATCCCCAGTCAGGGTACCTACACGAATCAACCAAGAATAAATGCATAAAACTGGAAGTGAAACAGCAAAGTGATGTTCTCTCTCTCTCCCCCTCAATCCCAAATCAATCAATAAAAATTTTTTTGAAACAGCTTCACTAGGGTATAATTGGCATACAGTAAACTGAACATGTTTAAAGTGTACAATTTGGTAAGTTTCGATATAGATACACACCCATGAAACCATCATAGCAGTCAAGATCAGCGAACTCGTGACCTTTGTGCCCCTCTCCCTTCCATCTCCTTTCTCCTCCCCCAGGCACATGCTGATTTTTGTCACTCCGTATTGGTTTATATTTTCTAGAACTTGGTACAAATTGAATGACACAGCCTGCATTATGTATTCTTGTTTGTCTTTCATGCAGCATGACTATATTTAGTATTTTGATTCATCCATATTGTAGTGTATTCTTTTTGCTGGATGTAGTATTTCATTGTCCCAGAGTTTGTTTATACTCATCTATTGTTGGACATTTGGGGTGTTTTTGATTTTTGGCAATTACAAATAAAGGTGCTTGAATAGTCATGTACAACTCATTATATGGACATATGCTTTTATTTCTATTGAATAAACATCTAGAGGAAGAATGGTTTGACCATTTGGTAGGTATATGTTGAACATTTTAAGGAAATGCAAGACTCTTTTGCAAAATGATTATACAGTTTTTTCTTTCCACCAACAGTATATGAGACTTCTAGTTTTTCTATCCTCACCAACATTTGATTTTTTTAAATTTAGCTGCTCTAACAGGTAACTTGGTCATATCTAATTGTGGCTTTAATTGCATTTTGCTAATGACTAAAGATATTGACTATTTTTAATGTGCTTATTTGCCATTCATATACCTTCTTTGATAAAAATCCCACTTTAAAAATTACGTTGTTTTCTTATTATTGAGATTTGACAGTTCTTTATATATTCTAGATACAAATCCTTTTTCAGATATATGAAAAATTTATTTTCCCACCCTGGGACTTACTGTTTCATTCTCTTAGGTGTCTTTTGAAGAGCACATGCTTTTAATTTAGATAACATTCAGTTTATCAGTTTATTGTTTTATAGATCATACTTTTAGGTTTACATCATGCCTAACCCAAGGATAGAAAGGTTCTCTCATGTTTTCTTGTAGATTTGTAGCTTTAGGTTTTATATTTAGGTCTTGAGTCCTTCCTGTGTTAATTTTTGTCTGAGGTGCAAGGTATGAATTAAAGTTTTGTTTTTCAAATAGACATGTAATTGTTAGGATACCCTTCATTGAAATGTGCCCAGTGTCCACTAAATTGCGTTTGCACCTTGGTCAGAATTTGGTTTTCTTGTGTATGTGTGGTTTTATTTTTGGGCTTCCTGTTTCATGTCATTTGTCTCTGTATCTGTCTTTAACAGTATTTTGATTTGTGTTGTTTTATAAATCTTGTAATCAGGTAGTATTATTTCTTCAGCTTTATTCTTTTTGGTTATTATAGGTCCTTTGCATTTTCATGTTTTAGGTTTTTTTTCAATGTCTAAAGAAAGGCTGCATTGATTTTAATATATAAATTTGGGGAGAATTTACATCTTAACCACACTGAGCCTTCAAAACTATGAATATGTTATCTCTTCAGTTATTTAGGTCTTCTTTAGTTTATGTCAGCATTGCTTTTTCTGTTTTTAGTGTTCAGATCTTTCACATATTTTTGTTAAGGTATATCTCTAAGTATTCATATTTTAATGCTATTATAAATCATATTATTTTTAATACCAGTTTCTTATTGTTCATCTCTGGTATGTAGAAATATTATTGAGTTTTACACATTGATCTTATACCCTATAACCTTGTTAAATTCATTTATTAATTCTTATAGCTTTTTTGTAGATTCCATCAGATTTCCTACATAGATGATCATGTCTGTGAGTAAAATAGTGGTATCTCTTACAGTTTTCCAAGTTGAATGTTTTTTTTTTGTTTGTTTCATTTGTTTTGTCTTGTTTTGTTCTTGGTCTTACTGCACTGACTGGATCCTCCAAGATACTGTTAAATAGAAGTACTGTCCTCTTTCTTTGGGGCAAAAGCAGTGCACCTTGTTAGGTTTCACATTAGCTGTAGGGATTTTTGTAGATGCCATTTATCAGGTTGAGAACGTTCCCTTCTGTTTCTAGTAGACTGAGAGTTTTTAGTAGGAATTAACTTTTTATCTTTTCAAGTGCTGTTTCTGTATCTATTTATGTGATCACATACTTTTCATCTTTGTTTATATGATGGATCACATTGCTCGACTTTATTTTATTTTTCTATTTTTATTTTACTTTTTTATTGTTGTTCAAGTACAGTTGTCTCCATTCTCCCACACCACTCCTCCATACCCCAGCCATCCCCACCTCCCACCCTCGATCCTACCCGCTTTTACATTGATTGATTTTAAAATGTTAAACCAACCATGAATTCTCAGGATTGGTCATAATATATTATTCTTTTTATATGTTCTTGGACAAGATGTGCTGCATTTTTATATCTAAATTCATGAAGGATATTATTCTTTTGTTTGTTTCTTTGTTTTCCTGTTATGTTTTTGTTTTTGTCATCAGAGTAATGTTGATCTTATAAGAGAGTTGGCAATTGATATTATTTTTTCCTTAAATTGTTTGATAGAATTGACCACTGAAGTTATCTGGGCCTGTGTATTTTCATTGTGGGAAGGTTTTTAGCTAAAAAGCTCAATACATAATAAGGCTGTTCAGTGTATCTGTTTCTTATTGAGTGAGCTTTAGTAGTTTGTGTCTTTTCAGGAATTTGATAAACTGTACATTTCATAGATGTGGTCAGATTTATTGGTATAAGGTTGTTCATAATTCCTTTATGATCCTCTTAACATCTGCAGCATACATAGTGAGGTGATCCTAATACGGCTAATTTGTTTCTTCTCTCCTTTCCTAACCAGTCTGTCTAGAAGTTTGTCAATTTTACTCATTTTCTCTAAGAACTAGTTTTTGGTTTCAGTGTTTTTATTCTTTTTCTGTTTTATTGATATCTGCATAGATCTTTATTTTCTTCTGTTTATGTTGGGATTTATCTGCTCCTCTTTTTCTACGTTCTTAAAATGGAAGCTGAGGTCATGGATTTGAGACTTGTCTTCTTTCCAAACGTAGATGTGTGTATAAATTTCTCCAAAGTATTCCTTTAGTGAAATTCATCAGATTTTCACATGTTGTATTTTAATTTCCATTGAGTTCAAAATGCTTGCTAATTTCCCTTTTGATTTCTTGTATGAACAAACGACACAAATTATTTATTTAGAAGCATGTTTTTTAGTTCCAAATATTTACTTCCAAAGATACCTGTTACTGATTTCTAATTCCAAACTATTTTGGTTAGGGAACATACTTTGTATGATGTGAAAACTTTTAAATTTATTCAAACTGTTTTATGGAATCAAAAATTGTCTCTCTAGGTAAATGACTCATGTGTACTTGAAAATATACTTAACTGTTTTGGATAATGTCAATTAGGTAAATTTTCTGTGTTGTTTAGGTTTTCCATATGCATACTGATTTTATATGTACTTTATCAATCATTGAGAAAAGAAATTGAAATCTTCAATTATAATTTTTGATTTGCCTATGTCTGTGTACATTCCATTTCAAAACATATGGTCCACAAACATCAAATGCAATGAATATAGTCTGGGTAGGAAATTACTGGTAGTCACGTTATTTCAAATGGCCTCAGGGAATATCTATCTGATTTATCCTGTAATGTAGGCTCTTTGTCCCATCATCTTTATATAAAAAAGAAACTTTTACATGCTACATTTCATTGTTTTATCATTAATCTAATACATGTTATTGTTTTGCTTGGCAGCTTCTATGTTTTTGAAACAGGCATTTGAAGGAGAATACCCTAAATTACTGCGTCTTTTTAATGATTTATGGAAGCGTCTTCAACAGTACAGCCAAAATATTCAAGGAAAGTTTAATGCAACTGGAGCCACAGACCTCTACGTTGACTTACAGCACATGGAAGATGATGCACAAGACATATTCATACCAAAAAAGCCAGATTATGAGTATGTTTGTTTAATCAAACCTGTTTGTTGGCATATTAAGGATTTGTCTTAATATAATCTTATGCCAGGATAGGTTCTGTCTGGTAGGAAAAAACCTGAATATACTCAAATTTAAATCTGAAAAATCTCATAGATCACTATATTTAGGAGCCACATTGGAAAACAACACACATCTCAGTAAGTTTAAAGCAGCCAACTTTTCCTTCTATATTGAAAGAGTATTATTTTCAGTTTTTTATTTGCATACCAAATCAATTGATTTGCATATCTTTAAACACTATAATCAGAGTTATAGTGAGAAGGCTGACTCAGATAATAGATTATCACCTACCTTGTAAGAAAAAATGAGTGATATTTAAATGTTTGTTGCTCTTTCACTTTTTAAAAAATACTTATAGTTGAATTGTGTCCTTTGCAGTAAGTAGTTCTGACTGGTAAAATATAGGAAGTAGAAGTTTTGACTGGCAAAATAAGTGGAACATGAGTAGACTAGAATGATAGGATGAGTCTATGTATTATTTATTTTCTTTCTTTTTTTCTCTCTTCTCTGCTCTTCTTTCTTTTCTTTCTTCATTAAAACTGGGGACAGTGAAACAAGGAAAAGCTTAGGATAGAACAAACAACAGGAGAGCCTAGACTGGGCTGCTTTAGCTCACAGAAAAGTCAGAGAAAAGGGGGCCTTGAAGACAGGTTTAGGGGGTTAGCCTGGGTCAAGCTACCTCTGCCAATTGCTCCTCTGGTTGCAAGTCTCAACAGGACCTTTAGAGTTTAAGAGATGCAAGCCTGAGAGGGAAGGAAGACATGGGTGTGTTCCCAGGCGGGAGAATGCTGTATTGTTTTCTTCTTCTTTATGCAAAACATGGAGGTTAGATAAGGACTAATGGAATAGGGGACAAGAGGACTGAACCCATATGTTGATCTACAAAGATCAAATAATATATTAGTTTTTTCAAAAAGTATATAATACATGCTACATGATTCTATTTCTGTTTTAGTCTTTAAAATCAATATGCTTACGTTAAAAAACACCTGGAAATGTACATAGCAAATGGTAAGATTGGTTTATCTCTAGGAGGTAGAGTTTTTATTTTGTATTTTCTGCTTTTTAAATTCAATAGAGAAAAAAATCCCTGTGTTTTTGACTAATGGGATGTCGTTGTCACCTTTTGGAGACTAAATTCAGTAAAGTAGTTGGTGAGGAAGAAGACCTATAACCCATATTTCAGGACCCCCCCCCCTTAAATCATGAGTTTACAAGGAAACAAATGCAGTGGGTTTTAAATATTCTTTTGAGCCCTGGTGTGTGAGGCTCAGTTAGTTGCAGCATCATCCGGAACACCAAAAGTCATCAGATATAAGGAAGATTGGAGAAATCTAAGCAGAGATTGGATTACAGAATTGTTAACGAGATTATGTGTGCTCTTGGGGATTTAATACCTCCCCCTCCAGGGGTATTACTTCCTGTATTTCTAAAGTATTAACATATAAAAATAGACAGGGCTGGCTTAAAACCTTTATCTAAAGAAGTTGCAGGCCTGGAGCATGACTACTCACCACAACCAGCCCATTTAAGAATTTATGATCAGATTACCCTGGGAGGCTACTTTGAATAGAACCCCTTTTTTAATCCACAGCCCCCAACTTCCAACCAGAGGGCTGACTTTCTGGGGGCGAGGAGAGCCTCAGCATTTCTCATCCTGCCCACAGCTGCCTATAGTTGAGCCTTAATTCAGGCAAATGAGATCAAGAGGTGGGTGCTCCCATATTGTGCCCAGGTACCACTCAGGAGTGGCATCTCTACCTTGTGGCTCCCTGAAAACCCTAGAGTCCCAATAAACCTTCCCTTGGCTTTTTAAATGGGGTTCCATGCCAGGAAATGCAGGCTAAGGGGACCCCAGGCTGCTGCCTGCCCCCACCAAGTTCTTTAAGTAAGATGTTACCTGAGCCTTGTTTGTTTGTTTGCTTGTTTTTAAAGATAATTTGATGCTGACCAAATCTGATGTCTTAAGGGCTTAATGATTAAGGAAGGGAGTGGGTAGATAGAAAGGAGAATGGGTCATGTTAAAGAAATTGAGTTTCTGTGCAGTTATAGAATGTATTTAAAAAGAAAAATCTACATATTGAGGAAGCTCAACAAAATCAAAGCAGGATTAACTCAGACCACAAATAGATACATTGTATTCCATATTTAACCCATTTAACATTATTTATTTATTTTGTATCATTTTCATTAGCATGTAAACTTTGAGGACAGAGAATTTTCTAACCCACTTCACTGCTACATTTTCTGCACATAGGAAGTACCTGGCAAATTATGGAGGCTTAACTGTATTTGTGAGAGGGAAGGAAATAGAGGGTAGTAGGGGTGTGGAAAGTGTTCCCAAGCTTGGAGATTTTAGGGTTGGAGTTCAAAACGTTTACAGTTTTGGAGTTCTAAAGGTTGACTCAGATATGGAGGATCTATAGTACAGCTAAAATAAACGTTAGGTAGACTTCTGACACAAGAAAAAAGTTAGAAAAGTTACTTGTTTTGACATTGTAGCCACCAAGGATCCTTACAGCACTGGAGAACAGGAAGAATGTTAAGTACTTACAATTCAGTACTGAAATTTCTATGGAAGCGGGGAGAAGCAGCTTCTCTTTCTTCTTTTTTTCTTTCTTCTTTCTTCCTTTCTTCATCTGTTGTCTTCTTTTCTTCTTCCTTTCTTCTTCTGTCTTCTTCAAATTTATTGGATTGACACTGGTTAAAAAAATTAGGTTTCAGGAGTACAATTCTATAATACATCATCTTTGTATTGTATTGTATGTGCGAAGAAGCTTCTTAAGGCTAGTAAGTGACAGGAGGAAAGATAGTCAAGACATTGACTTCAACAGAGGATTGCTCCTGACAGATTTAGACTCTAGTTCTTTACTTTTCCCATTGGAGCTTTTCTGTCTTCATCTGTTCTAGAAGTTATAGTTAGCACTTTACCTGCACATTGTTTTACTACAGTGTAAAGCATTTTAAATCTGTATCTTCCCAGTACTTAACAAAAGTCTTGTATGTTGTATTCCTACTAAGTGTGTGCTAAGTGAAATACTTTTTGAATGAGAAAGTATTAAAAGATAAATATGGAATTATGATGTAGGAGCCAGGAGCATTCTGACTTCTAGGTCTTGTCAGTTGATCAGAAAGCGTAGGAAGGAAGAAGCCAGGTTTTATATATGTGAACGAGCAGGTCAGTCATTTTCAAGGTTAATACTTAGGATGAAGAGGGGTTTATTTTTTAAAAGAGGAAAGAAAAAGACAGTGGTTGGGCAAAACAGAAAAGTGGTAGGGCTGGCAAAACGTTAATAAACTGGTGATATGAGAAGATATGGAATTAATAATAGGGGTAAGAAAGCAAATGGAAATAATGGTTATAGACATTTGAGATTGTCAAAGGAAAACTCTAAGACCCAATAATTGGATTGCTAAATGAAAATCAACACAAATAATTGAAGACAAGGAAAGAGTAAGGAGGAAAGACTGTTTACTAGGTTAAGTTTTGGTTTGTGAAGAATATTGTAAAATTAATCAGCTTAGAACTCCAATTGGGTGTATTTCTGTGATTGTAGAACTTTAACAAAATATGTTTTATTTTTGTCCTCATTCTTTTTTTTTTTTTTTTTTTTTTTTTAATATATTTTATT
>CM052549.1:44829489-44846476 GCA_028533065.1 Trachops cirrhosus | reverse complement strand
ACAAACAGCAAGTGCTGGAGAGGTTGTGGAGAAAAAGGGACCCTAGTACACTGTTGGTGGGATTGCAGACTTGTAAGACCACTTTGGAAAACAGTATGGAACTTCCTCAGAAAACTAAAAATGGAACTGCCTTTTGACCCAACAATTCCACTGCTGGGACTATATCCTAAGAACCCTGAAACACCAATACAAAAGAACCTATGCACCCCAATGTTCATACCAGCACAGTTTACAATAGCCAAGTGTTGGAAGTAGCGTAGGTGCCCATCAGTAAATGAATGGATCAAAAAACTATGGTACATTTACACAATGGAATACTATGCAGCTGAAAGAAAGAAGGAGCTCACACCCTTTGCAACAGCATGGATGGAGCTGGAAAGCATTATGCTAAGCGAAATAAGCCAGGCAGTGAAAGACAAATACCATATGATCTCACCTTTAACAGGAACCTAGTCAACAAAACAAACAAACAAGCTAAATACAGCCAAAGACACTGAAAGAGAGGACAGGCTGACAGTGACCAGAGGGGAGAGGGGAGGAAATATCAGGGCAAAAGGGGAAGGGTTTACAGGAACAAGTATAAAGGACACATGGACAAAAACAAGGGAGAGTTGGAAACAGGAGGGAAGTGGGGAGGGCTGGGGGTTGGGCTGGGATGGGAGTAAAGGGCAGAAAACTGTACTTGAAGAACAATTTAAAATAAATAAATAAATAAATAAATAAATAAGAAAACACATCTAGGAAAAAAATCTTTAAAAAAATAAAGAAATTAAAAGAGAAAAAAATTAAGCCAATATCCCTGATTCTCATAGATGCAAAACTCAACATAATATTTGCAAATCAAATGCAGCATTATATTATAAAGATCTTACATCATGATCAAGTGAGCTTATTCCTAAGATGCCAGGCTAGTTCAATATCCACAAATCAATTAATGTGAAATACCATATAAACAAAATGAAGGATAAAAATCATATGACCATATGAATAGATGAAGAATAAGTATTTGATAAAATCCATTTTTGATAAAAAAAACTCTCAGCAAAGTCAAACAGAGGAAATATATCTCAAAATAATAAAGGCCATTTATGACAAATGCACAGCTAACATCATACTCAAGAAGGCAAAACTGAAAGCATTTTCCTTAAGATCAGGAACAAGACCAGAATATCCACTTTCACCACTCTTATGTAACATAGCAGTGAATGTACACGCCACAGCAAGGCTGCATTATCAAAACACCATGGTACTATCATAAAAAATGGACCCATGGATCAATGGAATAGAAAGGAGAGCCCAGAAATAAACCCACACCTATATGGTTAATTATTACAAAAGAGGCAAGAACATAACACAGGGGTAAAGACAGTCTATTTAATAAATGGTGTTGGGAGAATCGGACATATATATGCAAAAAATGAAACTAGATCATCAACTTACACAACATACAAAATAAATTCAAAATGATTGAAGACCTAAATGTAAGAGTGAAAATCATAAAACTCTTAGAAGAAAATATGGGCAGTAAAATCCCTGACATTTCTTTGAGCAATCTTTTTGGTGCATATCTTTGGATAAGGGAAACAAAAACAAAATACATAAATGGGAGTATATGAAACTAAAATATTTTTGCACATCAACAAAACCAAAAGACAACCTACTGAATGGAAAAGATATTTGCCAATGATCCATCAGATATGGGGTTGCTATCTAAAATTTATAAAGAATTTACACAACTTAATACCAAAACCACAAACAATCCAGTAGAAAAGAAAAAAAAAGTCTTGGCCAGGGTGGCTCAGTTGGTTGGAGCATGATCCTGTAACCAAAAGGTTGTGGGTTACATTCCCAGCCAGGGCATGTACCTAGGCTACAGGTTCAATCCTGGGTGTGGGTACGTAGGATCCCAGGCCTATGTGAAAGATGCCCAGTCAGTGTGAACACACGTGCTACCAATCAATGCTTCTCTCTTGTATCAATGTTTCCCTCTCTCCCTCCCGTCCTCTCTCCTTTCACCTCTCTCCTTTCACCTCTCTCCAAATAAAGCAATCAAAAAATGTCTTCAGGTGAGGATTAAAAAAAAAAGAGCACAGAACACTGTGCTCCAAAGAGGACATACAGATGTCCAGTAGACATATGAAAAGATGCTCAAGGTCACTAATCATCAGGAAATTCACATTAAAACAGTAATGAGATATCACCTCACACCTGTCAGAATGGCTGTCATTGATAAATCAACAAACAAGTGTTGGCACAGATGTGGAGACTGGGGGGAAAAAGCTGCCAATCTCTGTCATATCTTCTTCTGCCTTATCAAAAGCACTATTGTTATTTTGATACTACTCTGGAGGATTGTTCTTAGAATTTTAATCTGATCAGTAGAAGTGATTTCCTTGAGGATTAGAAAATAACATACTAAACAAGTTCCGTAAGCATGTTTTGATGTAATTAAAATAATCTATTATACAGAATCTTGAAATATATATGATTAATTCTCATCTGGACTAGAAGCTTGATTTAAATTTACTAGAATACAAAACTTGCTTGGCAATTATTAAAGCTTAATTTTCTAAATTATGCCAAAACTTTTAGTAAGAGGTTCTCAACTGATAAAGTACAGTAGTAAGTAGTGCAGAAATGTAAGGGTCTTTACAACAAGAGACTGCATGCAGAAGTTGCAGACAGACTACAAAGGCATCTGACAAGTGGTGGATGGTCACCTTCTGTTGCCGACCCTTTCAGTGAGTGTGTGTAACTCTCCTTCATCCATCACTTCAAGGACCCAGGGTGCTCCTACTTTACTGCCTTCCCTCCCCCATTCACAGTAATTAAACACAAGTCATTTTATATTAAATAAAAGAATTTTAATCAACGTACTATGTCAATCATTTACATTTTAAGCTCTAATTTTGAAAAAAAAACACAGTGGTCCTATTAAATAGATTTCAACTACCAGGAAACCATGTTGAGGATAACTTTTTAAATAGCAAGGACTTCTGGAACCGCACTACAGATAAAGTTGGCCTAGAAGGTTAACCTGATTTATTCCTTTTACCTAAAATAATTGCAGAGGGCTTAGAAGGGCATGAGTTCACTTTTGTTTTTCCAATTGTGTCCCCTGGAGGCTAGCCCTATTATGAAAGCGATGTCTACTTCTTGAGTAGTTTAATCTAACTTTACATTAGATGACATGACATATCAGAATTATTAATAACAATATTCCAGAAAGTGGGAACATTATTGCTATAGAAGCAATACTTTATTTTTTAAAAGATTTTATTTATTTATTTTTAGAGAGAGAGAAAGGGAAGGAGAAAGAGACACATCAGTCAGTTGCCTCCTACATGTTCCCTACAGGGTTATCTGGCCCAAAACCCAGGCATGGGCCTTGACCTGGAATTGAACCGGCAACCTTTCAGTCCACACAGTGGTGCCCAAACCACTGAGCCACACCAGTCAGGGTGATAGGAGTAACACTTAAATACAGTATAAAGCAACAGTGCCCCATACTCTTATACTGCCATATACGGAAAATGACTTTAGTAGAATCTTAAATGTCTGCTGTACATGAGAGAGCTGAAATGGAACCACCAAGACATTTGGGGAAAAAAAAAACAGATGATGTTATACACTGTAAAATAATGCTTCAAACTCATGGCAACCCCAGTAGTTAAAGAACCAATCTGGCTCACCAGTATTTAGGCAAACTAGTAGGAACATACCTATTTGGGAAACCAACTTTTAATGTTTAATGTGTTATTTGTAGGCACTAGTTTGGCTCACTAATATAATTACTAAAGTAAATATATGATCACTTTTATAAAATATGCCTTTAAAATTCACCTCATTTTTGCTTCCTTTTCAGAGGCACTTATGATTAGTCTAGCTGGAACCTTTCACATCACAATTAAACAAAGTTCATGTCCTTCCAGATACTGGTATCAGCAATTTTACAGTCCTGTATCCAAATATTATAGCATCTTTTTGTAGAATCCACTTTACCCTTCTGTGCTAAGATTCTTACCATTATTCAAATTATAGATTAACCTTATCACCCTTCAAAAGATATATTGTAAATGAAATGATAAATGAGTTAAAAAATTAAAAGAGAGTGTAATAACTATACAATTTTTTCACAAACTAGTGGCTAGAAATTTAATAAACTAGCTATTTTTTAAACATGAATATAAAGAGAAACAAGACAGTTCAAAAATAGTAACTAAATGTAAACTAGGAATATCAAATATACACTTATATTTAGTATTTTAATGTTTAACTCTAGAGTGTGGTTTTTTTTTAAATCACCTTAAGTGTATGTGAATAATGTGGATGAAAAAAGGCATTCAATGGAAAGTAGTATCTATCATAGAGTAAAATGATAATAAGTTCCTAACTGGGCAGATTACATTGGGTAGTCACACCTTGGGCTTAAACTTTAGTGAAAGGTTTACCTTTGCTTTAAGCAAGCCCTGCCCATTGTTACTGTGAACTTAGGTTAAAACACCTTTGAAATGCTCTCTTTTCAGACCCCTCAAGAGACCACATAATCTTAACTATTCTGCAATCCCCTCCCCAAATTCCTTCCTGCCACCTTCATGTAATCTTCCTTAAATTCCCTACATAATTTCGAATGCATAAAAGAAACTGCAAACTGTTATTCTTGGGAGCATTTATCTCAGTCTGTAGAGATCTTTACTTTCAGTTATCCTCTGTTTGGCTCAAATAAAAAATATATCAATTTAAAAAATATATGTTTTGATATGTTTGTTGATTTTAGAGACACGGGGAAAAAGAGAAAGAAAGAAGCATCAATGTGAGAGAGAAACATTGATTGGCTGACTCATAAGGCGCCCCATCAGGGATCAAACATAAAACCTAGGTATGCGACCTGACCAGGAATAGAACCCCCAATCTTTTGATGTATGGGACAATGCTCCAACCAACTGAGCCACACTGGACAGGCCTCAAATGCATTTTTATAAAAATTCTCAAATGCATTTTTATAAAAATTATGTATATTTTATTGTCTTACATTGACAATAACTATTCCAAATTCTCCATGAACAGCTTCCTAATACACCAAGTCAAAACCATTTTACTTGACTTAAAAAAGACTGCAGTAAACACTGGGTTAGGAACTGTGATTCTTATTCTCAAGATAATATAATGTGGATAAGCAGTATACATATAGAATAGCTACAGAGTAATATCAAAATGTTTATGGCTGGGTGTGGTATGACCAGGTTAGACTGCCACAAAACTCTTGAGAAAGGAAAGTCACTCTGGGAGGGGTTGGGCAGGAGCCTGCCCTCAAAGGCAGAGCAGGATTTGGATTTTATACAAGAAATACCATGCCTATGACAGAGCTCAAGTACAAGGTATTTGTGAAAAGTAAAGACAGAGATAAAATGGGAAAGGTAAGATGGTACAGACTACAAAGGTTCTGCAGTGCCAAGCAGAGTCCTGTAGAAATGAATGATTCTATGTTTCAATGACAGGAGAGAAATGATGAAAACAGCAACTGAAAACAATTTCATCTGCTAATGGTGATCACCATGAATAAAGCAGGATAAGGCTGGAGGCCAACCCTGTCAAGAGGAACAAGCCCCAGATGTCAGGAGACTTTAGGGAGTAGGAGTGGAGAAGGAAATGAAAATCAAATGCAGTAAAGGTTAGTGAAAAATTTGGTTTGAAGTTATTACCCAGAAAAATCCTCTTGATGCATGGTGATGATTATAGCCTCTATAGCATCTGCCACTGAAGTCAGTAAGGGCTGCACCGCACTTCCCATTAGAACATGGATCACCTGAAAAGAAGAAAAAAGGAAGGACAGGCAAAATTAAAGAAGACTAACAAAGAAATGTGAGCAGCATTTTGACTAAAAGTTTTTATATCATGTCAAATTCAAACTATATACAGTTTAACTGTAATAACTCAACAGAAGTCTGGTCCTCTCCCTACCTGCTGTCAAAAATGACTTTTAAAGTTTACATTTGTAGATGGCACTAAAAAATTTTAACTTCCCACTCCTCTCATATTTTCAAAAGTTTAATGGTCAAATGAGCCCCTGGAAAAAGGAAAAAGAGAGGAGTAGTGCTACTATGAAGTAAAGATCAAATGAACACATTTTACTTTTTAAAAATTTCTGAGGAATGAGTTAAGACCAAAACTGATTCTTCAAAACTGGAACGACATCATATGCTTATAACCAGAGTGAATATAATATAGTAGTGTTTCTTATAGGGCAGAACAGTTAAACACTTCCTGAATTAGGTTTCAATTTAGAACTTCACAGTAGTGATTCTCAACTGGGGATAATTTTGTTTCCTGATCTGAAAATGTTTGGAGACACTTTCTGACTGTTAGAACTGGGGTGTGTGAGAGTTTTACTTTTAGTATCTAGTGGGTAGAAGACGGAGATGCTGCTAGACGTCCTACAGGACAATCCCCACAACAAAGAACTAAAATGTCAACAGTGCTAAGACTGAGAAACTATTCTACAGTGAGGTATAATCATTGATTAGGTTATATAAGACTGTAGGTCTTAATTAAGGGTTTTTAGTGTGAAAATATTGACTGGGTCTCAGTAAACACTCAAAATCTAAAATTTAAGTATATTATCTATGTTTCAATAATGATTAGACACAGAATGAAGATGGATGGCTTTGGCTCCTACAAATGATTTCAACCAAAGTTTTAACAGGACCCTTGCTCATTAAATTCCTAAGTGTCATCTCTAGCCCTGGAGGAGCTCACAATCCAGTGACAACAGAAAAGAAGTTATAGTGATTATCAGTACTCTACAGAGCACTGATGAAAGAGACCTCCAACTCATAGTGAGAGAATGTGAAAAACAAAAGTGTTCCTTGAACTGAATTTCAAAGGACAAATAGGTAAGAACCACCTGGCACAGGGTGGGGATAGGAGAGCTTACGCTAAAGGCAGAGGAGCCTGCGAAAGCTGGTGGATTTGGGGTACTGCACACAATGAACACAGATCCCGTGAGGTGCCTGCCTAGGTGGAAGAGAGCCAGACAGCTGACATACTCTGTGTAGGCTGCTACGGAGTTGGGAGTTTATCCCGACGGGACAGAGAAACCAATGATGGGTTGTAAGCAATGGAAAAATGTGGTTAAAGGTTTGAATTTGGGAAAAATCCTTGTGAATTTAGACAGGATACATCAGACTATAAGCAGGAGATTTCAGTAACTGTATAAATGCAAAACAGTGGGCACCTGAACCAAATCAGAGGCAGAAGAAAAAGGGATGAGGAGATAGGATGGAAGACACTTTGAAAACAGAATTAAATTTCCACTTGTTTTCTTTAACATTTTTACTTACTATAATGAGATTTCCTACTATTTTTCTATTATTAGCACTTTTTTCTTTACCTCACTGATGTTCTTGCCTGACAAGTATAGAGTCAGGTCATATCAGGGTAGACATGTTACCAGACAGGGGCCTGGCCCTGAGAGGGGCTGCCTAGGGCCAGCTGTAGTGTGTGGGTTTTTGACTTCATGTAGGAAAGATTTCACAACATGGGTCCAGGTGACTATGAGGACACATTTATTAAAGCTGGGGACAGTAAGACAAGGAAAGGCTTGGCATAGAAGAAGCAACAGGAGAGCCTAGGATGGGCTGCCTTAGCTCACTGGGAAGTCAGAGAAGAGGGGGATTTGGGGACAGGTTCAGGGGATTAGCCTGGGATGAGCTGCCAGCTGCACACTGAGAAGTGTGCCTGTGAAGAAAAAAGTGGGGGAAGACAACAGAAAAAGGAATGGCAGGGGTTGCTCCCCAGAGGGAGAGTGCACAGTGTCCTTTGTCTTGAGGCTTTTCTCTTTCTTGCAGGCGGGAATCCTAGGGGATGACTCAGGGAGGGTTTCAACAGAATATTCATCATTTCTCCAGTTGTGCCCTTTCAGGGTCATGGTCTCCACTGATTGGTCAGTCACAGGGCAGGGGGTCTTTAGTCATTGCAGTTGGTCCTTGCATTGCCCACCTGGTTTTGCTGCTTTCTGGGCCTGGAGCTTAAATACAACTGAGGCCTAGATGTTGTAGAAAGGCCAAGGGAGGAGAGGTTACCCTGGGGGTGAGGTCCTTGTTTTCCCAGTCCTGCCCCCTGCCAGGCACTGGGGGCCTTCCACCCTGATGATAATCTGTACCTGACTGTAAATTGCTCCTCCATTGTGTTGAGCTGTCTGCCTCAGTTTCCCTATTCCACTTTCCAAGGCATTTTTCTAGCTTTTCACTATCCTGTCTCAGACAGATGTTGATTATCTTTTCCCATGAGAATGATACCATTTTCTAGCTTTTTGTATATGTAGTGATTTTTAATATATTCTGGATATTATGTACACAGTATTTTAAAATATTGCTCCTAAGAGTGTTGATGTTTCTTTAGCAGTTAATTAGCTTGATTAGACCCAGTTCGTACACTGACACACCTGTAGTTGGCCATGCCTTATATCTCAATTCAGTTCTTTAAGCTTTACTTACGAAAACCACTTTTTGTTTGCTCTGTACATGCATGATTGATGAGTCAAATTAAGACTAGTGGTGAGCTGGAACAGAGAACCAGATATTCCTCTCCCCTGGCTCTCTCCTTTCTAAGGTTTGCCTCTCAATTTCCAGCAGCAATTTCCCCTTGTTCCTTTGACCTGAAAATCTGCAGGTTTTGTTTTGTTTTTTTTTTTTCCTCCGAGTCTGAGTCAATCAGCCTTGCCTCTCCTGTGACTGTAGTCACTCTTAGAGCCGAGTCACAAAAAACAGAAAACACACTCTCCATGTTGCCTGCTCTAGATCTCACACCCTCTAAAACTACCTGTTTCTCTTCCATCTCCACAGCCCTCCAGTGGACTTTTTGTTTGTTTCATTTTGGGTATTTTTTTCCATACTTATTTGTAAGAGGATGTGCAGTTAGCACTCACTCCTTTATACCACAGTAGGAAACCAACCCTTCTTCTTGAAATCTTCTTATCTGTTTATTTCTACCATGCTCTAAGGGGAATTTACAACTTTAAATGTTTATTTTGGGGAAGAGGTCTAAAAATCATGGTATATGATCTCAAAATTCTTTTTTAAAAAAGACAGAAAAAATACAAAGTAATCAGAAGGAAATAAAAAAGAAAAAAGTAGAAACCAATGAAATAGGAACATAAACAATAGAGAAAATTAATAAAGCCAAAAGTTGGTTCTTTGAAAAGATCAATGAAATCGATAAACCCCTAGCTATACTAATGAAGAAAAAACGGAGAGTACAAATCAATATAAAAAATGAAAAAGAGGTTATCACTATAGGTCCTAAAGATATTAAAAGGACTATGAGAATATCATGTCCATAATTCTGATAGAGAACTTAGAAGAATAAACAAACGTCTAAAAAGTCACAAAGTATCAAAGCTCACTCAATAAATAGATAATCTGAATAACTCTTTATCTATTAAACAAATTAAATACGTAGTTATAAACTTTCTATTGCTACAAAGAAAACTACAGAACTAGATGGCTTTACTGGTGAATTCTACTAAGCATTTAAAGGATAAAACAGTACAAATTCTACACAAATTCTTCCAGAAAACAGAAGAGGGGGATACATTTCCAAACCTAATTAGTGAGGCCAATATTAACTTTATATGAAAACCAAACAAAGAATTTCATGAAAACTATATACCAATATCCCTTACGATTATAGATACAAACATCTTTAATACAAATTAGGTAAATCAAATCCAGGAACACATAAAAAGGGTAATACATCATGACCAAGGTTGGTTTGATATTTGAAAATAAATTCCTGTATTTTATTAACAGAATAAAGGAATAAAAACAAACGATCACTTCAGTAGATACAGAAAAAGCTACTCAGTGAAACAATACCATTTATAATAAAAAAAAGTTTCAGTAAACTAAAAATAGAAGGGAACTTGCTTACTCTGATAAACGCCATCTAAAAAACCCTACAGCTAACATCATACCTCACACAGGCCAACATTGAGCGCTGCCCCTGTTGACAAGGTCCACTCTCACCAGCCCCAGTGAAGACTGTACTAGAGGCCACAGCCAGTGAAACAAGGCATTAAAAAGCAGGCATAGAGGCCAGAAAGCAAGAAATAAAACTGTCTCTGTTTGCATGTAATATGATGGTTTACCCAGAAAACTTTATAGCTGGATGAAGGGTCCTACTCAGGGAAAATATAAAACAGGAAGAGAGGAGAGCACCTTGGGGATGCCTTCATTCCAAGGACGGTTAGAGGATTAATAACTATCAGAGGAAACTGAGGAAGGAGACTAACTTACATTTTAGAAGCTCTTTACAAAGCAGGGAATTGTGTCATACATTTTTTAAAAATTTACTTAAAATAATTAACAAAAATATTGAAGCCTCAGCAATCTGGAATACTCAGTCATATAGAACATTATAATAAGGGAGAAATGAAGAATTGTCATATATAAACTTAGCAATATAATCACTAAGTATACCTGATAATCACAGCAGTAAATGGATCAGAATTACTGGGCCAAGGTGTTTAAATGGTACTAATAGCCAAGGGGGTTATAAAGAAATGACATCAAGTGCACACTCAGTAATTATGCAATTCATGACACACTGAATAATGCTTATAACACGAGATGTTGAGCTTCAAGCCTAAAGTAACCTTTATTTTTAGAAAAAATCTCAACATGATAGAGAAGGAAAGACTATCATGTATCTTTACCTATATTTTCAGTAAATAAGTAAGTTTAATATCTTCTCTATCAAATGATAAAAGCATACAGATTTTCGGTTCTTGGGCTGCTGTCATTTAGGCATCATATCATTCTGTTCCTAATTCAAAGTGTAGTAAGTTTCCTACAATTTTATGAAGTGCATTTTTATGGAAGTCTTTTTTTTTAAGTCAGCGGGTTTTGTTACTTTTTTACTTAATATATCATAATAAATTTTAAGATTTAACTGAAAAGGTAAAACTTTCATTGATAAACAATTAAGTGTCTAATTGTCAGGGCCACTGCAAGATGGCCTTGAACTAACTGCTAATCTTCTCTGACCCAGTTCTCAAGGGCAAAACTGGTGCTGCTTCAGCAAAGCGCAGAACCCAGAGACATGAGACACTGGTTCTGGTGGGCAAACCTCAGAGTGAGGGCTGGAGCCCCAGATCAAGGCAATTTCCCTGACCTCAACTCCCATCCCAAAGTGATTAATACTAGGAACAACCTTTGTTGTATGTTATAATACAGATTCAGAGAATCCACCCTATACTGAATTAGTCTCTGACAAATTTCCATTTTTAATTGTCTAGGAAGTTTTTACCATCAGGCAAAATGTAGGCACTCTGTCTTAACCTATAGAATAACTTTCTTAAAATATGAGTTGTGATCATTAGGGGCCAAATAATCTGTTTAGTGAATCACTATCAGAATATTTTATTTTTTATTTTTAGATTTTATTTATTTTTAGAGAGAGGGGAAGGGAAAGAGAAAGAGGGAGAGAAACATCAGTGTGTGGTTGCCTCTCACGTGCCCCCTACCGGGGACCCAGCCCACAACCCAGGCATGTGCCCTGACTGGAAATTCAACCAGTGACCGTTTGGTTTACAGGCCTGCACTCACTCCACTGAGCTACACAAGCCAGGGCAGAATGTTTTAAAAATATATATATGACTATCGAAAATAACACAGTCCCTCACAAAAAATAAGACAAAGTATTTGTCTTGTGAAACCTTCATTTTAATTATGGAAATGCGCACAGATGTATAGTCTATACATATGCAATTACCTGTGTGTGTACATGTTTTTAAATGCATATGTATTATGTATGGGGTGACAAAGTAAAAAGTATTCTTATTTTGGGTAGTAATCAAAAAATGTTTGACAGTTACTGTTAGAACGTAAGGAAAAGACGTGAAACTATAGAAAAGAAAATTACATGTATTTCCTGTTTGAGAGCAACAATATTAAGACCCTTTGGTTTGTCATACTCACCTGATTTTATAGTGTTTTCATTTTTTTATGTTCATCAATAAATTGGACAATTCTTACTAAAAACAATTATTTAATTATGGCAGCTTTAATAATATTTTATCATCACAAGATGAGCACAGTGGGCAAAGGAAAAAGATACAGAGATAACATCCAAGAACACTTTCCATATGCTGGGGGAACACAGACCATCTCCTCTTACCCTCATATCTGAATTTAGTGTCGTTAAGTTTTGGGGCCCGTTAAATCCCCACCTAGGTCACTTATGGATAGTATTTGACCTCAGAAGTTCCCTTTTCCTTTAGGATTTTTGACACTGTCCTCTCCCAATTTTCTTCCTCACTCTCTTTCTTTGTGTGCTCTTTACTCTCTGAATATAAATGTTTCTCACTGGAGTTCATTGGTGGTCTCTCTGTGTGTGTCTCTGTCTCTGTCTCTTTATAACTCTATCCAAGTGATTTAAATCCAATCTAAATATAAACTTAGCAATATAATCACAGTTGACATGAATTATCTTTGTGTTGGTATATTATACCATTTTATAGATGGAAACCAAGGCAAGTGAAAACTTATTAATTTGTCTGAAGGTCATACAGCTAGTTAACAGTAAAAATAAGATGCACATAAAGGTAGTTTGGCTCCAGAGTCTTTACCATATGGCCTTACTTATTTAGTAAATGAACAAATGAATGATAGTGCCAAAGCACAGTAGACATGACTCTTTTGAGTCATGAGGTCTAGGTTTACCAGCTACTATGACTTTGAGCAAGTTATTATCTGTAAGTTCTATAAAATGGGAATAAAAATATGTAAGTTTTGTATTTCCGTTGCTGTAATGTTTCAACAGATTGCATGTGACTGGCAAGTGGCAGGTGTTAAAGGATATCTATTACTATCATAAGAATGAATGATTTGCTTTTTTTGTTAAGGGTTACTAATGTAAACTACATATGACTCTGAATCTCATACCAACATTATTTTTCATTAAACTTCCTTGTAGTAGAAAGGGGGAATATTTATGCTAATTTATTTTAAAAAGAGGGGGAGGGGGTTCACCCTGGTTTCACACCTTACAGACACGCATTAGAGTTTCTCAGCCTTGGCACTATTGACCTTTGGGCTCCATAATTCTTTGCTGTGGGAGCTATCCTCGCACTGCAGGAGGTGTCACAGCACCCCTGGCACCAGAAGCACCCCTCTCCCAGCTTGGAAATCAAAATGCCTTCAGAAACTGTTAAATCAACCTGGTGGAGAAGCACTGCTTTACTAGGATAATCCTTAGCTGTGCTGCCTTAAGATACAGTGAATTTTCTTGTTTCTCTTGCTTATTGTACAATTATTGTAAGTAGAACTCAATTTGTAGATCAACACAGTCTATTTTTAAATTCTAGAAAATGTAAACATACATGTATCCTCCTCTTTAGGATAAATATCAACATTCTACCTTTGGTATATGTAAAGGATTCTGAATTATTTTTAAAATGTGACATCTCCCACTTATACAGACAAATAACTCTAAAATCCACTTTGATCTAGACTCAAAGATTAAATTAAATTATTTTACCTTTAGTGCTGAAATTATAGTTTGCTCAGCTGCTGGTGGGAATGAGCTCTGAGTGGAAACCACCTAAAACAAAGTTTTGATCCGGTTATACTTTTGCTTAAGCTATTTATTTTTATAAATACTAATTTTGACCATAATATGATAAAGTTATTTCCACAAGCCACATATAAAACAGCATCATTATTTTAGAGCATCTCATAAATGTTTTAAAAACTCATTAGCATTTATTGGTTAAATAGTTGAAAATACTTTCTTGTATCAAGCAAACATATACTCAAACAATTAAAACATTAAGAATTCTTGGCTCTAGCTGGTGTGGCTCAGTGATTGAGCACTGACATGCGAATCAAAGGGTCACCAGTTCGATTCCCAGTCAGGGCACATGCCTGGGTTACCGGCTGGGTCCCCAGTAGGGGGTGCGTGAGAGGCAACCACACACTAATGTTTCTCTCCCTCTCTCCTTCCCTTCCCCCTCTCTAAAAATAAATAAATAAAATCTGTTAAAAAAAGAATTTTAACAGCTAGCTTCCTTTAATTAACTCTACATAGATTTTAATGATAAAGTTTTAAATTGAAAAGGTCAGTCTAAAGCCATATTTACATATTTCTTTAAAAAAATTAACTCTTCTAGGTTGACTGTAATTTTCAACATTTAAAAAATACAAATGTCAAACATTTTCCTTTTCACAAATCAATACAAACATTGAAAATTGTGAAAATACCAACAGAGACATTTAAATCAGGTTAAATAAACACAACCTTTCATTGCTTGAGGTGCTTTGGGGTAATAATTAAAGAAAATGGAAAATACATCGTTCATTGTTTTTATTTACTTTTGTTTGTTATTTATTTCTCTGAGATTCACCTGATATTTTTATTTATTTACTTACTTATCTATTTCACCTGGTTATTTGTTTGTATGTTTGTTTGTTTGTTTTTAGAGAGAGGAGAAGGGAAGGAGAAAGAGAGGAAGAGAAACATCAATGTGTGGTTGCCTCTCATACTCCCTCTACTGGGGACCTGGCCAGCAACCCAGACATGTGTCCTGACTGGGAATCAAATTGGTGACCCTTTGGTTCACAGGCCAGCACTCAATCCACTGAGCCACACCAGCAAGGGCAAATAATAACTCTTTAAAATATATTTTGCTTAATGTGTGAAATGTACATTTTTAGAAATCCTTACTTGATAAAAGGACTTGTTAAAAAGTTTAGTAAGTAAATAATAGTCACATAATTTCTCTAAAATACAATTTAGCATATTAAATCTCATGTTATAGGTGAAATTTTAAGAGCATCATCTAACCTTTAGCAATATTCAGGCTTCTAAATATTTACCTCCCTACCTTCTAAATATTTGGAAGATGATTTTCAGAGAGTAATCACAAGCTACTCAAAGGTCAAAGATGGGCTGAAAGTGCTTTCCTAGTAATTATGAATACTGCTCATCTTAGACCTAACACACCAAAGCAAACAAGTTAAAGTTCAGTCATTTATTTTCAACTGCCAAAAAGAATATATATATATATATATATTGTGCAATAGTCATCAGTGATTATATTATAACAATTCAGTTTTAATGCAGCTCCTCCCATTTTCAGTGCAAAAATGGAAGCTTTTTGACATGTTGGAGGGCTTAGAGTTCTCACTCTGTAATTAGCTTTGCTATAATTTACTACCAAGCACATGATACCATATTATGCTTTTTAATAGGAATGAAACAGATGATTTACCCTTAAATCATCTGTTTAATAAACTTGATTATAACAACCAAACTTGAGAATCTACAAATTTCTAAATTTTAAACTAAATGTATAGACAAAAAGTCACACAAACAGTAAAGGTCAGGGTTAAACACTGTAAAGAGTTAATTCCTCAGCTTATTTTACAATCATGTTTTCACTGTGATCTTTTGCAAAATTAAATAACTCATAAACTGTCTAACTTTGAGACAAGAAGAAACAAAAACTTGAAATTAAGTAAAACGGATGTGAAGTACCAATAAAGGTTACCTTGGTTACTGACTGGTGCAACCTAAACAGGGAATTCACCACTGCCACATTTCTTCTCTGCCCTTCAGTAAGAGGCCCAATCACCTGACTGGCATCTCCTTGTGTGGACAGCTGTAAGAGTTCAACACAAAAACACATTACCAAAATGATAATCCATATTTAACTGGGGGGAGGGAACCACTGCCCCTCTGACAGAATGTTAACTGGATATATTCAAGTCAAGCTTTGGACTGTAGGCACAGCAGGAACCTCTGTAGAGGTAAGACCATGGATATGGAGACAAGCTTGCATGGGAGGAACATCCTTCATCAGTACATCATCACTGATGGACTCCTGAGGCAGGTGTGACCCAAAAGCACAGGAAATGTTGCTATTTTGATACAACAGCATACTACTCCTAGGAAATACTTTCTGGCAACTGTCAAAGAAGAAGGGAGGGAAGAAAGAACAAAAATAAACCCACATCCTATGCACATTTGGTTGCCATCATAATATTCCCATGAAATGAGTGGTAAAGAGCATATTACTCTTATTTTTTATGTTGATACATTAAAAACAATTTAGAAAGGAAGTTGCCTGAGATTATACTGTGTGTGGTTGATTAGAAGTGGTATTAGAACTTTCTACTCCTGACCCTTAATTTACTTTTTTTAAAAATGTATTTTATTGATTATGCTATTACAGTTGTCCCATTTCGCCCCCTTCACTCCCCTCCACCCCGCACACCCCCTCCCAACCACGTTCCCCCCCCTTTAGTTCATGTTCATGGGTCATACTTGTAAGTTCTTTGGCTTCTACATTTCCTATACTATTCTTACCCTCCCCTTGTCTACTTTCTACCTACCATCTATGCTACTTATTCTCTGTACCTTTTCCCCCTCTCTCCTCCTCCCACTCCCCTGTTGCTAACCCTCCATGTAATCTCCATTTCTGCAGTTCTGTTACTGTTCTAGTTGATTGCTTAGTTTGTTTTTGTTTTAGGTGCGGTTGTTAATAATTGAGTTTGCTGTCATTTTACTATACATGTTTTTTATCTTCTTTTTCTTAGATAAGTCCCTTTAACATTTCATAAAATAAGGGCTTGGAGATGATGAACTCCTTTAACTTGACCTTATCTGAGAAGCACTTTATCTGCCCTTCCATTCTAAATGAAAGCTTTGCTGGATAGAGCAATCTGGGATGTGGGTCCTTGCCTTTCATGACTTGGAATACTTCTTTCCAGCCCCTTCTTGCCTGCAAGGTCTCTTTTGAAAAATCAGCTGACAGTCTGATGGGAACTCCTTTGTAGGTTCCTGTCTCCTTATCTCTTGCTGCTTCTAGGATTCTCTCCTTCATTTTTACCTTGGCTAATGTAATTATGATGTGCCTTGGTGTGTTCCTCCTTGGGTCCAACTTCTTTGGGACTCTCTGAGCTTCCTGGACTTCCTGGAAGTCTAT
>CM052549.1:44719994-44828989 GCA_028533065.1 Trachops cirrhosus | reverse complement strand
TTCTTCCTCTTCTCCTTCTGGTCCCCCTACCAACATTCAGATGTTGGAACGTTTCAAGATGTCCCGGAGGTTCCTAAGCCTCTCCTCATTTTTTTCAATTCTTATTTCTTCATTCTTTTCTGTTTGGTTGTTTCCTTCTTCCTTCTGGTCCACTCCATTGATGTGAGACCCATCTTTCATTCCATCACCATTGGTTCCCTGTGCATCTTTCATTAAACTTACTGTAGCCTGCATTTTTTCGGCTAATTTGTTACCAAAATCTGCCAGTTTTGTGAGTATCTTGATAACCAGTGCTTTGAACTGTGCATCTGATAGGTTGGCTATCTCTTGGTCGCTTAAAACGATGGGTTCTAGAGCTTTCAATTCTTCTGTTTGAGCCATCTTTTTGCTGTTTTTGTGTTTTGTTTTGTTTTGTTTTTTGGTCTTGTCGAACTCCTGTAGTGAGGGGCGGGGCCTTAGGAGTTCACCAGGGCGGGGCACCCCAGTCACTGGGTTGTGATGCTCTATGTGGGGGCGGTGTCCGAGAAGGAACAATGGCACTTGCTCTAGTCTCTATAGGACCCCAGACCCTTCCACCACTTTCCGCAAGCCAACAGGGCCCCTCTGGGACCAATTCCGGTGTGGGTGGGCCTGTGCACCCCATGGGACCTTCTCAGTCAGTAACCCAAAGCTCTATTTCCCGATGCTGGGACCCCGTGTTGCGTGCAGTGCTTTGCTTCACAATGTCCACCTCGCTGGGTCTGCCAGTCGCCACGCCCTGGCCAGGGCCCACCAGCCACCACTGCTTGTACGCCCAGGATCTGCTAGGTCTGCCAGTCGCCACCCCTTGGCTGGGGCCCACCAGCCACTGCTGCTTGTGCGCCCAGGGTCTGCCTGCTGCGGGCCTGCGCGCCGCCCCGGATACTCAGCTCTCCGCTCCATGTCCCTCGCCTGTCTGCCCAACTCCGCCCCTCCTTCCGGTCTGGATGAACATGTCAATTTTTAAATCCTTGGGTGTCCAGCTTCCATACACTTCAATTTTCTGTTAGTTGTGGTTGTTATTTTGTTTCTATATTGTTGTTGTCCCTATCTTGCTTGTGCGAGGAGGCACAGTGCGTCTACCTGTGCCTCCATCTTAGCCGGAAGTCCTCAAATCACTGTTTTGATCATCTGCTTCATCTAACCTGATTTTGATTATCTCTAGTTTGTCTTCCTTTCTGTGATTTTATTCTTCCTTTTTGATTATTTTTTATAGTTTCTATGTCATTTTTTATTCTGTTGAAATTCTCAGTTTCTTGAGCATCTTTGTAACTATTTTTTTTGAACTCTGTTTAGTAAATTGCTTGCTTCCATTTCATATAATTCTTTTTCTAGAGATTTATTCTGTTCTGTGATTTGGGACATGTTTCTTTGTCTCCCCACTTTCGCTACTTTTCCTTATTTGTTTCTATATATTAAGTACATCTGCTATGTCTCCCAGTCTTAGTAGAGTGGCTTTATGTGGTAGGTTTCTTGTGGGGCCCAGTGGCAAAGTATCCCTGATCACCTGAGCTGGGTGTTCCAGTAGTGTCTCTCGTGTGGGTTATGTGAGTCCTTGTGTTACAGTTGAACCTTAATTGCTATTGGTATGTCTGTGGGTGGGTTGACTCTCAGGCTGTCTGTCCGTGAGGACTGGCCATGACCACAGCATATGAGCTGCTGTATCGGACCTGACCCCAGGGAGTAGAATGAATCCCTGAAGGTTCTGGTGCTCGCTGAGAACTGCCTTTTGGTGTGCCACCTGTGGAGCTATTGAGGTCATGCTCTTATTGTGGTCTGAAGTGAGCCACTGAGTGTGTTGGTTCTGGGCCCCCTTGGGAGGGACTTTGTTTGATGCAGCTCAATGTTAAAAGCTGCCTATGACCTGTCCAAGGCTGCCTGTGAGGAGTTACAAAGTAGTCCAGGGTTAGGAGCTGCTTGTGCTTGGCCTAGGTGCATAGGAGGTGGGCCAAGCTGCATACCAAGACCTGCTGCCACCAGTATCGGTGCTGGGGACAGCAAAAGGCTCAAGGCACCTCAAGATCTGCTGCTGCTGCTGCTGCTGCTGCTGCTGCTTGATAAGCTCAGCCACCAGGAGAGCCTTGGGTAATACATGAGCTGTGTGAGATAGGTTCTCCAGAGGAACCAGCTGAGGGCTAGTGGTGTTCATCAGGTTAATACAGACTGAAACTCAGTGCTAGTGCTGGATCTGATGCCACCTAGCAAAAGTCTCAGGTACAGGGAGGCCAGGCCTGAGGATTGTTGCGGTGGCTCAGGATCTCAGGAATCATGGGGTTGAACCAGTCAAGTTAATCAGGCTAAAGCAAATTAAGATTGGGTCTTGTGGAGGGAGGGCTCAGCAAGGAAAAGGTGGTGCCCATCAGGCATACTGGAAGAAAGCTGTCACCCTAAAGCCACACAACCTAGCCTCTCCTGTGTGTCTCTGGCACTCCCATAGCTCCCCTAGAACTCCCTGGGAGTTGTTTTAAGAAATGCTGCAACACAGGCCCAGGCTGGCCTATTCCACAGTAATGTGCTACCTGGGCAAGGCAGAGCCTCCCAGAGTCACCAGGGTGGAGCTAGTGCAGTGCTTCAGTCTAATGCTGTGTATGTATGGGGTTGAGGGGCGGGGCACAACATGGGAATGGTGGGGGGTAGGTTCGGCTCAGGGGGGAAATAGCCCTCGCTCTAAATCGACACAACTCACTCTTTCCCTGTGTGTCTCTGGCACTCCCAGAGCTTGCCTGGAATTTCTGGCTACTTTCTCTATTTCTCTCTGCCTCTGGAAGTAGAAGACCTTTGATTAGCATCCTCCTTATAATAACCATTGCTGCATTTGAAAATAAGTTTACCTCATTCTCTTACTCTAGGTATTTGAGTCAGTTCTTCTCTAGACCGTTGCCAGTTTCTCTCTGTCATTCTCGGAATATGGAAACACGTGACTTATTTTTTTAAAATGATCAGTATTTAACATTAGGTGATTTCTAATTTTGATATAACCCTTCTTTCCTATAACTACTCCACATTCTCTTAATACAGTCTTTAAAATGCCATTATGAACTCCCTTATACTTATAAATTATACTTACACTTATAAATTATAAAGACTGTTTTGTGGAGCATCAGCCAGCGTTAGTTGTTGATCCAAATTAAAGCCTTTCTAAACCTCATCAACTGGGAGGAAAAATTTCATGCAATGTGTATTGTTACATAACCGATTGCACAGTCAGAGTTCTACTGTTTTACTGATCAGATACAAGAGCAGAAGTATCTTTGCCAAGAATTTGTTTGGGGAAGGCAGCATTTATTGCCATTACAAAGTGTAAAATGCTACTTCAGAATCTATCTATTCACTAACCGAGCAAAACCCACTAACCGAGTGGGTGCAGAGTTGTAAAGCTGGGAGAGACCTCAGAGGTCAGAGGGTGCATAAGGCACTCACATGAATTATCCAGGATAGATGGCTGTCGATTTTATTTTTAATAATTTTTAAGTGAATGGATTCTAACGATTCCTTCAATAATCTTCCCAGAATCTTAAAACAGCCTTTAGGATATAATTTGAACATTGTTTTATGCCTTTTAACTCTTAGCAAAAATAAGCAATGCCATTTCTGCATGATAAGGGGGAAAATGTTTGGGATTGAAATAAGCAGAAGGAGGAACAAATGTCAAAGAGTCTTTTTTAGTGCATCGGCTGTTTTTTCTCTCACAGGTCATTACCCAGCTCAGGAAAGCCTGATGTTCCTTGTTCTCTGTATATGAAGGAGCTTCAAGGTTTCATTGCCAGAGTCATGAGTGACTACTTTAAGCACTTTGAGTGCTCAGACTTTGTCTTTGATAACACTGAAGCCATTGCCCAAAGAGCCATTGAACTTTTCATCCGCAATGCCAGTCTCATAAGACCTCTTGGTGAAGGTGGGAAAATGCGACTTGCTGCTGATTTTGCACAGGTAAGTTGATGCATAGCTACAAAGGGGAAAATGTTTCAGCCTCAATGTTATCTGTAAATAAAAGACTAAATACGACACTGGCCGGGTGGCTCAGGTGGTTGGAGCATCATCTCATACACCAAAACGTCGCAGGTTTGATTCTCGGTAGGGCACATACCTAGGTTGCAGGCCCTATGCCCGGTTGGGGTGTATACAGGAGGCAACCATTCGATGTTTCTCTCTCTCTCCCTTCCTCTCTCTCTAAAAATCAATGAAAGTATGTCCTTGGGTGAGGAGTAAGTAAGTAAATAAGCATTTCTCGGTGTTTTAAAGCATTGAACTGTGAGGGAAAAATTTCATTTAAACCTAATTGGTAAAAAACAGAAACATTTAAATGTACTTTCATAGGAGATAATTCATAGCAGATACTTATTTTCTTTGTATTTAACAAAAGAATCATCACTCATCTTTGACACTTCACAGTCAAGGTGAAGTCGCTCATTCTGCAGTAAAGCAGTACCCTCCCACTTTTATGTAACATGGGGCTTCCTCAGTTTCACTGTCCCACCAGGGCAGGGCAGTGTGGATAAAAATGACTGCTAGAAAATAATGTAGGCAGTGAAATTTATTCATCAAGCAGTGTGAAGGGGCTGTCTGTTGTCATGTAAAGAGAAAGAACTCCAACACATGTATAATCCTCTAGTGGCCAGCTCAACATTCCAAGACAGTGTTCTAATTCCTTTAGATGCACAGTGGCTGGGAGAGAAGGAGTCTGAGTAGCTGTTCCCTGCTATTAAATGGAGAACCTTTCTCATATATGGACCCGCTTATAGTCAGAGTTCTACTATTGTACTGATCAGATACAAGAACAGAAATATCTTTGCCAAGAATTTGTTTGGGGAAGGCAGATCTCCCCAAACATCTCCCTTCCCTCTGATTTAGGAAAGTCCTATCCTGTGGGTGGTGGGCACATTTCAAGCTTTGCGACATGGATGAGGTAAAAATGTCATTAAAATAACAGAACCAAAATCAGCATTTATAGATAGTATTTTTTCCTTGTCCCCCAAGATATATTTTTTACACCTTTTAATAGTATCAGAGGCAAAGAAGAAACATCTCAAGCATACACTTTAATTAAAAGATTCAGAAACAGATAATTCCCATTTACATAGCATGTCAAAGGTGAAATCATTTTTGAGCCTTTCAAAGCTGTTAGCTTGAGTAGTCTAGTTATTCAAATAGAGTATTCATAGTGGTGGCCCAGATCCCCCAGCTTATAAAGATAAACAAATCTTAATGTCCTTATTTATACCTGTGTGTATGTGTGGGAAAGTCTTGGTTTATTCTGCACAGAGAAAAGGATTGTGCCAATGTGGTGGTTGCCTGACACTCCCTCACACCCAGAAGGGTCAGAAAAATGAACCAAGTACCTAACCTGATGTTTTGATAGCTAGGCTCTTTGCATACCTGTTAGTCTAGAAATGTCATTTTTATCCTCAAATGATAAACCTGATACCAGTAGACCATATTAAAGAGCCTTCCTTTGGGAAATATGCCTTTGGTAGCCTTAGCAAGAAAATAGAAATTAATTGTTACCATTAATGTGGCTCCTTTTACCTTTCCCGTTTTTATCAGCTTCATTCTAAGGCACCTGCATATTCTGCTTTGTTATCACAGGTAAACTTAAGCTTAAATATAATTATATATAAATAGTGTCTTCTTTGTCCCTTACTGGGCTTACATACTGTTACTGAAATGAAGACACAGTGACTACCAGCCTTGACCGGGTAGCTCAGTTGGTTAGAGCATTGTCCCAACACACCAAAGTTGTGGGTTTGATCCCCAGTCAGGGCACATACAAGAATCAACCAATGAATGCATAGATGAGTGGAGCAAAATCTCTCTGTCTTTCTGTCTCTCTGTGTCTCCCCCCCATCTCTTCCTCTCTCTTTCTCTAAAATCAATAAATAAATTTAAAAAAAACATTATGAGCTATAGTCAAATGAATATCTGTTCTTCTTTTCCCATTCCTTCTTAATTTTGTTTTTTCTTTTCCTATCTTCTCCTCTCCCTTGCCTCCCCCATGGGTTTATTTGCATTCTGCTCCAGCTGGTCCTTCAGTCACTTTCCTAGAGGCGGTACTTCAAGTCCAATTAGAGTGGCAGGTGAGCAAGAGATGACCAAGAGATGTCCAGAGTGAGAGTGCTGTAGGAAGAGGCTTTTGGCTTTTGTTTTTCATTTTAATATGGTGCCTATGATTCTTGAAAGATGGAAAGCATTGCCCGTTAACCCTTCCTACTGCAACAGGCACCTGCTCAAAAATGCGTACCATCCAGTGGCAGGGCTGAGCTCCCACATTCTGAAAACTGCGTTATTCAGAATTTTATTTGGCATTCTTTCTTTTTTAAGACATATTGTCCAATAAACCAAACCTTTTTTCAGGTCCCTTCCCTTAAGTTAAATGAAACTCTTATGCTCCAGAGCATGTAATGTTTTCATTGCTTAAATGTATAGAGAAAACACATTTATAACACAGCATTTCCTCCGTTAATAGTATGTTTTCCAGTCCTGCAGTGACATTGTTTGCTAAAGTCTCTGTGGTGCTGATTCCTTTGTTCACTCCTGTACAGTGTGCCCCAGTCTTAGAACATGCCCCCATTTACCTTGGAAATGGCTTCTTGGTCCTTTGGGTGGTGGGCACAGGAAAGACAGGTGGGAGTACTCTCATAATCATATTTGTGACCAGTAATTCTGGCAAATATTATGCAGCTGTTATATTATCCTTCTGCCCACATTTTTAAAAATTTGAAATGACACAGTGACTACAGGGATTTGTGGTTTTCATTTTGTTTGATTCGGTATCTGGTTACATCTGCAATTATGTGGTGCTGCATCTCAGCTTTCAGAATCGTACTTGGGTGGAAGTATTTTTCTGGGGTCAGTCACCACACTTAAATAGCATCACCCTTACATTTATATTCATGACAGGCATCAACTGGGGACTAGAAAGCCTCAAGACTGCCTTGTTATTGAAAGTTCTAGCTGTTTGTAACCGAAATTAAGCAAAGCCATTGAGGGCGCTGGAATCAGGAACACACAGATCCTCTGTAGGTTTGAAAGAGTTCTTGTGAGGAAAGTGCTCACTCCTCAGGCACAAAGAACAGAAAAAGAAACTGCTCATAAAGAGACCAGTGGCAGGTATTTGGGGATACTGGTTATTTGGCATAGAGCCCAGTCACAAAAACATGATATATTTAAGGATTTCTTCAGGACCCTGACTTCTCCCCCTGGCACCATTGCACAGGCAGAAGAGGAAGTGGTTGTGAGGTGCCATCTGGAGGGTTCATGGGGAGGAGGGACCCAACATCCAGTCCCCTGAGAAATCAGGTCACAGCACAAGGTGGTTTCCTGCAGGTAATTAATTCCTTACTGTGACCACATGGTCTCTGTGTTGACACTAATCACACAGTGGTTCTGAAGCACAAAGCTGGTCCAAGGCCACTGAGGTTCTGCTGAGTCAGAGTCGCTCTAGGGACTTGTCCACAATGTCCTCTGAAGCACATACGCCCCTCTGCTTCTCAGTTTCGTTTCTTCCTTGAGGGAATGGATGACTGTTGGTGTTACCATTAGATTATTTACTCAGCGGTACTTCTAACAGTTTCTATTTATAGGTCTTCTGCCTGGAAATACAGACTTCAAAAGAAAACAAAATATTCAAGATTCTGTTTTCTGTTCTAATTCCATTGCCTTTTCTCCTGAACAGTGTCAGAGCAGGCGTGTCCTAGGAGCATCCAGAGATGCCCTGGGGTTAACCAAATGTCTGTGATGGGTGAGGACCAGCTATGTAATCAGTTTGCTGGGCCTGCAGCTGACCACTCATTCCATGCTAATAGGAGAGCTGAAGAGAGGCAACTGCACGTGCCGTTTTCGTGTCCACAGCTAATGGCAGAGTCGCCTCTTCTAAAGGTGGCACTCCTGCCGCTTTGAAACATGGCCCGTATTACTTGCTGGAATTCCTGCAGAAGAAAGTGGGTTTCAGTACTCTACAGGTCCTTTATGGATCTGAAATTAATTTTAAGCCCTTAACATTTTGAAATTGTCCTTTGGCATAGAAATATCCTGCATTATCATAGATTACACAGCCATTCGCTGTCATACGTGTATGCTCTCATATTGTAATTTTTTTCCCAGCCACTTACTTGTTTTAACATTCAATCTTGCTCAAGTGCTAAGGCAAAGGTTGTTTGGTTTAATCTTTGAAGATGATGAAACCCACTAGGGTAATTGAAAAAAAATGACAAAAAAAATTTGCGTGTAAAAAACCATCATAATATATTATATACACACATATTCACACAAAGTTAGTATATGATTGGAATTGCCAACTCAGATACATGATAATCACGTTTTTACTTTGTGCTCGGTGTAAATATGACCCATTCTGAAGAAAAACAGAAACTCTCACGGAGTGAATAAGCTAAACAGGCCCCATGGAAGAGCCCATCCATCACCCACTGTCTTTTGAGTTGAGCACTAGCTCGAAGCTGTTCTGTTTTGCATCATTGGCAAGAATCCTCACTTTTCTTTCTTAAACTTTTTACTTTTTACTTATTTATTCTCTATTTTAGCATGTTTTTCAAGCATGGGAGTTTTTCTCCAGGACATATAGTATGTATCCTCTGTGTCTCTATTAAGAGAGAAATTCACCCAGCCTTAAGTCACCCTCAGGACTATCTCAAGGACTCCGCCCCCCAGTTCTCCGTGACACTTGGTCCATACGTTTGATACCACGTGGCATTTTGCCGAATACTCATCGAGTATCTCTATATGTATGTGGGCATGTATGTATACACACACCTTTCTTATGATTTTTAAGTAATATTTATATCATTTAGATAAACACATATCCTTTTGTTCACTAAATTTGAGAGAGCTCCTTAAAGACAAGACGGTGTAATTCATCTTCTCATCCCCATGTCTAGCTTGGTACCTGCAATGAATAGGGAGTCAAAAATCTTTCTCAAAAGAGTGGCTGTGGAGGTCTCCATGGTCTTCCATTGGCAAGGAAATTTGAACAGTTTTTCAGAAGGATGACCAGCAGGATGGAAGCCCCCACTTTCCTTTTGTATGTTTTTCTTGAAGAAAGATGCTGCATTAGAAGCTAGCAGCCTTTTGTTCAGCTACTTTGTAAACAGTTCTTTACTATGGTCCTCTTTATAGCAAGAGTGCAGAGACAGTATCCTCTGAATGCTACATGTGCAAAAACTTTGCATATGCAATTGGTAGATAGAGAATAGGTAGCCTATGCCCTGGTTTGTGTGGCTCAGTAGATTGAGCACCAGCCTTCAAACCAAAGGGTCACTGGTTTGATTCTCAGTCAGGGCACATGCCTGGGTTGCAGGCCAGGTCCCCAGGAGGGAACACCTGTGAGGCAACCACACATTGATGTTTCTCTTCCTCTCTTTCTCCCTCCCTTCCCATCTGTCTATACATAAATACATACATACATATATACATACATAAATAAATCTTTTTTTAAAGAATAGGTAGCCTAAAACTCCAATTAATAACAAGTAAAATTTCCAATCAAAGGAGGAATATAAAGAGAAGTGAAACCAGTAGTTGCTAAATTATTTAGTCAGGGTATAAAGTAATTTATTAATAATTTAAATGAGAAAAAGTTTTTAAAATATTGACACTAATTGCCAACATTTAAAGAGCACTTATTATATATGCCATGCACAGAAAGTTTTGTGAAATTATTTATTTGCGTAATACTATGAAGTATATACATCTGCATTTGACAGATAAGAAACCTGGGACTTAGAGAGGTTAAGTTCAAGACCACACAACTAGTTTAGTCATTGTAGATCAGAGTTCTTACACAGGTGAGCTACCTCCAGAGTCAGTGCTTTTAATCATTTGAGCCTGCCCAGTAAAAATTGTCATTGTTTATATTTAATATAAAAAGGCCTGTTATGCCTACTAAATATAGGCACACAGTCTTGAAAACCTTAGTTTTTCTGAGTTTTTAATGGAGAAATGGTCTAAACCTTTCTCCTATTATGTAACAAAAAATGTTTTTCTGTTTTCTTGAAGAAATTGTCTTATTTTATGCCCTTTTACTAAATAAGTGCCAAAGTCACCTAAGTTCTTATCTTTTAATAAATTTGGTTGACTTAAAGCTTTCCTCAGGGTTCAGATAAAATTAAGTTTACTGTAAGCTGCAACTTTGTATGATCCATGTGTGTCCCCAATTCATGTTAGGATTCTGCATTGAAGCTGTGGGTATTATCTTCTAATATTTCAGATGGAGTTGGCTGTGGGTCCATTCTGCAGAAGAGTATCTGATTTAGGAAAGTCCTATCGAATGCTGAGGTCATTCAGGTGAGACATAATTCTATTCTTGTTGCTAATATATGCATATCATGTTAGCAGATAAATCATTTTTCTCCTATTCATGTAGAATTATATGAAATTCCCAATATTTAACCATTTTGTGATCCTACAACAATGGCAGTTTCATATAATTTGCAAAACTTATTATGCAACCCAGAAAGCTGTATAGCATTATACTCAATGACTAATGAGTTTATGTGTGTGCTATTTTTGAATTACAGTTCACAAGATTGAGCTGGTAAATCTTATTATGCTCTTTCTAGAGGAATTTTTTTCCATTTTTACAGAAATATATTGAATAGTAATACCAGACTTTTTATAATTACGTTTTTTCTGAAATTTTTATTCGTTCATTTACTATTTTCAATCTAATCTACAAAATAGGTCATAGGTTACATTCTGTAACAAAATTATTGAATAAAGTATTAAAAGAACTGTTTAGTGATGAAATGTAGTGAGTAAC
Source organism: Trachops cirrhosus (assembly GCA_028533065.1). Classification (NCBI taxonomy): domain Eukaryota; kingdom Metazoa; phylum Chordata; class Mammalia; order Chiroptera; family Phyllostomidae; genus Trachops; species Trachops cirrhosus. Next base: position 44,818,200 of record CM052549.1, on the reverse strand, counting down.
TGTAAGTGTAGCAGATAATTTAGACTAAAGATGGCTAGTGTAGTTGAGCACAAAATTCAGAATTGAGCTTCCTAAAACTCCATTCAAAAATAAAACGAGTTAACTCATACTCATGATGTAAGAATATACCAATTTAATGGGAAGATCCTGTTCAGTGCTGAATGCTTCCATAGGTCTTTTACCAATTTGGATTTTAAGGGACATTGGGTAGCTTAAGGACTAGTGTCTTTAGTAGCAGGTTACAAACAATAAGATGTTCATGTGGTTATTTGTTCAGTCAGCCAGAACTTCCCAAACTTTTTCACATCATGGGACGCATAGAAAATGTATGCATTCAGCAAGATGACCATCCCTGGGGGTTGAGGGGATCCACACAATACTTACCACCATTAAGTGACCACAGCATACTGGATGGGAAGCCTCCATGTCAACTGTCCACAATGTCTGACAGCACACGGGGTGGGGCAAAAGCGGGTTTACAGCTGTGATACACAAAACTGTTTATTCTTGTACCATTATTTATTAATTATTGTATTATCCATACGAACAACTGTAAACCGAAGTTCACCCCACCTTATATAATGGTCTTTGAATGTATTTCTATAAAGATAAGGTAAGGGAGTCCAGTCATGTTACTTTCTAAAAATGAACTCAGTACTGGAAACTAGAGTAATCAACAAGCAGTATGTCTTTTAAATAATCACTTTTCTCTCTTATTTCATCCAAGCTTTTGGTAGTTGAAAATTCAGGTGTAACATCACTTGAAATATAAGAATCCAAGGTTGTTGATTAAAAAAGGAGTCCTGCCCTGGCTGGTGTGGCCCAGTGGATTGAGCATGGGCTGTGAACCAAAGGGTCGCTGGCTTGATTCCCAGTCAGGACACATTCCTGGGTTGCAGGCCAGGTCCCCAGTTGGGAGCCTGAGAGAGGCAACCACACAGTGATGTTTCTCTCACTCTTTTTCTCCTTCCCTTCCTCTCTCCCTAAAAATAAATAAAGTCTGAAAAAAAAAGAAAGAAAAGGGAGTCCTATACTTTGTAACTGGCAAAGATTTTTGCACTGCCAACACAAGAGCCTGAATTATTTTTCTCAAATGCTCTTCTATGCAGAGGTGGGTTTCAAAAAAATTAAAACTGGAATCACAAATGGAGACTTCAAAAAATTTAAAGTGGGACGCTAACCAACATGGAGAACTTGAAAGATTAAGAGGTTACTCATCAGTAAGTCATGCGTCTGTACTGTAAAACTATCCTGAATACAATTCTTATAAAAATCACTTACCTTGAATAAGATGATAACATAGCGGTCCCAGTTGGGTAATAAGACACTGCCCTGAGTCATAGAATCAGTTAACATACTGGAGGGTGTTAATCAGCTAGTTGTTGAAAAGGCATGGGAAAGGCTGTGATCTGGGATTTGCTGTATTAAAATCAGGCTATTATTTCTTATAGTCCCTGTTGCTATGTTTAATTGTTTGTTGTATGTGTATGTATTAAACTAGTGCTTGTCTTACTGTTCGTTGGAGCAAGATGGCCTTTGTTAAAGTTGTATCACAGTATAGTGGTACAAGTACTGAGAGTTTCACATACGACAGTTCTGCTAAAAACATTCGTCTAAGGTAGGACTTTTATGTTAAGTTCCCGAGAAGAGGCGTGTGAAGGAGATTTAAAGTTTGAATAGTGACACCTTTTAGTACCTACTCAGAAAAAAAATTATTGATTAATATATAATAAACGAAAATTCTGGTTTTGGTGTATCTAGCTTCATTCATGGAACAAAGTCCATCTAGATGGGTTTCAAATGTTTGAGCATGACTCACGGTAAGAGTTACTCTTTATTATATAATCTGGCTTAGCTCTGCATGCAAACTTGCAAAGCATGCTCAAACCCACGTACACGGCACACATGCATACTCATGTGTGGTGAAGCAGAGTCACTCTTACATGCGATATGCTCTTACATTTCTTTTTCATTTGATTACTTTAACCCACTGAATTGGTTTCATAACCCACTAATGGTTTGCACTCGACAGTTTCTCACCTTTCTCCATGGCCCTTAACACTTACACTTTAGTTGCTTTAGTACCAGGGGCAGAGCTTGCTCCTTTTTACACTGTAATTATTTATCCCCTCTTCTTCTGGGATTCGGGTACACCTGAGCTTCCTCCTGCAGATAACTCCTTAGCTTCCAAGGCCTCAGCACTTATATAATAGTTGTATCTTATATACAGAGCATTCTCCATAACTTGAATTGAGTGAAAAATTCTAATAGAGATTTATATCTGCCAGTATATTCCTATAGTCATAGCGAATCAACAAAAATCTGTTGAATAGATCCTAGCATTTTCTCAGTATGTTTGATAGGACTTGGACAACCATTTGATAAAGATTTTAGGACTAACCAGATCAGGAAATAAAATGAAAGCATAGTGTATTCTGAGGTTAAATCTAGCCCTAGTTGGCAAAGAATGTTTTCGGTCCCATCTTTTGAGAAGAGAGATGTCAGTATGCCCTGCTGCCCCTGCCTGTGAATGCTGGAAAAGCCCTCAGCTGTGCTGCAGGCTTCTCCCTAGTGGTCCTTTGGAGAGAGCTGACTCAGGAAAGCTTACCTGGTTGGAGGGACCAACAGACTCCCTTTGCAGAGAGGAGCGAATCACTACAGAGTGATCTTTATTCCAATAACCCAATTCTAGGCCTGTTATTTGCCAATCTGCAAAAACTTGTTAGGGATTTATCTCTAATCCAAAATTAGTTCTGAGCAGTTGCATTGGAAGAGCCCACTCTTGTTAATCTTCCCATCTGTGCTGTGGGTTGTGACAAGGAAGAGGCATCAGCCAGTGGCTGTGTATAGAGCTGACTTGGCTCTTGCCCATGGTCTCCTCCCCGGATGTTCTGAATCACACCAGAACCAGCTGAATGGCAGTCAGCAGGAGACTGACCAGATAATACATGCCATATCCATAGCATCAAACACACACGTCGACAAGCAATTTGTTAGTTAATAACTAATAATATGAAAAATACTTCCTAATACATCATGAAGTAAAAAAGCAGGCTACTAAACAGCATATGTGGTATGACCCCTACTGTTTTTTAAATAGTAATGTATGTGTGCATATGGAGAGGAAAATCAAGGAATGATAAACATCAAAATGTTACTTTCAGAGAGTAGGATCATCACTAGTGATTTTTCCTTTTCTACATAGAGGTTTTCTATATTTTTCAGATTTTCTGCCTTGGTTGTTTATTAGTTGTAATCAGAAAAGTCAATAAACATTTTAAAATCCCTCTTGCAGTGTTTTTCCCATTTTAAAATAACAAGGGAGCTAAAAATATATGTAAAATATACTAAAACATTATGCAGTGTGGCGGGGGGGGGGCGGCAAGAAAAATGGGCAGCCATACAATCCACCCTCAGCAGGTGGACTTTGGTCTGAATTACTGGCTGTGGCTGCAGGAGAGGGCATTGGGTCCTTTGGAAGGGACTGTGGCAGTGCCAGCCAGGGGCCCTCCAGTGCGGGCCCAGGAGCAGAACCCCTCACACACATAGCACACGGGCCTCAGCAGGGACCACCCCCAACCCCTGACAACCACCAGCACACAGCCATCTGCCACAGGGCACTTTATGCTTGACAATAACATTAGTGGACTGTTTAATTAAGCCAGCAAGCTTCTTTCATACATTTACATTTTACTGTCTACATAGAGAGTCTCAGGCAGCAAGAATCATTTCTTTTTCTTTTTTTTTTAAATCTATTATCTAGATTATGTTATTCTTTTTTTTTTAAAGATTTTATTTATTTATTTTTAGAGAGGGGAAGGGAGGGAGAAGGAGAGAGAGAGAAACATTAATGTGTGGTTGCCTCTCATGTGGTCCCCACTGGGGACCTGGCCTGCAACCCGGGCATGTGCCCTGACTGGGAATCGAACCTACGATGCTTTGGTTTGCAGCCTGCGCTCAATCCACTGAGCTACACCAGCCAGGGCTAAGAATCATTTCTTACCCATTGGGGTGTCCAACCTACGGCTGTGGCCCAGGATGGCTGTGAATGTGGCCCAACACAAAATCGTAAATTTACTTAAAACCTTTCTTTTGCTCATCAGTTTCCATTAGTGTTTGTATTTAATGTGTGGCCCAAGAGAACTCTTCTTCCAGTGTGGCCCAGAGACACCAAAAAGTAGACACCACTGGCCCTGCCTCACAAAGCTGCCAACATTAGTGATTTGCTCCTGGATGACTTCTGTTTCCACACAACACAGTCTGAGCTCTGACCCTTGACATTCTCAGTGCAGATCTTTGTGAGGCAAAGGACAGAAAAGGGACCACAGGCCTTTCACCAGCTTGGGAACACAGACCCTGCTTTCAGGCAGGCACCACCACCTTTGCTCTGGAGGGAGCAGCTTTGTCCCTGAGTCATGTCCACAGCCTGCTGTGCTGAAGCTTTGTTGGGGTTCATGAAAGAGCAGTGAGAGTTGTCGGAAGGCACGGGCTGTTGCCGTGGGTCTGTTAGCATGAGGGGCCTGGAAGGAAAACACCATCCGTAACTCTAGAGTGCAGTGTTCGTGTCGGCTGTTTTTAGTTGTGAGCGTTTTTCGTGTTTACAGTTTGTACTGGTGACCATCTGCTGCTTGAAATCCCCGCCCTCTGTGCCTGTGTATTACTAGAACTGAAGGCAGTCATCTTGGCAACTGCCATTTTTAGCACTTGAAGAACTAGGACCCCCAAATATGTTCTGTCCTTTCTTTCCACTTGTGAATCTGGAGCTCATCAACCCATCCCCTAAAATAACTGTTTCCCAAGGTTTCTAGATTCTTAATTCCAAGTTAGAGATTTCAGCACTGTAGTCAGAAGGCAGCCACATCTTGGGCCTGGTAAGGCTTGCTGTTTGCCACAGCACCCGGTAAACACAGAGGGATGGACTTACTATCATTTTAATTCTAGTAATCATTATTTGTCACTTACTTTGTACTAAGCCTATGCTATGTGTTTTACTGCTATTTTCTCACTTCACCATCACACTTGCGAGTCAGGTATGACCTTCCGAAGCAGTTGATGCCGAGAGAGAAGGGAAGTTGCCAGGGCAGCCCGTCTGAAAATGTGAGAATTGCAGAGCTGCGTTTCAGATGCAGGGTTGCCTGGTCCCAAAGCCTGCGTGTGTAACCACCACACCCACTTCTTATTCCCAAATTTCCCTTGTCTTTGTACTCTGGCCTTCAAACCACATTTGAATGCTTCTATGAATCATCCAGGAAAATGTCAGAAAATTTAAGAGAATCTTAACTCCTCTCTTTTGGTGAGGACCTTCTGCAGTGAAATGCCCCATCTCATTATCTTCTGCCAAGTACAGGCTTCCAGGAGGTGCATCAGGAACCTCGAGCCCAGTGCACCCTCTTCTTCTATGGAATGTCTGCCTGAAACCCTGGCCTCCTTTCATACTGCTCATCTGGGATTGACAGTCTAGATCTAAGAGAGGAACCTGGACGTCCTGCTTCACTCTCTTCTGGGATTCCCGTGGCTCCTCTTGCCACAGTGTCAGGCCCTTCTTTTTCTTTTCTTTCTTTTTTTTTTTTTTTTTAAGATTTTACTTATTTATTTTAGACAGAGGGGAAGGGATGGAGAAAGAGAGGGAAAGAAACATCAATGTATAGTTGCCTCTCACACACCCACTACTGGGGACCCTTTGGTTCGCAGGCCAGCGCTTAATCCACTGAGCCACAGCAGCCAGGACCTGGGTCTTCCTAAAGACACTCCATCGAAGCCTTCACTTCCTGTGGGCCTTCAACACTCATCTCTCCCCTTGCTTCTCCCAGAGGGCCCTCCGTGTGTCCTGGGCAGGGAGGAACTGTGCTTCCTCCCACCACCTCTCATTTCTGTGCTGGTTCCAGATCTCAGTGCACAGTCTCAATGGTCCTGCCATCTTCCCAGGCCCCTCACCAAAAGGAGGTTAGAATGGGGGTGGTGGCAGGTGGCATGGGCCGCCATTGACGTTGAGTGTGCACAAACAGCAGGACTTTTGTCTTTCTTCACTTTGTAATTGTCCTTGACAGAAGACTTACAGCTCCACAGCTATGGGCCACTTAACTGTGGAAATCCTTTACTAGAAATATGAAGAAAGGTTAAAGTAGGCAATCATTTGGGAGTCCACAATGGATTAATTCAATTTACATTATTTCTAACAGGAAAAAAATAATTCAGTTTTTGAAGAAACTGCTCCTTGAACAGTCTTCCAGAACGAATTAAATGCGAGGTTCCATTTTTTTCTAATAGGGTCTAATACATGATTAATTAAGATTACCTCCTGGTTGTAAAGCTTAACTTTGAAAGTGCTGCTGTATTTATTTTTCTCTAAGAATGATACTGTAGCATTTGGGGTACCTGCATTTTATAACACATTAATTAATTTCCCTTTGTTCCTTATATAATCTCAAATGGTAATTTATTTTTTAAATTGCTGATATTTCAGATTCCACTGGGATTCAGGAAGAAGGGAAGTTCCATGCTGTGTTCTGTCAGATTCTTTTAAAATCACCAGAAATAAAATGTCTGCATTTGATGTTTACAGTTAATTGTGTCAGTGGAGCATAATATGGAATCAAGTTTAGTTGTGCTTTCTGTGGCTGTTTGGGCTGTTCTGTTAGTAGCTAGAGTGAAAGATTTGGTCTTGGCAGAAGGATGGCTGCTGTGACTCAGAGTTCCAAAGGGACAGGTGATTGGCTGAAAGATCCTATTTTAAAGTGAGCTGGGTTTTACCAGGCTGGGCCTATGCAAGCATCTCAGCCAGCAACCTCAGTGTTCGTGGGCCTGTTAGATATGACACATTACAAATTGTTCCTCTCCCCATGTCTCCCTCCCTCCTTCCCTTCCTTCTTCCCTTTCTGTCACTGTATCATTTGCAGTTTGCATCAAGAATATATTGAAGGAAATCTGCCCTGGCCAATGTAGCTGACTTGGTTGGAGTGTTGTCCCACAACCGAAAGAAAGGTCGCCGGTTTGATTTCCACTCGGCACGTGCCTAGGTTGTTCGGTCCTCGTTTAGGGTGTGTACAAGAGGTCCCCAGATGGGACACATACTAGAAGCAACCAGTCGATGCTTCTCTCTCATATCAATGTTTCTCTCTGTCTCTCCCCATTACTCTCTGTAAGCATGTCCTCGGAGGAGGATAAAATATATACTCTCTATATATGGAAATTAAAGGAAAACACAAATATTCAAAGCATAAAACTAATTTAATTGCTATAGGTAATTAAGTTTCTTTTTTCCTTTTTTTTATTGTTGTGCAACTATAGTTGTCCCCATTTTCCCCCCATTACTCTCCTCCACCCTACCCATTCCCACCTCCTACATTTAGACCTCCCCCTCCACCCATTGTCTTTGTCCATGGGTCCTTTATATATGTTCCTTGATGACTCTTCCCCTTCATCCCTCTCTCCCCTCCCCTCTGGTTACTGTCAGTTTGTTCTTTATTTCCATGTCTCTGGTTTTGCTCACTTGTTTGTTTTGTAGATTAAGGTCCATTTATAGGTGACATCATATGGTATTTGTCTTTCACTGACCGGCTTATTTCACTTAGCATAATGCTCTCCAGTTCCATCCATACTGTCGCAAAGGGTAGGAGCCCCTTCTTTCTCTTTGCTGCATAGAATTCCATTGTGTAAATGTACCACAGTTTTTTGATCCACTTCTTTACTGATGGGCACTTAGGCTGTTTCCAGCCATTCCTGAAATGAAAGATAGAAAAGAAACAGAATCAGCTATGTAACTCTCATTTTCAGAAGAAAGGAAATATGTCTATTCCTACAAGGAAGTTCAGTGTTTCTTAGTATTTAATTTTGAAGTCCTTTTACATGGGGCTTCAGGAGAGATGGGGATGGAAGTTCTTGGTTATCATCCTGTTGTGGAGGCAGAAAGAATTCCACTGGGCTCTTCTTCAGTGAGTCAAAGACTGTCATACAGGTCTGACCTCCCGGGTCTCCTGTGTCTTGAACTAGGACTTGAGATGATCCCTGCCATGTCACATGGCATAGGCAAACATGGGGCTCTTCTGGGGAAAGGAGAAGATCTCACAGGATCCGGGACAGCAGGGGGAAAAGTGAAGGCATGAGTGCCCCTGTCTCCCTACATCCCTCAGAGTGGCCTTTCAGGCCTGCTGTGCCTGCAGTATGAGCCCAGTGGAGGGACCCCATCCCTACGGCCTCTTTCCTCTCTTATAGCTCAGATGTGGGAGTATCTTATCAATGGTGCTATAAGCAGACTGCTGGGCCACTCACTCGATTTGGAGTTCCAGGAAGCTGTCTGGGAATGCTAGCTGCTAAGCTCACAGGGACGCTGGGTTTTGTGAAGTTGTAACTTCCCCTGCTAGAAAAAGAGGTCTCCAGTCTGGGGGAAGTGGAGCTGCAGTGCTGCCTCCTCCCCATTCCAACCCAGAGTCCGCCTCCAGAGGCCTGTAAGATAGCACCACTGGGTGCTCCACAGGAGTTTACAGTCATTCCAGGTGAAAATAATACCAAGAGAGGCTGTGATACATGGCTCAAGTATGTAGGGAACTGGAGTCCGCTTTGTCCCAAAGAGAGAATTTGGGGTACCTAGAGAGATAAAAATATCATGGGCTTCAAATGGTATCCTGGAAACATTATTTTCAGGTTGGTTTTCCTTTTTCTTAAATAATTTTTACTTTTTGATTACAGTTGACCTACAACATTATATTAGTTTAGGTATACAACCTGGTACTTACACATTTATGGGGGGACCCCCCAAAAAACAGAATTATCTCCTGGAGGGCAGGCCCCTTGTAGTACAGGCTTCCCCTACTAGGTGAGTGTTCTAGGAACCCATCTGTATCACTGTACCAGCTGGCGTTGTTGTGAGAGGCTATATTCAGCTTCAGTGAATTTTTTTAAAGCTTCTTTTAACTTGTTTGCCCATTTCAAGATGGGTGATTTACGAGTGCACCTGCTCACACCATGCTAAGTATTCAGCAGTTTTGACCAAAAATGGCATGACCCTCATGCCCCACCCTCCCTATTCACCCAGTATTGCCCCAAAGATTTTTTTGTTTCCCTGGATAAAATAAGTCCTCAAAGGGAAACGTTTTGCTGACATGGAAGAGCTAAAACAAAAAATGACAGAAGCACTAAAAGGCATCAAAATTGACAAGTTCAAAAACTGTTTTGAGCAGTGGAAAAAAGTCTCAATAGGTGTATTGCATCAAATAGACAGTACTTTGAAGGTGACTGAAGTTTAAACATGTAAGAATAAATACACAATTTTTTATAAATACATTCCAATTTTGGAGGTGCCCCCTCATAGGTAACTTACAAAGTGATCATGCCAATTAATCTAGTACCCACCTGGCACCATACATAGTTATTACATTATTATTATCTAAATTCCCTATGCTGTACTTAACATCCCTATGCCTCTTCTGTAACTACCAATTTGTACTTCTTTTTTTTATTAGGTTTACAAGCCAGTTTATTAAGGGATATGGTAAAGGATAAAGATGAACAGCCAGGTAAAGAGATACCTAGGGTGAGGTCTGGGAGGGTCCCGAGTGCAGGACTCTGTCTCTGTGGAGTTGGGTGTGTTATCTATGGGGATGTGCTCACTAGCCTGGAAGCTCTCCCACTGGGATTTTATGGAGGCTTCCTCCAATAGGTGAGATCAACTATCAACTCCACTTCCAGCCCTTTTCCCCTCTCTGGAGGGGAAGGGTGAGGCTGAAAATTCCTAGTTTCTTTCTTTTTTTCCCCCAGCAATTAAATTTCTTTTTATTTAAGATAGAACAAAAATTAAAGTCTCAATAAATTTGGGTTTTATAAAACCAGACCATTTCAAATTATTGTAGGCCACAATCTTTCTCTTTACTGCCTTCTAAAATGTATACTTTATGGGAAATTTTGGACTTCTCATAGACAGTGAAAGCTTATTATTTAGTATTTCATTTTCTGAAGTCTTGCTTCTATGAGCTGTTGGACACTCATGGACACTGATGGACAAGAATTATAATAGTCATAGCTGGTAATAATTTGAGAGGTTACTGTACACAGGTGTATTAAGCATGATGGACTAGGTTATGCTATGATATCAAATGACATCAGAGTCTTGGTGGCTTACCATAACAAAGTTCGTTTTTCCTTTCCTTGGTCCTTGCACATGTGCATGAGAGCCGTCGGGCAGCCTGTGTGTGCTCCATGGAGACTCTCAGGATCTGGACTGATAGAGGCTCTCTCATGACCTGTGCTCCTGAGCTCTTCCCCGCAGAGCAAGAGGATATGGCAGATTACACACAATTTCTTTTTTCTTAATTTCTATTGAATTTATTGGGGTGACATTGGTTAATAAAATTATATTGCAGGGGTACAATTCTATAATACATCATCTGTATTGTGTGTTCACCACCCCAAGTCATGTGTCCTTCCATCACCATTTATTCCTCCTTTACCCTCTTATATTCCTCCCCTCTTTGCTTCTGACAGTCACCATACTGTTGTCTGTGTCTGTGACTTGTTCATTGTTTTTTTCCTTAATCCCGACACCTTTTTCACCCATTCCCCTAACCCCTCTCCCACTGGCAACTGTCAAAATGTTCTCTGTATCTATGAGTCTGTTTCTGGTCTGCTTGTTCATATATTTTATATTTAGATCTCACATATACATGAAATCATATGGTATTTGTCTGATTTATTGCACTCAGCACAATATACCCTCTAGGTCTATCCATGTTATTGCAGATGGCAAATTTTCATTCTTTTTTTTTTATCACTAAGTCATATTCCTTTGTTCATGTATAGGTGTGTATCACTTCTTTACCCATTTATCCGCTGATGGGCACTTAGCAATTTATCTATTGCTTCCACATCTTGGCTGTTGTAAATAATGCTTCTATGAATATATGCATGCATAAGTCCTTTCGATTTAATGTCTGATTTTCTTCTGAAAAATACTGAGAAGTGGAATTGATGGGTCGTTCATTGTCTCTTTGTTTTAAAGTCTATTTTGTCTGGTGTAAGTATGGCTACCCCAGCTTTTTTTTCAATTTCCATTTTCATGAAATATCTTTATCCATCCCTTTACTTTCTGTCTGTGTTTGTCTTTTAATATGAAGTGAGTCTCTTGCAGGCAGCATACAGTATGTAAGGGTCTTGTTTTGTTAGCTATTCAGGTACCATATGTCCTTTGAGGGAGCATTTAATCCCTTTGCATTTAAAGTCATTGTTGATAGATTTATATTTACTGCCACTTTATTATTCATATTTTTTTATTTTTTCTCCTTCTTAAAGAATACCCTTTAACATTTCTTGTAATAGTGACTTGATGAGGATGAACTCCTTTAGCTTTTTCTTTAAAGCTGGGAAGCTCTTTATCCGGCCTTTGATTCTAAATGGTAGCTTTATAGGGTAGAGTAATGTTGGTTGTATGTAGGTCCTTGCTTTTCATCCCTTTGATTATTTTATACAAATCTCTTCTGACCTGAAATGTTTCTGTTGAGAAATCCCTTGTAAGTAGTTAATGGCTTTTCTCTTGCTGCTTTTAAGTTTTTCCCTTTGTCTTTAAACTTTGGCACTTATATGATGTGTATTGGTGTGAGCCTCTTTGGGTCCATCTTCTTTGGGACTCTGTAAGCTTCCTGGGCTTGTATGTTTCTTTTCTTCACCAGATAGGGAATTTTTTCATTATTTTTTCAGTTAAGTGTTCAATTTCTTGCCCTCTCTTCTCCTTCTGGCACCCCCATGACGTGAATGTTGGCACACTTTAAGTTGTCTCAGAGGCTCTTTATACTGTCCTCATCTCTTTGGATTCTTTTTTCTTTTTGCTGTTCTGATTGGGTGTTTAACTGAGGGAGAACTCCATCCCACAGAGCTCTCCCGGCCGCCATGGATGAGAAATAAATTGTCCCGGACACAATCTTGATCCAGCGGCAAAGGGTGTGGCAATTCTCTCTAGTGGGGAATGCCCTGAGCCCTTCTCCCAAACTGCTTTTATTGGGATCAGTATGCACAGGGGTGTACAGCATACGTGCATAGCTCATCAATCAATGTCAAAAGGCTATAGTCATAGAAAAACAGGTATTATCTATAGACAACAATTGAAGGAACACAGAGATTTGTCATAGGTCAGGGTCTGTGAGACATGCTGATGCCAGATGGTCTTTAAGACGTATTTCGTGAGATAAGGAGTTTATCCTTATGCCTGGAACTTAAACATCTCGTTTATATCAACAGGGCTATACAAAGCAAAGCAAGCTTCAAGGATATAATGTACTGATCAGACCTGATTTCCCACGGGAATCCTCAGTGTTAAAGTCGGGTCATGCCTGCTGCCTGCATTACCTGGTTTTCCTGGGATACTTACTAGCCCCTTTCAGAGCCTGCTTTCATGGGGCTACAGTCTCCAAAACCACACAGGCTAGTCCCCAACATTTAATGCTTCCTTATCTTCCAAATCACTTTTTTAATCCTCTGCTTCATCTTCTCCACTGTTGATTCCATGTAATATATTCTTAATTTCAGTTAATATATTCTTTATTTCTGACTAGTTCCTTTTTATATTTCCTAGTTTTGCTTTTATGTTTCCTATTTCTTTGTGGAAGTTCTAAGTTCATCTACTTTTCCCCTAAGTTCATCGAACATCCTTATAACCAGTGTTTTGAACTCTACATCTGGTTGATTGCTTGTCTTCTTTTTATTTAGTTGTTTTTCTCAAGTTTGGTCTGTTCTTTCATTTGGGACATGTTTCTTTTTGCCCTCATTTCAGCAGCCTCCCTGTGTTTGTTTCTATGTATTAGGCAGAGCTACTATGTCTCCTAGTCTTGTAGAGTGTCCTTATGTAGTAGGTGTCATGTAGGGCCCAGTATCGCAGCCTCCCCTGTCAACCAACCTGGGTGTTTCAGGTGCACTCCCCCAATGTGGGGTGTGTACTCTGGTTTTGGTCCTTCATTGCTGTTTACAGGTCAATGGGAGTTATTTACTCCCATGCCAGTGTGCTGGGAGGACTGACCCACAACTACAGTGGAGGATCTACTGTTCAGGAGCTGACCCCACAAAGCAAAACTCATTTCAGTGGGGCTCTGGTGCCTGAGGAGTCCACCACTTGAAGGTGTCGGTCATGGAGGTGGTGTGGTCTGAAGCTAAAGACAGGGTGTGTTGGCTCTGGGACCTCCCAGGAATTGCAGGCCAAAGGTACCCGGCATGAGCTGTGAAGTGATCTACAGATGGCTGCTACTTGTGCTAAGCTTGGAGGTGCCTGGGAGATGCCAAGCTGCATACAGAGGCCTGCTGTCACTAGTGCTAGGTCTGGGGCTGCTTAGCAGGAGGTATGGGGCAGGCTGAGGCCAGATGCTGCTTGTCTGGGATTTGTGACCCATTGAGAGATTTAGGAAAGTCTATAGCATGAGCCAGGGCAGACCATTTGTATGGAAAAGTAGCTGGAAATGACTTGGGTGGGCCTGCATGTCAGGGTGGGCGGGGTCTTGGTATCACCAGGGTGGGGTAAGGAGATTGATGGAGACCCAGATATGGTGCCTACCTGCTGGCTCTGTGGGGGGAGGGCTCATCAAAGGAACAGTGGCCTCTGCCAGCACTTCTCTCTGGGAGCACACTGCCCCTCCAGCTCCCACCTTGAAGCCAGACAATTCAGATCCTTCATGCAAGTCCCTGGAGCCTTTCAAGCTAGAGCTCAGAGCGAGTCAGTCTAAGTCCCTGTGTGGGCCCTTTAAGAGGAATACTTAGGACTCCAGCAGCCTTTCATCTCAGCCACAATCCCTGCTGGTTATCACAGCCAGAAGTTATAGGGACTTTTCTTCCTGGGAACCCTGGGCTGGAGTGCCTGGGATGGGGCTGGGACCTCTTACTCCTCAGGGGAGGGTACCTTTGCAGCCAAGGTATCCCTCTTGATTTTTAAAAATATTTTATTTATTTATTTTTAGAGGGGAAGGGAGGGTGAAAGAGCGGGAAAGAAACATCAATGTGTGGTTGCCTCTTACACACCTGGTACTGGGGACCTGGCCTGTAACCCAGGCATGTACCCTGACTGGGAATCGAACCAGCAATCCCTTGCTTCACAGGCTAGCGCTCAGTCCCCTGAGCCATACAAGCCAGGGCTTCCCCCTTGATTTTTAACTACCACACATTGTATGGTAGCAGCACATTCTGCTTCTCCACCCTTCCTACCAGTCTTGATGTGCTGTTCTGTATAACCCTACTTATAGGACTTCTGTTCAGCCAGATATCAGGTGGTTCTGAATGGTGGTGGTTCTATAGGTCAATTGTAATTCTGATGTGGTTGTAGGGGTAGACGAGTACCACGCTTAACTTATGCTGCCATCTTGCTAGAAGTCAGGTTGGTTCTTCTATAGGAGTGTTGACAATTCTAAACCATCCTCTCTCCAGAGGTCTTTCTCTCTTACTGAGAGTCTGTCTGGTTTGAAAACAGGGCAAGCAGTTTTGAGATACCATTGAGATCCTCAAAGGGGCTGAAGAGCAAAACTAAGAGCCTGGGGCTGTTGAATCCTTGCCCTGCCCTTTTCTAGCTTGTACTTGATTCTTTACCCCCCAGTAGGTTTTTAGAGGAATAAATGTGTTCACATATATACATATAAAGCTTTAAAAATAGTGCCTGACACCTTGTAAATGCTATATGTCAGGGATCCCCAACCTCTGAGTCACAGACTGGTACTGGTCTCAGCCACACAACAGGAGGTGAGCTTGACTGTAATGTGCTTGAACCATCCCGAAACCATCCCCCACCCCCAGTCCGTGAAAAATTGTCTTCCATGAACCAGTCCCTGCTGCCAAAAAAGTTGGGGACCGCTTCTCTATGTGGTGGCTATCGCTTTTGTTGCTGCTGCTGTTGTCGAAACTAGGCGCTCTCACCCACAGGTAGACAGTGTCCTCCACACCAGCGCAGGACTTACAGGGACGCCTGCAGAAAGACCAGAGCTCCCACAGCATGTCTTCGTCCCTGATGAGGCACTGGACTCGTTGCCTGAAGTTCTGCAGCATAAAACACTAAGAGGTGATTCGGGCCTTGAAAACTTTCAAGGCCTGCGTACTGCACTCAGTGCGGCCGAGGGGGACCTTAGCCATGACCCCAGGCAGCGTCCAGTTTGGAGCGGTACTGGTTTCTGGTGATAGGCAACACAAATGAACCAAAATGTTTCTACAATAACTACATAAAACACATTACTGATAAATATTATTTGATAAAACAGTTGAAATTAGAAAAATCTGCCCAGGGATAGATTTTACCTGTAGAATACTTAATATAAAGACATTCTTTCCAATAACATTCTGGATGCAACAAGAATCACCTGTCTGTTGAGAGCACTCCTGACTTGATACCCCATCTGAGCATCGGTTGGGAGAAGCTGGTCTGTGGTCTATTCGGGCCTTCAGCCATGGACGGGAGTGGTCATGATGGGGTGAGGAAGGAGCCCAGGACTCAGAGCTGCTCTCATGGGTGAGCATCATTGCTGCTCTGTTAGATGTGACTGCCATCTTACCTCTCACCACCAGCCAGGCCTCTAACCCCCTCCTGTTCCTCAGAGCCCAAAGCCGAGTAGAGGCCATTAAGAGTTTCTAATTATTCCTGCCAGCCTTTTGACAAGGTGGCAGGTGACTGGTAGTGGGGTAGGTTTGCCTGCCTGCCTCTGTGTGGTGGATGATGACCCCTGACATGTAGCGCATTAGAAGGGAGCTGGCATAAATATTTGATGCAATGTTCAGCAACGAAATAATTTTGTGTATACAAAGACATAATTGCCCTCTGAAAAGTTGTGTAGAAAATGTTTGAATTTACTCACCTTAGATTATGGCCCAAAAGAGGATTTTATTTAAAATGAAAGCTGAAAGTTTTGAAGAAGATAAGAAGTTGTTCATTATAGGAAGTTGTTCAACTGCTTGAAGGCTTTACTGTGTGGTTTGAGTTTAGCCTATTACTTAGATGGGCTCTAGGAGGAGACTTTGCTGACAGCAAAGTGGGACCATGCATAGGCCAGTGAGCTAGGGGACAAGGAAAGAGCTGATGGCAGGTCAGCCTGGCAGAGTATGTGTATGTGTGTGGGTGTCCAGGCTGAGTGCGGAGTTAAGCAATGGTTAAGAATTGGCCAGTTTAGGAAGAATGCTATTATTCATTTTTCTGTTATGCTGTTATTCTGTTATTCTATGCTATTCTGTTCTATTAATATGCTATTTTGATTTTTCCACCAAATCACCTCTTTCAGTATTGACCAGCATGAAGTAACCCTGCTTCTCCCTCTTTCAGACCACTCCTCTTCCAGACAAGTGAACACGTGGCCAGCAGTCCTGCCCTGGGGGACCTCATTCCATTCAGTGTCATTATCCAGTTTTTATTCACGCGAGCACCCGCTGAGCTGAAATCCCCCTTCCAGGTAATAATGTGAGGCCACGACCCATTATGAGTCTTCCCTCTTCAGTCTGTGAACCCCGAGCCTCATTCACAGAATGCATTCCTGGCCTTCCTTTTGTCCCATTTAGTCATGGGCCTCTGTCTTAGCACAATCATTAAGGAAGGAAGATTCCCATTGCCCTGCAGTGTAAGAATTACTTAATGAATTCAGAATAAGCCCTTTAAATAATAATGACACAGGTAGCTTATTTTTTGGACTATAAGACGCACTCCCCATTTTCCCCCCAGTTTGGGAGGAATAATGATTGTTAGTGCTGCTGTTGAGTTCTGTTTACATTTACATTGGTGAAATATTGTTATTTATGTTATTAAATATTTTACCACATTTTTTGCTTCAAAATTTTTTTCCTATTTTCCTCTAAAACCTAGGTGTGTATTATGGTCCAAAAAAATGTGGTAGTTTATGTTCATAAAGCTTCTGTGATAGAGGACCCATTTCCTTTGCTGACCCACCTTCAGTTGGCAAATCCACAAGTCTCCTTGGGGGTTAGGAAGGTGCCCCAACAGCTGTGCCACCTTCCTTCTGGCAGTTGTTGGAGGTAATTTCACCTTGGGAATCCTTCAGAGCACTTTTTGAACCAGCACTTGTTGCCATTCACTGAAGAATGTGTATGCCCTTCTCTAACTGTGCTTCAACCCTTCAGAGGGCAGAATGGTCCCATGCACGCTTCTCCCAGTGGCTGGACGACCATCCATCTGAAAAGGACAGGCTCCTCCTCATCAGGTAAAGCCATGTGTTCCAGGGGCACCTGTCTGTTTTAGAAGCCCAGGGAGAGTGGGAGATGCAGGGGCAGAGAAAGGAACAGTGCCCGGGTGGGCGTGTACACGTGATGGCGCCTCCACACTGCAGGCACCTCACTGCAGGGGCACACACGTGAAGGAGCCCGTGAGAGAACCATTGGGCACAACAGTGGTTGCTTCCTGCTTCCTTCACTTCCAAGTCTTCACATCCCTTTTGTGCTATCCCCTGCCTGATGCAGCCCTAAGAATATGCATTTCTGCTTTTGAAAACCAACTTCAGCTATGAAAAGACTTCTTGTCTTAGCTTCATATTTTCTGCTTTATTTTCATGTTGCAGTTATTGAATTGGTGGAGTACAGATGTGAATAAACATCTAAAAATACTCAAAAGTTTGATGCAGTTATTAGTAGAAAACAAGGACAAGCCAGCAGGATTTAGATACCATGTGCCCCACAGCAGCTCCCTACTGATGCTCACTGTGCGCTAGGCCCTGGGGACACAAAGCAAACTGAGACACAGTCTAGCCTTGTTGGAGCTTCCAGGATACCCTAGTCATCTCTTTGTGTTCTAACCTTTCTGGCCATTTTTGCCCTGTCTCCTGTTCACTCCTCAAATGCCACTGTTACCCGCCGTTTGTTCCTGGCTCATTTTCCTTCATGTTCTCCCTGTGTTTTGGTCCCCAAGTGATCTCATCCAGACCCAGGACCATAGTGACTGCTTCTACTACCCCCATGGCTCCTGGGTCTGGGGCCCACCTTGATCGCCTAGAGCCTCAGCCCAGCTGACTTGCTATCATATGTCGCCTTGCAAAGCTCCACAGAAACCTCAACCCCCAAAATGTCAAAAATAAATCATCTTTCCTCTCAAATCTGCTCATTCTTGTAGACTCCACGTCTTGGATAAGGTCACCATCGTTTACCCAGCAAGCTAGAAGCCTTGAAGTCATCTTTCAGCTCCTCATCACCCTCATCCTCCAAATCCAGTCAGTTGTGCCTCTTCAGTAGCTCTTGAAACCATTTGCAGCTCTCCCAGAGGATCCCCGTGATGTTGGTCTGGGGATCACAGCCCCGAACAAGGCTTAGTTGAGCCTAAGTGCGGCTGATGAGTTGGGTTCCCCAAGACCGATGTGGTGATGTGGTGTCAACCATGTGTGCACACAGGAGTCATTTACAGAGCTTTGAGAAGTCCCGGTGTTCAGGCCACACTCTTGACTACCCGAGAATCTTGGGAGCTAGGACCTGACCTCAGGCTGTCATAGCTGTCCAGGCAGTTCCACCGCACAGCCAAGGCGGAGACCCGCTGGCCTGGTGTTAGGTGAAGGACCCCACTGAGGAGAGGTGCTCTGGGTGGTCCCTGAGGAGCTCCCGCCCAGCTTTAGGGAGAGGCGCGAAGCTCTCAGGCTTGGTGCAGAGCCTGCCTGAGCCCTTCACCCTCTGTGCTCCTCTGTGAATGAAAAGTAGATCCACTTGGCCCCCATTCTTCATCTTTGCATGTGTGTTCCTCTTCTCAGCTATGAGCATCGGACCCAAATGGGAAAGAACACCAGGTGTGCCTCCCAGCAATTCATGAGACCAGTCCTAACCACCCTCAGAAAAGACTGTGGGCCTGGGCTAACTCGGGGATTCGAGGTGTCTTTGTGGCATTTTTGTTCTGAGTCCCAAAGACTCGTTCAGCTGCAACCCACTTGGGGGTGATAGAAGAGTATTTAGAATTCAGTCAGTCGAACAGGGTTCCTTTTCATCTTCTTAACAAATTGGAATGAGTCCGTCCGCAGCAGCTGTCCTGCCGTGGACAGTCACAGATCCATCTTCTACTGCCGCTCTTCAAAAATGTCTCCTGGGTGATTTCATCAGCAGTGCTGTTGCTAAGCCTATAATTAGCAACTGAAAATCATGCTAAGAAATAATGTCATGCTTTTTAAATAAGGTCTATCCACCCTCCCACGTCTGATACCAGAATCTTCACACTCCAGGCAGCTAATGGAACCCTCCCCGGGGGTCCCACAGCAGCCCCTGCTTCAGCCCAGCCTTCGGGCAAAGCTTCATCCTGACAGTGTCCTCTCTTATCTGTTACTGCAAACTGTCTTTTCCCTGCATGCTAAAGCACTACTGGATGAATTTCTTTCCCCTGCAGATAAACCCAGGGCGAGTGTTGCTCTTTAAATGTCAGTAAATCTGTTTTAGTGCTCGGGGCAAACCTTGTTACATTCTCATCTGTCCCTCCCAGCACAGTGTGCTGGGCTGCTGGGAAGGAGGACGAATGGAAGGCAGTGCAACTGCTGCTGTGAGTAGATAGCAGATAATGAGCTCTCTTCTGCCTGCCTTCCTACTTCCTTTGGACACAGATGTTTCTCTGGAGCTTGCGTGGATACTTGTCAAGTTAATTTTAAAATTAGAGTAACCACTGGCTCATGGGGTCAAGTGGTGTGAGTGGGGGAAAGTTGTACCTACTCAGCACCCGCCAGGCAGGAGCTCCAGCCACGTGTGTGCCCGAACGTGTGGAGACTGCACCCTGGGGGGAAGACTGGTGGGTCTGTAAATGTTGAATGTGCTGTCAGTAAAGAGGACGGCTGAATTTTTGATGAAAAGGTTTCTCAACCTCTGCAGAAGTGGTGGGATTGGCCCCAAACCCATTTACTCTTGGCATTTGTAATGGAGCAGCAACTCTTCTCCTTGCTGTTCCATCATCTAAGGAGAACACCTTTATGATGTCAAAAATGTTTACAGGCTTTATTTACCTATTGGTAATTTTTATCTGTGCAGTCACCATACAGTTCTTGGTGCCAGATGCATCCTTGGACCCCTTGCCCCCCTGCCCTAGTCCAAGGCCCACAAGCTAGGAACCATTCCCCAGCTCCTGTGCTTCAGACCCCTGTGGATGGAGGGTGATATTTGGTCTCTGCCCCTGGGGTCCCTGTTGCACTAGATACTACCAGTCTGGAACCTGGCACCGGACATGAGTCCAAAAGGGAGGATGGAGCCCAGGGAAGCCAGGGATTTACCTGCCTGTGAAGGCACGTGGTAGACCTTGAAGTCGTTTATGCATTTCAGTACTAAGCACACTGATATTTAATGCCTGACAAAACCAAGCCTGTGTTCCAGAGAAGCCTCCACTTGGCTTGTTTGTATCACATGAGGAGCGATTGCCATGTTACAGGCTATTCTTTTACTAATCGTTTGAACAATTCCTGTACTGATTTTTTTAAATAAGGGTAACTAATAATCCTTTTGCTTGCAAACCAGAGTTGGGACTGATTCTTACATAATGCTTAGCCTGACTTCCAAGAAAGCTTAGGTTTTGCTCAAGCAAATAAAGTAATTTAATAATTGCTTGAAAACCTTGCTCTGATTTTATGTAGGAGGGCAGCTTTAATCTTTTTTTTTTGTAGTTCTGATGGTGATTTTGATGAATACCAAAAACACTAACCAAACTCATTTCTAAACTTTCTTCTACATATTGTGTAGTTTGTATGCCTTATCCTTTTGAATGCAAATGAAACTGCAGAGTTGATTTTTGCATTGTAGTAGATAAAAGGGGTCTAATCGATTCACTGCAGAGCGATTACGGTTTCTGAGAATTTCAGTGTGCTCCTTCCTGAGACTGATACATACACACACCGTCTCAAAGACAGTTGGGGCCCTTGGGGATTTTTCTGTGTGTAAATCTCCAGGGGCTACTACGGGGAGTGGGGTGATTGCCCAGGATAGCATAGCAAATTGAAAAGTTACTAAAATAAGCAAGTTTCTTTTTCGTGAAGGAAGAGCCTCACTAAGGCTCAGCTCTGACATGAACTAAAGTCTCTCACAAGACTTTGTTCTCTGACGGCACTGAATTCCATTTGGCAGGACTTTGCTTCTTTTGAGGACCCAATAATCATGTTTCTCCTTTACTTTCGTCTGCAGTTTTACTTTACTTTTCATTGTAATCCTGTATTTCCATTCATGTTTTTAGTCACTTATGCACTTGTCCAGCACTAGGTCCTAGGGTTACATAAAGGAGCAAAACAGCTGTAACCCTCAAAGTTAAGTTACAGCTTAAAAGGGATACTGACCAACAAACAGGTAATTCTAATGTGGTAGAAGTATAAACCTCCTGCTCAAAGCAAATTGGCTCAAATGTAGCCCAGATCTTGCAGCAGGTGGTGGAGCAGAGCCTGGAATCCCAGCTAGACTGCTTCAATAAAGGCGGCCAGTCCTCTGCATCATGTGAGCAGGCCCTGAAGAGAGAATGGAGCCAGCCTTCAGGGATCCCCGAACACTGGGATCCTGCTAAGCCAGGGCTGTTGATGCAGAAGGTGCATCAACAATGTGGCATCAATTCTTTTGTGCTGCCTGGAGTTAGGAAAGACTTTCTCAAAAGGAGGGCATTTGAGCTGGATCCTAGGTAAATAGCTCCACAAGGAAGAAAGCAAGAAAGGGAGGGTATTCCAAGGATGAGGAAGATGAGAAAGGCCTAAGAGAATGAGTCCTAATACCGAGGTATTCAGAGCGGGCCCTTCTGTGGCACAGGCAAGCATCTTTATGCACCCACACCGTTGATCTCCCCCTGGGTGGGCACTGGGATGGGACCCAGAGTCACAAACAGGGTCACAAACAGAAGCTGCTCTGCATATGTGTTGGTGACACAAACGATGGAAACTGGTTAGGTAAGGGGCCTTTTAGGGCACAGCATTGTCTAGAACCCAGCAGTAGCACACAGAGTTGGGGTGGGACAGGGGGCAGTGAGTTTACACCATCCTCAAGGGAACAGGGTGTGGCCAGCGATGGACTGCAGGCTGAGCTGGCACTGGGATGACCATCTATAATGCTACAGCAGCAGTTAGGCACACACCATGGCTTGATACAAACTGAAGCAAAGGAGAGAGAAGGGACTGGATGTGGCAATACACAAGACAATAAGACTTGATAACTAAGTGTAGCATTGAAGGGGAGCTTTTGAGGGATGACAGTGCCTTTTGTGGAAATAGGGAAAGGCGGACAGAACTAAACACTAGGGGTGGTTTTTTTCCTCCTAGGTTTCTTTCCCTTTGTTTTTTGATAGACTTCATTTTTTTAGAGCAAATTTAGGTTCACAGCAAATTTGAGATGGAAGAGGTTTCCCATACATCCCTCCCGCCCACATGCATAGCCTCCCCCATTATCAGCATCCTCCGCCAGAGTGGTGTGCTTATAATAATCCGTGAACCGACACTGACACATCACTATCGCCCAAAGCCCGTCATTTACATTAGAGTTCACTCTTGGTGCTGTACCTTTGTTTTCTGGGTTTCCACTGCCCTAGGTTTCTGACCAGTTAAGTTTAAGGGATGTGGAAGAAAGCAGGTAAAAATACCGAGAACGCAGGTAGAAAACAGCCATCAAGAGGGAGGTCAGGGCTGGAAATAAAGGGGCTGAGACTGTGAAAGCAAACAGTGGGGGTGGAGGGGCCCTACAGGGTGAGTGATGAGCTGGACAGGCCCTGGGCGAGTATATTCCCCACAGTTACATGAAAATAATGAACAAACCTGATCAAGGATTAACATTTTCAGTGTTTGGGAGCAAATCAACCAGTTAACAATTAGGTATTAGGTAGGAATTGAGACTGAGTATGTGAGCTAATGATATTAACTTATAATTACACTTTTAACTGTTTTAGCTCCACTGAAATGTGATCTAACACTTAAACATCATCTGGTTCAAGGATTGAAAACGTTTTCCATGAAGGGTCAGATACCAAGTATTTTTAGGCTTGGTAGGCCATATGGCCCCTGCCTGGCAGTTCAGCTGTTCCACTGTACAGCCACCACCGACGATAAACACACACACATAGAGCTAGATTTGGCCTGTGGGCCAGTTGCTACCCCCCTGACCTAATCCATGAGAACATTATACTCGTAAATAACTGGCTCGTATCACATACCTGTGACTAAATCGACTACCTTATTATTCCCACCACTTGCCAAAAGTTTGAGCCCAAGAGTAATTCTCCGTGTGGATTTATGTTCTATCAAATGACAGTGCACCTACTGGTGTCACAGTGTGCACCGGAGGACCCCAGCCCCCATGCTCCTAAGCATGCCTTCCCTCAGAGCGAGCTCTGAATGGGCACAAGCTGCATGTGATTTTTCAGAAGTCTGATGGAGAAACAGGAAAGGGAGACTGGAAACAATCTCAGAGACCAGAGAGCCTGATTGTTAATTAGACCACCAAGTACAATGCAGACTGGAAAAGGCTGTTTTGTACCTTACCCATAGCAACACTACCAATGTTAAGGCTGTTTGGTCATTCAGCTTATGAAACTGGACAGAGCAGTTCCAGAAATAGGCCTCTTTTTTATGTATTGACACCCTCTAAACTATTTTATTTTGTATAATTTTTTTGACAAAGTTTTTGTTTTTATTTTCAGGGGAGCCCTGGAGGCTTATGTTCAATCAGTAAGAAGTAGAGAAGGCAAAGAATTTGCTCCAGTTTATCCCATAATGGTTCAACTGCTTCAAAAAGCTATGTCTGCTCTTCAGTAAGAATTTGAAGTATTCATCTCCATTTTGTGCTAACCCATTCAAGGTTGGCAGTTTAAACAACACGTACTCTAAAAAGCCACTAGTCACTACCTTAAGATGTAATCAACATGTCTGTACTTCCTACTGCTCTTTTTCTGTTGATCTCTTTAGCGTTTTTTACTTAAGTAGCATAAAATGGCAAAAATCACCACCACCTTCAAACTCCAGGGACCTGATTTTCTACAAACACCTTCAACTCGTATCTCTTCTTTTAAGCTTTTCTACAAGGCTAGCTAAAATTTCTTTCCCATCACCTAACCAAGTCCCCCACAGACACGCATACTGAGTCCCCCACTGAGATACCTCAGATACTTAAGGTATCTGATCAGGTTATACAGTTAAGTACCCTGCTTCTCCCAACCAGTTTGCTTCCTCACCAGATATATAGCCCAAGTGGTTCCCACATTTGGCTGCACATTAGAATCAGTGGTGTAACATTAAAAAAAAAAAACACCCTGGCATTAATTTGTACTGCATAGTAAGACATGTGGAGTAGGAGCCAGGCATTAGTATGTTTTGTAAAACATTTCCAAGTGCTTCCAATATGCAACAAAGTTTGGGAACCACTGGCATGTCCCAGAGACGGAAAGCTAACTGACTGTTTCAATCTGTCACACAGTACCTGCAATAAAGAAAGGCTGTCTTTACAGTGTGGGTGTCATTTTATTAAAAGCAGACTTTCAGGTCTGTTGCAAAGTCAAAAATAAAAACAATTTTTACTTTACAAAGATTCTAATAGATAATAATCTAGGCTTTATTTTTCTGTTGCCCGTGTCCTATTAACATTTTATTTTTAATTTGATGCTTAAAACCACATCTACAACTTATTTTCCATCTCCCTGTTATTCTGATGTCTCATATGTGATATTAAGTCAAAACCAATCACTGGAAGTCAGAGATAAACAATTTTTTTTCATTTTATTTGAAATAATATACAAGAATATAGTGTGCAAAATTTAGGGGCAACATCATGAAGTGTAAGGAACTGAAATCAATTTTGCAGCTGTGATTCCTAACCAGAAACACCACTTGGTAAGTAACATGAAAAGCCATGATTGTAGCTCAGAGCAAAGCAGCTGTATTGCCAATGTATTTGCTCTAATTTCAGACAGTTGGAGGAAAAGTAAAGTGCAAGTGTTGCACTGCAATAAGTGCAAAGTCTGCCCCCACCATAAAGATATGATGTCAAAATAAGATATTTAAGATATGTGGCTGAGGAGATACAGAACACAAAGTTGAAAATACAATGGTATCGACTGTTAATAGCACCATTACAGTGACTATACCCCAATGCTATTAACTTCACGGTGGCCTGGGCCAGGTCTCCACTGGAAATAATGGAGGGGTGCTGCCACCTGGTGCATAAACTCAGCATGCTCGGGTAACTACAACAGGCAGCTCTTCCGCTGAGACTGACACCAGCCACCTGCCCATGTTCCGGTAGCCTCTTGGCACTGGCCAGACGAGAGCTCCTGTGTTTGGCACAGCTGCTGACCCATGTGGTGGCTGCTCACAACTCCCAGCTTCTGTTTCATTCCATTATGTATACAATACAGATTAATAAGCAGTAAGGAGCCAATGTATAAACAGCAGTTACATATTTTTAAATTCCCCTTTTGTACAATTTAAAATAAAACATGTATACACTTCTCCTCTCTTTCTACTGTACTTTTTAGCACCACAGGATATCAATTTTCAAGCCTATATTACCTGATAGACATATGTGAAGTTTGGAAGAAAAATAAGGCAATTTGGTTTACAATGTTGATAGTTTTAGCTTACTTAATGTTCTAATGGAGAAAGCAAATCCTCACTCTTATTATTAAATCATTTCAAGACTCAATGCTTTCAGTATCATATGGTCACAGGAATTCTGGACAAACGGTGAGACCATGATCTTCTTAAGTCTTGCCATCAGCAGTCTAGGTTTATGCAAATGCAGATGACGTGAGCATCCCGGTTTAATGCTGTTGTGAGCCCTGTGGAGATGAAATTAAAACTCAGTTCGTGTTTACAGATCAACAGACAATAGTAACTCTACAAATAAAAGTGAAGATAGGTAACATTTATAAAATTATTTTTTAAAAAATCACTTTCTCAAAGGTGAGAATTTTAAAAATTTCACTAATATCTGGTGGCTCAAGCATTTACAACATTTTTGAAGATGAAGAGGAGAAAAATGAACTTAGGAGGTGCAGAAAAAGTAATGCAGGCAGAATCCTCCATGGAATCCTAAGGTAGTCAAGAACTTCAAAAATATAGTTCAGCCACCCTTTTATACTGGAATCTGACCACTATTTCTTTAAAAGAAATTCCTGAAAAATGTAAACAAATGTGAAGTGCAAGTTACCCTAAAGAACCAGGCATAGACACACTTGCCAGTCCTCCTGCTGCTGCAAACTGATGTCTGCCCTTCATTTTTAGGTACTTCAAATTGAGCTCATTCTGTTCTATCATGCAATATTTTCTTGTAATTAATCTAAAAACACCTAAAAGATATGAGTCTAATAATTGCAAAGTTCTAAGAATCAAGTCTGTTAAGATAGCATTGTGGGGCAAACTTTTCACCAGTCTTCCTGGACCTTTCTATTTCTTCTCTTTCCTGGAGTGTTTTTTTAATCTAGAAACAATACATATGTCAGCAGTCCTCATGAAGGTTGGGTAATGTACCCTTACACCCCCAATTCCTCTATCACTCCTCACCAATTAAGGAAAAACAGGCTGTTAAGACATACCACCCCAAAATTAGAAAAAAATTCCTGTGATATTTAATTTAACACCCATTTTCCAACCCCCAAAAAAATACTATTCCAAATTTTTTTACACTTCAACATTTCCAACATTCTTCACATGCATGTCTAACCTTCCATGCTAAAAGACTAAATGACACTCAGTAATGAAAAGGAAGGAAGCCTGCCTAATATGATGGCACAAAAACACTATTATGGTTTTGAAGTACAAAAAGGCTGAGGAACAGTACCAACACAGCCTTTTAAAGGTTATAACAACTGCTGCAATATTCCAGTACAATTTCAGAAGAGTGAAGATAATGTTAAGCAACTACTTGTTGAAACATACTGAATTGGTTCTTTTCCTTTTCCAACAATCAGGATTTAAACGTTTTTGTTCTTCAGCCAAAGCCTTTGCTTCTAATGTATACATCCTTCTCTCTTCATTCTTCATTTTCTTCCACCTGTCACCAAGGATCACACTTATGGCTCTGCAAAAATAAACATTTACATACTGCTGAGGGCAAGAATTTTTCATAAAACTCATGTCAAGTGCTATTACTTCAGGAAGAAATATAGAAGGAAAAAAAGACAAAAATATCCAACATAGAGGAGGGAACAAGTCAAGACCATGGTAGTCATTTCCAGTATAATCTCAGTCATGTGGTCCATTTATAATCTTGGCAGTTAAAGCCTCCTGGAATAATGCTAACATTTCCAATTGTCAAAGGACATCTGAAACAGTTAAAAAATGGCAGCTCTACAAAGTTCAGTTTAAAGAAAAGTTAACTATTTCAAAGAAATGTTTTAAATTACCATTGGATCTATCCTGGTACACTGGTTTTTAAGACGTTTAAGGTATCAAGGCAGACAGTATCAGCAGCACAAAGTATTCATCTCGTATTAAACGCTATTCTTACCATGAATAGCTTTTAATGTGCCCATAACCTGTCAAGTAATTTTAAGTCTTTTTTCACTCATGCAGCCATAATAAAAATGTGGCAGTAAATATGCAAACCCTACTATTTACCTCCTAAGACCACTTAAAACCTTAAGCAGTATTTGCACTTACCACTTGAGAAAATTGCATAAACTCAAAGAGAAAACAGTCATACTGTAAGACTTCATGATAGAAATCTGAAGTTATTTTCTGTTTATATTTGTTAATCTGTTCCTAACCCTACTTAAAATAGTCTCATCCAGGACACGTAGACATAAACCACTTTTCTTCTATGAAGAGCTTTTAACCATTGATTCCATGACACCCATACAGAACAAAAGGTCCTGGAATAATTGCATGAAGTGTGTACAAGAGGGCCCCCCCCAAAAAAATACCAAAAAATACGGAATGATCATCTGGAGGGAGGGCCAGAAGATAACCTAGGTGACTTCCCTGCTAGGCAAGTCTAGTAGGAACCCGTCTGTATCAGTGTACCAGCTGCTGTTGTGAAAGGCTTTATTCAGCTTCAGTGAAATTTTTTTTGAAGACTCCTCACATATTTGCTCATTTCATGATGGGTGATTTATGAGTGTACTTGCCCACTCTATTATGACCCAAAACGGCATGACCCCTGTGCCCCCCACCCTCCCCATTAACAGGATCTCATCCCCTGCCCCAAGCAACTTTCCTTGGTTTCCCTGGATGAAAAAAGTCCTCAAAGGGAAACTCTTGTCGATGTGGAAAAGGTGACACAAAAATGGCAAAAGCACTAAAAAATATCAAAATCAACCAGTTCAAAATTGTTTTGAGCAGTGGAAAAGACATCTCGATAGGTGTACTGCATCAAATGGAGAGTGCTTTGAAGGTGACTGAAATTTAAACAAGTATATACAACTTTTTATAAGTAACTTTCATTTTTGGGGGGCGTACCTCCCTCATACAAGTGATTTTTACAGTAACTCACAGGGAAGCTAGAGATACACATCTGAGCTTTGTTTGTTTCAGGTTCTGTTTGCTTCTAAGCTTTACAGAACAGTAACTACAGCTCTACTACTTAAAAACAAATGTGCAGTAAATATTTTAATCCAGTAAGTGGATGCAATCAAGTACTGTAACTGTACTGCATCTTCCTTTATTAAAATAAAAACCAGTGTTCATTTGGCTCTAGGTTAAAGATACCACATAATGGTCGACACATTCACCAAGTTAAACCAGGAAGGAATACTCAGCTGTGTGTGAATTCCTAAATCAGGGATGCACTCAATAAAAGTAGCTTTTTTTTTCAAATGTTAACTACTTAAAACTTACGTTCATGAGAACAGATGGGTTGTTACCAGAAGTGGGGGGCGGAACGGGGGGGGACTTGGGTACAAAATAGGTGAAGATGGTCATAAAGTACTAACTTCCAGCTACAAAATAAGTACTGGGGGCATTAACATTAACACAGGGTGACTTAATGCTGTATTGCTTATTTGAGCGTTGCTAAGAAAGTAGATCTTAAAAGTTCTCATCACAAGAAATAAACTGGCAATGGATGTTAACTTACTATGGTGATCATTTTGCAATATACAAATATTGAAATCATTTGTACACCTCAAACCAATATAATGCTATGTTAATTATATTTTAGAAATATGTGTGTATATATATATAAAAATACATATAAAGTTCACAAAACATTAAATCCTGATTATTTCATGTGGATAATCATTTGACTTCTCATGCTATCAAGGGTAAAGGAGCTGTAGTTTCAATTGTCAGGGAACTAGGAAGACTGTAAGAAGGTAATTTTCATACCTGGAAAACTTGGTTGGTTTGAGAGGGAGTGAGCATTAGAGAATTCTGAGGTAAGGTCAGCGTACAGCAAACAGAACACAAGGAATGGGGTTAACTTTTATTCCCAGGCCCTAGTGAGGGCACCTCTAGGTTTAGTCTTGACAGATCTAGCAGTTTATCAGAAACTGCCAATGCCTGCACATTCCATACTATGACACAATTGTTAAATAATGAGATCTAATGCAAGAAAAGAGCTAGACTTTTCCATAAAGCTTTTTAATAAAGCTGGTACTGACAGTTGTTAGAACTGTGTCCTTTGACAGGTAAATGACATTTAACACTACTGCTTTAGAAGGCAGGTCCTTACCACTTAGATAACCTAGTTACCTAAGTATTATAAAATAATCTTAACACTAAAAATTCCACTTACACTCTTTACTTTACTGTCAACCTAAGAAAACAAAGACTTCAATAATAAGGACTATTGTAGAATAAGTACCTGTCCCAGTTCCTGTGAACGGCACTGAAGTGTTAATTATTTAGAATCATCATTATTTTTACCTGTTATCTTTCCCTGGATACATCTGAGTATATTCAACTCTGTATTTTTTGGCAAAAAGCATGAAGGCATTCATTGGTCTTTTGCACTTGTTAGGAGAGGTGGCACTCACAGTCCCTGAGCTGTGGTTTTTGACAGCTTTAGCATACAAAGAACTGGAAGAGAGCTGTGAGGATCCGGGTGAGCCACAGTTTTTATTGAATCCAGATCTTGCAAAGTCTTGACCTCCAGGTCCTCCACACGACAGAGATGCACGACGCTGACGAGCCATACTACTCAGCACGTAGACTGCAGAAGAATCCATAGGTGTGAAATCATAGCTAAAATAAAATAAAATTTGTAACATGGTTTTAATTCAAGTACCCAATTTGTAAAAACAAGATTTTTTAAAAATAGTGTCTAACTGGAAATTTCAGTGTTTTTTCAAGGCATTTTTGCCTATATAGTGTTACCATTACAAGTCATTTTACATTAACACTAACAACTTCACCACTGATAGTTACTTATAAGATGAAAGCTTCAGTGTGGGAAAAGTTAAAAAAAAAAAAAAGGACTTCAAGCAGCACCCCCCTGCCCCCAAATAACTGTTATACCACATACTTTAATCACTGCTAGTCTCTCCTCCAGATCCTGCACATCCTTTTATTCTTATTTTAGGTTCACTTTGTGACCAATTTTACAATGTGATTTCTGGACCTATAAAAGCCTAAAACTAGGAAATTATTGTGGAACAGAGTGGCAGGCATATAGCAGGCCCAGAGACTACTACAGATGATAAAACGTTTGGTAAGGACAATCAAAAGCAGTTAAATGCAGCTAAAAGGACTTTTAAAATGCACAGTAATCTGGGTCATTTGTTTGGATACAGTCAGACTTCAATCTCCCCAAAAGGCCATCCATATATTATAACTTGGCTTAATAACAGTATCATCTCTTATCCTCTCAACAAGCTTGCTTGAAGGGTATCATTTCCCTCTCTTTTACATGAAGAAACAGGCTAAGAAAGTATTACTCGCTGAAGGCCACAGAGCTACTACATCCAAACCCAGATCTGTCGGTCCACCTCCAGAGCCCCAGGTTTCCTCATCAATACTATGGTGCTCCTTACTGCCACTGGCTAGCCTCAAGGTGAAAAAACCATCATCATATTAATTGAAAATATTACTGAAAATTAGGGCAAATGTCATCCACAGCCTACATTTGCCAAAGGTACACCTGTGGAAGTTATTCTCTTTTGTTCCAAATGTGTTAACTCCTTCTGCTTATACTGTTTTGTTACCAGAAAACGTTTTATACATTTCTTACTCTAAACCCAGCTCCTTCACTCCCTGAAAAACAAACTGGTAATGCATCAAAACGGGTTGGCATTAGCTGAAGGAGTAGTATCGGTCTAAAGGTAAACCATGAGACTGTGAGTTATTCTAAAGACAGAGCCAAAGGACTGAGGGCCTTTCCATTAACTGCGCAGCAAAAAATGACTTCGACCAAAACTCAACCACACAATGTGTTTTTAAGGGTGCCACACGAAATAAATGTACTCACAGTATGACTCCAAAATCTAATGAATGCACAGCGATCAGTATTGTGTCAGAGAAACACCTTTGCTATCTTAAGCAAATTCCAAATATAATTTAGAAAAACAGCAAACTTTAAGCATTATTAATGAATCTGGCACAATCACTACTGAAAACAAGTATTTAATTACAACTTGAAATACCAAAAGACTTCTAATTAGGGTAAGAATACATGGATGGACCTTGAGGACATTATGCTAAGTGGGTAAGTCAGAGAGAAAGACAAGTACTGTATAATCTCACTAATATGAGGAATATGCAAGAGAAACATAAAAATGGAAATGATTAGCAGGGAATGGGGGTGAAATGGGGAGGACATGTTGTTTGAGGGTACAAACTTACAATGAGTGATATATAAGCCCTACAGATTTAATGCACAATACAGTTAACATAGACAACAATATTGTATTATAATGGAACTTCCTCAGAGAGTAGAACGTAATTATTCCAACCACTAAAAAGAAATGATTATGTAACATGATAGAGGTGTGAATTACTTGATTGCTACAATGGAAATCATTAAAGTATATAAACTTTAGTATATAGTATAAATTATATAAAGTATATGAAATCAACAGGCTGCATTATCTTAAACTTATACAAATGTTGTATATCAAATACATTTCAATTAGATTTCTTTTTAAATATTGTAAGCAAATTACCCACTGATTATTTGAAAACACTACCACCTAGTGGCACAAATAACCATCATCTATTTCTAGTATAGATACAATTAAAGAAGTTTGAGTTATTCAATCACAGAATTCAGGACTGATTTCCTCACTCTCTATAGTTCCAAAATGTGACTTTGTTCACACCTCTGCTTTTTATACATCCCATTCGTTAAGCTTGGAATGTCCTTTCTGACCTTCACTAATTATTACTCTGGAAAAAAAAAAACAAAAAAACCTCCACAATAGTGTAGTGTCTATCAACTATGTCATATTTATTAACTCATTAATCATCCCTTCAATATTATCCTCATTTTATAGATTTTTATAAAGAACCATAGCAAGGTAATTAACTTACCCCGGCTTCCAAGGAAAATTATTGCAGAGCCAGGATCTGAATCCCGGCAGTCCAGCTCCAGAGCTCGCATTCCTACTAAGCTATACTGTCTCAGTCAGCACCTACCACACCATGCATTTAACCAATCCATTTCTTTCTCCAGGCTAGAAGCAGAGAGGCAGGCCCGTGCCTTAAATGATTTTAAATCCCCAATGCCCAGCACATACTAAGCTCTCAAATGTTTGATGAGTGACTGAAACGGTAAAATAAAAATAATTTTGCAAAACATAATAATGAAAAAATTTCATTGGGTTCCTTGGGCAAGCTGAACCATCTTGTCTGTTTAATTATTTCTAAAATAAAGATAATACATGCTACGCAATGCTGCATTGCTAAAAGAATATATAAAAATACACTTACAGCCCTGGCTGGTGTAGCTCAGTGGATTGAGCATGGGCTGCAAACCAAAGGGTTGCCAGTTCAATTCCCAGTCAGGGTACATGCCTTGGTTGCGGGCCAGGTCCCCCCCAGTGGGGAACGCATAACAGGCAACCAAACATTGATGTTTTTCTCCCTCTCTTCACTTCTAAAAATAAATAAAATCTTAAAAAAAAAAAAAAACAAAAAACAATGCTACGGGAGAAACTGGCACATAGTAGGTACTTAATCAGATTATCTATTATTGTATACTAAACCTAGAATCTTTGTAAGTTACTGCCTTGAATCCTACTTCTAATACTAACTGGCTGTTTTGGGCATGTTCTTTTTACCCCTCTCAGCTTTAGTTCTCTATCTCTGTAAAATGAGGATATAATCTACCAACATGGTAATACAGATTAAGTAAATTAACGTATGTACAGTATCTGGTAACAACAGGCACTCATTACGCTTATTAAATTACTTGAACAGAAACGTCAACTTCATGAAGTCAGAAGTGACTCTTATAAATCTGCCTGATGCCTAGAAGATTGGCCTCAATGTCTCAAACCGGCTTCTTCAAACCATGCTCTCATTTAGAAACTTCTTTCTACAGGAGAGTTCCAATTGTGTTTAAGAGCTCATCAATTTACTGCTGACTTCTGGTCCTTACCAAGTTAGTACCTACTCGAATGTCTTCCCTGTACAGCATGACTCAAGGGCTTGCCCAAGGTCTACAGGTAGGACCTGGAAATTGATTCTGGGGTTCCTGGTTCCCTCTCTGATTAAGTGTTTCTTCTTCCTTTCTTGCCTTCCTTGTACCAGGAAGCATCTTCCTTTAAGACCCACCCACTCCCAACCCCCCACTGCAAGTCATAATCCAATCCACAAGGAAAATTCAGTAAACCTTATACCAGGTGTTGCCATGTATAATGTGCACTTTTGTGGGCCAAATTTTTGAGGGAAAAGTAAGGATGTGCATTATACATGGGTATAATGATTACATGCCATGGGTATATGATGGATATAACAATCCCCTGTATAACACCATCAAAAACATGGGTGTACATTATACACAGCAAAATACATACCTCTCTGGGGTGAAGGGAAAAGGCAGAAAACTGTATTTGAACAATTAAAAAAAAAAAATACAGCACCTCTCAACTTTTCTTGATTTCTCCAGGGTGAAACTGCCTATTTCCACTCCTTAATGGGAAGGGGATCATTCTACTATAAAATAAGACTAATACTAAGAGTGAGCGATACTAGGTGAAACGAAGGGATGAGAACTTGCCATCTTGGAAAAACAGGAATTAGGTAGCCAAATGTTCCTGTTTTGCTTTAAAAACTTAAGTTTTGCACTATGCAATACTTGATATATAAATAGTATATGAATAAATATGAATAAACCCCAAACCAATTAAGAAATATTTTTTCTAGTATCACTTAAGTTCCACACTTGCCACCCTCCAGAGATAACCAGTTTATCATTCCTTCATCAATAATTTTATTGTAGAAATAATGCATTATTCGTTTATATAAACACAAAATATAAATACTGTAACAGCATTAATTATGTCACTATGCCAATTTATTAGCATGTAATATATAATATTTTGTTTTGCAGGGAGAGTTAACCTAGCAGGCTTTATTGCTATCCTTTCAAAGGTTTACTTACAGGGTTGATGACCCTTGAGCAACTTGGCTTTTGGAATGGCTCCCATCGTTCCCACAACTGAGAAGAGTGGCTCACTTTGCCTAAATTGTGTGTACAAACAAAATGGTTGACTCTGAACCCGCTTTCCTTTAGGAAGCTTAGAATTTTGATAGGTGCCAGCCTGAGGCAGCCTAGGTTACCAGCTCCCAATAAAAACCCAGCTGAATGCCTAACAAGCTTCCCTGGCAGGTAACATGTCATACATGTCATACATGTCACAACTCACTGCTGAGAGACATAAGCATGTCCTGTGTGACTCCACCAGGAGAGGACTCCTGGAATTCTGGCTTCTCCCAAGACTTCACCTCATTCCTTTCATTTTCCCAATTCTGCTTTGTGTCCTTTCACTGTAAGAAATCAGAGCTGAATCCTGCAGTCCTGGTGAATCATCACACCTGGTGAATCTTCAGGGGTGATCCTGAAGACCTCCAGCATAATTGTATGATGTGTATTATATATAAAAATATTATATAATGTTTATTTATAATTTTATTACATATATTTTCGAAGAACATCTGAATCCATAAAAAAATGGAACCATATTATATATTTCTGAGACGAATTTTTAGTTAACAGCATTATTTGAGACTAATTTTTACTTAATATTATTTCTAAAATTAATCCATGTTTATTGCTAACATCTCCTGGTCAGGACACACGCCTAGGTTGCAGGTCAGTGCCCCTAGCTGGTGTGTGCAAGAGGCAACGAAGATTTTCTTACACAGCAAAGTTTCTCTCCTCCTCTTTCTCCTTCCCTTCCCCCTCTCTAAAAGAATAAATAAAATAAAATAATAAAATGTATAGCTATGGCCCTGGCTGGTGTAGCTCAGTGGATTGAGTGTGGGCCTGCGAACCAAAAGATCGCGGTTTGATTCCCAGTCAATGCCTGGGTTGAAGGCTAGTTCCCAGCAGGGGACCCACGAGAGGCAACCATACACTGATATTTCTCTCTCTCTCTCCTTCCTTTCCCCTCTAAATTTAAATAAATAAAAGTAAAAAAAAAAATGTATAGCTATGGTTCATTAATCTTCCACTAATAGTAGAGAATTCCATTATATGGTTATATCACAGTTCATGTGTTTACAGTTAATAAATACTGATACTATTTCCAAGTTTTGCTATCATGAACAATATAGCTATGAACCTAGTTACATATCTCCTAGTGCATTTCTACAAGAGCTTATTTCTCTAGTGTATACATATAGAGGAGTAAGACTGCTGATATTCAGTGTTATAAAATAAAGCCAAATTATCTCCCAAAATTTTATTTACTCTCTCACCAAAACCTAAGAGTTATCACTGATCCAAACACTATGTATAATTAGAGCATCAGAGCAATTAAAAGTTTTGTCTCATTTTCTAGTTTTCAAAGAATGTGTATGAGGGATGTAATCAAACGGCACTTAGATTCCAATCTTGCAGATGGTACTAAGCATGTGGCCTATTTTTTAAGTAGTCTTATTCTTTTTGATATACAAATATATTTACCTTATATTTATTATATTTACTTTATATTTATTATATTAAATTGAGTGAAATAAATGCTACAAGCCAGCAGGAACTCTTGAGAATTCTCTATCTAATGCCCATGGATTTGATAATTATGTTAAAGAATGAACAAGTGTTAAAAATCCCAGATGTCTACACAGAGACTTTCTCTTGGTATCTCCTGGGAGTAAGTTGGCACAATGACCCAGTTTGTCCAGGACTAAGGGGTTTCCAGGGTTGCAAGACTGACAGTGCCAGAATCAGGAAAGCCCCGCACAAACTAAGACAGCTGGTCAAACTCCTTGAGTGTCAGGGCATGTGGGTACTTTGTCCTATTGTATGACTTAATACCAAGAAGATCTTAGGAAAAATCATTTCTCTCTTAAGTCTTTCCAAATGTCAAGTTTTGGGTATTTGTGCTATGCAAATTAATGCCTTTGGTCAAAATGGATATTAAAGACATAGTTAAATAACTAAAGGGAAAAAAAGATAGTTAACTACGAAAGTACTACTAAGGTTTATTAACTAGTTAAAAACAACTGGCCAGATATAGCATCTTTTATGTAATATCAAGTTGATCTATTAAGTTCTTGATCATATAACATGGTATTTTTCCTATCATAGTCTTTAATGTTTTATGGACTGACTTTCTCTATATGACTATTCTAAGTAAACCATGAGCTGTTATTTTACTTACCTAATAGTTTTTCACTTAATCATGTATATATACACTTCCTCTAAATAGTGTTTTTAAATTCTCAAGGCGGTAAAGGTTTATTAACCTCTTAAATATCTGACTTAGCAATCATTAGGGAGATTTAGAGTAAACTTTTAATAGAAAAAGAATTAATCCAGTATTACCTTTTAAATGTATCAAAAACACCTGAATCATCAAAATTAATGGCATCAGGGTGTCCAGGAGGTAGACATACGTCACCGATATGAATCTCACAACACGG
Organism: Trachops cirrhosus; assembly: GCA_028533065.1. NCBI lineage: Eukaryota > Metazoa > Chordata > Mammalia > Chiroptera > Phyllostomidae > Trachops > Trachops cirrhosus. The sequence goes on along the minus strand of CM052549.1, from coordinate 44,781,328 downwards.
AATGCCATGCTGCACCACAGTCAAGCTGGGATAAAACGATGACCAACCTGAAGTTAAACCGAACAACAGTGACATGAGGACAGGATTGACAGAAAGCACCCACATAATTTATTTTAAGACAGACATATCATTTCCAAGTCTTAAAAATAAAGTTATTACTTAAAAATAAGTACCAAGAGATTTTCTAACACAAATCATGTACATATACCATAAAGCCAAGTACAAGTATTTGCTTTAAGCAATGCAAAAGCCCTCCAAAATGCAGTGTAATTTGGCATTTTATTAATAGATTCTATCGATCAGCACTTGTACTGATCTACAAGACAGTGAGTGATAAATGATGAGGAGTGAGAGCACGGAATACTCTCTGAAGTGTCGGTCTATCGTGGTGGTGTTGTAAAAGGGCTCTGAAGTGATTCAAGTATATAGCATATTTGGTAAACCTAAACCAAAATGAAATTACCAGAATAATCCATTCCCCAAACTATACACTAAGATACAGCTTATTACAGTATGACACATAAATTTATAAGTTTTTCATACCACAGGAAATAGAGCTCAGTCTGACTACCACTAAGACACTGAAGCATCATAAGGCATTTCCTAAGGTAGTTTTATTTAGTTTGAAATTTTTCCTTAAAATTTTTTTCTTAACCTTCAAAGAATTATGCCATAAGACAGGTTATAGATTTAATATTTCTTTAAAAAGTAACTACGAATTCAAATTAAAGCCCTACCTTTATTTTTAACATAGAAAGGGTGGTCCAGTTTACACTCTACAGTTAGTAAACCATCTTCTACTGTACCAGGATCAAAAGTCAACTTCAGTACAGACTCGCCAAATGATACACTTTCTTCATGTGATAACAACTTTAGACCATCAGAACCATAGCCCTGAAAATACATGCATATAGTGAATGAATTGGCAACATTCAATTTAACACATAGTGAGTTCCTATCATGGGTAAGACTGTGTAGAAAAGGTAAAAATAAACAAGGCAGGATCCCTGTCTTTATGTAGCTTTAGACCAGTAGTGAAGAAAGACACAAATATATAAAGCAGACTGAACTAAACACTTTAATTCAAGTATAAATAATGCTAATGAAGTTTAATAAAGGGAGACAATTCCAAAAGAGATATTAGGGAGGCTTTTGACTCTCCTTTGAACTGAGATTTGAAAGAAAAATGAAATTTAGAAAGGTAGGAGAGCATGGCTTACACCAGGATAGTTGTAACTAACAATTGCCTTTTGGAGTGCTGAGTATTGCGTTCGAAGTTGGAGCAAGTAAGACTGAAAAGGAGGAGCAGTTATAAGGAAAAGGTCTTAAAAGACAAAGGGCTTCAACTTTCCTCTGAGAGGAGGGTACTGGGAAATCAATAAAGGTGTTTTTATTAATACGACTGTTCATTTTAGGATAATGATAAAGACTACAGAATAAAAGTTACCTCTAATATTCCATTTATTTCAAGATGTAATGAGAGAAGCCCATATGATCAAGTACAGTGGTGGCAGAACCAGGCTAAATTTAAATTCGATAAATATATTCAGCATTTAGTGCATGCCAGGTTCTAGCCTCTGAAAACACAAGTGTTACCACATGATTCCTATCCTTAAATTCACAGGAAAACAAGAGACAGATATGCCAACACCTAGCTATCATATCCAATTATTATTACACTAGTGCATGAACAAAGTAAAGAATGGGAGAGAATGACTATAAAAATCTTTAAGGAAACAGAATTGATAACTAAACATGAAGGGAGGAAAGGGAATAGTCAGCTTCATGGTTTTGAATCTGGCAATCAAGAAGTGTAACAATACCTTTAGAAGAATAGGATTGAAAAGCAGGCCAGGAAAGAAGAATAAAAAAAGGTGAATCTAGTTTTGGTTATACTAATAAGCCAAGATATCTAATATGCAGCTGGAAACATACAGGTAAAGGCTATGGACATATAGCTGTAAATAACTGAATTAACAGAATCTTCTAATTACTGGAGCTACAAGAGATTAAAACTAATCCAATCCCATTGTTACAGATCAGGAAGCCAACAGCAGGGTTAACAACCCACCCAAGGTAAGTCACATGGTTAGTGGAAGCACTGGAGAGAGAGCCCAGGCTTCCCGACTCCAAGTCCAGAGTGCTCTCCACAGGCTACAAGGAGGTGGTACTGACAGGAGCAGCACAGAGGAATTTGTGGAGAGAGTGAAGAGGAGTAGGACCTTGCTTACATTCAACATTACCAGCAGACAAGCCTCCAGTGAAGAAGACTGAGACATTAAAGAGAATCAGGGCACTGCTGTTTCACACAAATCAAGACAATGTCAAGAACTCACTCACTTTCTCAGATGTGAGAAGATGTCAAAGAGAACAAGCAGATGTCTCTCTAGAAATCAGAGTAAAGCTAATTTGAGACAACTGTAGTGAAGTGGTACCTGCTGAAGTCAGACTACGGCAAACTTCACTACCATAAAGGGGGAAAACTGAAACCAGCTATGTCAGGACTAATTTTCTCAAGAAACTCAACAGTCAGGAATAACAAGAACAAACACGAATTTAAACAAGCACACTTCACATGTCCATTTCTTTGCCTGTAGTAGAGATGGAGAAATTAATGATTTCAAAGACAAAGGTATCAGTCCATATTTATCCTACCGTTGCCCTCTACTACTTTTGCCTATCAACTTAGAAAATGTGTTTTTGATTTTCCACTAGGCACCAAAAAAATTTTAATTGAGAAAAAAGTCTTTTCAACAAATTACCAAACACCATATACAAATATTACTCAAATTGGATCCAACACCTAAATGTAACATCAACAGCTATAAAAACTCTTAGGAGAAAACAAGGTGTGTATCTTCATGACCTTGACTTAGGCAATGGTTTCTTGAATATGATACCTAAAGGCACAACAACAAAAAAAAAAAAACAAAATTGCACTTCATCAAAAACTCTTTTGTACGTTTAAAGACACTGTCAAGAAAGTGAAAATACAACCCACAGAATGGGAGAAAATACTTGTGAATCTCCTATCTGATAATGTGTACTTTCCAGAATATCTAAAGGACACTTACAACTCAACAAAAAGACAACCCAATTTGAAAATGGGGAATTGATCTGAACATAGACATTTCTCTAATGATACACAAATGAGCAACAAGCACATGAAAACACGCTCACCATCATTAGTCATTAGGGAAATGCAAATCCAACAAGGAGATGCCACTTCATACACACTGAGATGTTTTTGAGTGAATTAGAACATGAGGGTAGATGAGGATATGGTGATATCAGAACTTTCATACATTACTGGTATGAAATATAAAATGGAATATTCACCATGGAAAACTTTTTGGAAGTTCCTCAAAATGTTACACATGGAGTTACTGTATGACCCAGTAATCCCACTCCTAAGTACGTAACAAGAGAAATGAAAACATGTGTTCACACAGAAGTTAGTATAGGAAGGTTCATAGCAGCATTATTCCTAACAGCCTAAGAGTGAAAACCACCCCAATGTCTTTCAGCTGATGAATAAATAAATCCAGTACATCCATACAGAGTATTCAGTCATAACAAGAACACAATTATTATATATACTATGATAAAGATGAACCTTGAAAACATTACACTAAGTGAAAGATGCCAGTCACAAAAGGTCACATATTAAATGATTTCATTTACATAAATGGTCCACTATAGGCAAACCCATAGGTACTGAATACAGATTTGTGACTGCTAGGGTGTAGGGAAAAAGATGGAATAGGGTGTGATCTCTTATGCTTAAGGAGTTTCTTTTTGAGGTGATGAAAATATTTTGTAATTAGACACTTGTGATGGTTGCGTTCTTGTAATGTACTAAAAAGCAATGAATTTATACACTTTAAAATGATGAATGATATGGTATATGCACTATAACTTGATAAAATATAACTAAAAACTTAGGGAAAAAAAAAACAAAAGAAAATGCCAGTGTTTTTATGGAGTCATTTAAAAAGTAACTTAAGCCCTGACCAGTGTGGCTCAGTGGATTAAGTGCTGGCCTACGAACCAAAGAACCAAAGAGTCGTAAGTATAATTTCCAGTTGCGGCACATGCTGGGTTGTGGGCCAAGTCCCCTGTAGGGGACACACAAGAGGCAACCACACATTGCTGTTTCTTTTCCTTTCTTCCTGCCTTCCCCTCTAAAACAAACAAACAAACAAACAAACATAAAAAAGTAACTTAATATAATCAACTCTCAATCATCTGTAGGGGAATTAACCACCTTAAAGATTATGAGAGATAAGGCTTTGGTTCATTTATTTTTAGTAAGTTTTGTTTTCTCCAACCTAAGAAAGCCTAATTATAAAGGTAAACCTAAAGCCTCTCCATCAGGCTAAGCAACAATAAGTAGTCACAAAACCACTACCTAAAATGTAAGATACTATTTAAATAGGAAAGTTAAGTGGAGGATAGTCCTGTACAATAACCATAAACCTTATATTTCATTTAAAAAGAATTTTTTTGAGGAATTTTGAATCAACCTTGTGAGTGCCCATTTGGAGATCTTCCTCATTATCACAGCCTTCAGCTCTAGCAAAATCTTCGGCATCCTGCCATTCCTTATTGCTCCCCTTATGAAAGCACAGACGTGTGCCTGAAGTAAAAAAAAAAACAAAAACAAACAAACAAGTATTAGGTATGTGACAGTGTGCTAGACAAGTAAGCAGTAAACAAAGTCAACTTTGGTTTTCTTTTCACCTTTCAAAAAACAGTGCCAAGCAGTTGAAGGCCAGGAATTGCACCATCCCAAATCATCATCATCTGAGAGGGAGGACATGCAGAAAATGCCAGATTCTGACTCACTATTTGCCTGTGAAGAATAACATTATAAACTTCATTTTAAAACATAGCTTGTTACTATCGGTCTCTATCTCAAGCTTTCAGGCTCTCTTCTTACCGGGGTATAACTTAATCATTCTAAACTTAAGAAAAAAATCCATCTTCAAAACTGAAGTTTTTGAAAGTTTTAATTATATATTCCCACTTGTAACAAACCTTCCTAACAGTTAATAGAGCTGTACACAGAATCAAATCCAGATCACTAGCAGAACAATGAGACATACTATTTCCCATCTGTATGTACTTCAAGAGACATCTTTAGAGAGGGAAAGTTAATATACTCCAACTGTTGTGCAATCTTTATAAAAGTTTAATTTCATGAATAAACTCACCCTTTCATGTCTGACTGGTGTTTCCTCCTTCCAGTGGGGAGGGAAGGCGGGCTCACTCTTAGAAGAAGAGGACACAGGTGGAGGGCGTGCATAGGAATGTAAACTTTTGCTAGTAGCTATGATGTGTACGGGAGATGACCTAAAATAAGGAGGCAGTTTTAACCATAAAGCATAGGTACTTAAAGATCTTTCCTTTTGATGAAAAAAATTTATATTCAAAATGCCAGTGTTATTACATATAAGATACCTATGGAAAACACTACTAAAGACATCAAGATTTATAATATGTTGTTCCGTAACTTCTTGCCTAAGCTCTCCTCACTCATTTTAAAGTTTTTTCGATATCTGACAATGCATTTTAAACTCCAAATTAGTTTCACTTATTCACTTATTTTTATATCAACATGTACGTATAAATGCTCCCTATCCATTTCTGTCTTCTACTAAGGCAGTTTTAAGTCTTAATATGAGTGAAATCAATGCTTAACACAACCAACACAGAACTCTTATTTACCAACCGTAACTGGATACTATTTTCCTTGTTTTCTAATATAAACTTCTTGAAAAGCATCTACACATAGGGGCTAATTATTTTCCCCCAGATCACTTTTTAGAAAGTTAACCCCTTGCCCAGTTTTCCCCTCAGAAGTCTCTTTACTAGGCAGTGCTCTCCTTAGAGTGCTTATGTTCCCAAGAACATACTAAGATCCTTCCTCCACAAACAGATCAGCTAGCTGTTCACAGAAGGGGTAATAGGAAGAAGCAAGCCTCTAAAGGATATCCAGTAATGTGTACTGACATGGGAGTTTGGAAAGCAGCAGAGAGTAAGACTAGGGGGTAGATCTGTCTAAAGGTCCCAAATGAGAACAATTTTCTGAGATGCCAAACAGGGATTTGGTCCTTAACAGAAAAGTTTATGCATGTCTGTATTAATCCTCTTTTTAAAAAGGGGAGGAGGGACATCTCACTTTTCAATTCTTCCCTTATTCCCTGAGAAATTTTATTTGCTCCTCAATTTTATCATCATTAACCTTTTTTCATTATACCTTTGCAGAAATTATTTTTAAAGATCTATAAAAGTATACTGTTTTCATGTGCATATCACTTCTTAAATAAAAACCCCACCAATTTCCATGCATTTTAGCATATTATACAACCGATTTTAGATTTCGAAGTACAAATACTGAATGTTTCATCTTTGACTAATTTCTTTCTTTTATCGTGTATTTAGAACTTTATGAAGTATTAGAGGATGGCCAAACTGCTAAAAACTCCTTATTCCTACCCTCATCATTAATAAAAAGAATGAGTTTTATCAGTTCTTCTATTTAGCCATTTAAGAGAAGTAACAATGCAATGTTCCAAAATGTATAGTGGCCTGAATGTAAACACGCCTAAAACACTAATACCACTGGTCTCTTCATCCCTCTATCTATGCAGAGATAATATAAATTTTACCTGTCCTCAACCCCTTGGTACTGTAAAGTTACAACTTCAGACATCCAAAGCTCAATAACTAAACAGGTTAACAGGCTACAAGAGGCTGCATGAACAGCCACTGAGAGTACTAGAGAACAGACAAGACAGCAGAGCGTGACTCTTAGTCTTGTTCCCTAGGAAGAAGGGAAGCACAGAAAATACTACAGAGAATAAATTTACATCTTCAGAGAGATATTCCTTTATTTACAGTTTTATTTATATTGCTTTTCTTCTGAAGGGTTTACTCAACTTTCCATGAACTATATTATTAATCATCATCACAAGTCTGTGGTGAAAAATGTAAAGTATTATCTGTGAACTAGAAAGGGGGAAAAAGAAAGCCCAAGAGTAAAATCAGGGTTGTGGTGGTGGTGGTTGCTTTTAAAGATTTTATTTATTTATTTTTTGAGAGGGGAAAGAGAGAGGGAGAGAAACCTCAATGTGTGGTTGCCTCTCAAACGCCCCCTACTGGGGGCCTGGTCTGCAATCCAGGCATGTGCCCTGACTGGGAATTGAACCAGCGACCCTTTGGTTTGCAGGCTGGCACTCAATTCACGGAGCCACACCAGCCACGTCACTTTTTTTTTTTTTTTTAACGTAAAATAATTTTTAGCTTTTTGACTATTAAGACTGTAACAAAAACTGGGAGTCTAAAGGAAATAATACTCTAAAAGGCAAGTTTTTCTACCCTGTGGAAATTTTCATGGAATTAAACTGAAGTTAACAAAAATGAATTTGCTCTAATCAAGACCATATCCTGATGAATAAAAGTAGCAGAATTAATGGGTTGTACGAAAATCAGTTTTCACATATAAAAAATTTATTCTTTAGCAAAGAATTATACTAACTTAAGAGAGCACTTACCAAAATTGAAATAATTTCTATATCACCTAGTATGAAATTATGATCTATCCACCCCCATGAGTGCAAATCTGGGCATTTCTCCCCCCTACTATCTATCATATTTATCTGTTTCTTTTTACATAAATAATTTTATGATTTTAGGAATAGTTAATGAAATATTATCCACCTAGGTCTCTCTAGAAATATTGTTTGAAAGCTGCCATAATTTCATTGCACAACTCATTTTCTTAAACCCTAGTTGGGGTGTATGAAACAGTGATTTTCACCAACGGGAGTCTAACTTTTATAAGTTGACAATTTTAAGATAAGCTAATTTTAGTATTAGCATATAGGTAAGTACCATAAGGTCATGTACACTATAAGAAAATAAACCTAGACAAAAGAGTAATTGAACTTACGATTGATATAAGTTGTAAAATACAATGGTTATTATAATCACAGTTCTTTGGACAAATACAATTTTTATTTCACTAGGTAGAAGTACAGTAACAATAAAATATTTCTTGGTTTAATGTATTTTCTAGTGACTTTAAAATATTTACAAATATTCTTCACTATGCTGTTTTCACATCACTTTTATCTAATTCTCAGAGTACGAAATCATGTTATTGAGTGAAATAGCTCTTTGATCATTATAAGAAGCTTAATTCTGATAACTTTGCTTCAATCCCAATTTAAGTGAACCATTCATTAAATGGTTAATAGCACTACTTTTAAAACTAAAAAAAATAGCTATTTGTAATGATATAAGTTTTCAATAAAAATGTACAGTTTTCTTACCTGTTGTAAAATGAGCACTGCATAAGTGGACTTTGTGGACTGGTGGCAATATTTGCTAATTCTGTTAGCCAATCCACCTCATTTTCACGGTAAGTATTTTCTGATATGTCTGAGGTATTTTGGTTCCAAGATGGTCTTGTATATTCTTGATGTGAAACATCTGAACTTAGCTGGTATATGGCAGATTGGGTAGGATCACTTTGAACAGCCTGAAGTTCAGGAAGGTCATCTGCAAAAACACACTCAAAATTATAAAATGGAAATTACTAAAAACAGGGCCATACTGTAATTACAGTTGGAAGAGAAACCTTCAAATTTAGCTAAGTAATTTTGTGACAGGAAAAGTATAAATTCAAAAATATTTTTGTATGAAACAAGCTTCAATTTTAAAAAGTTACACCTAGTACATTAAGGGTAAACAGAGCTTAGTAGAAAAGTGAATCCAATGAATATAAATGTTGTAATAACTTCACTACCTAAACCATGTAATTATCACAAACTATTCACAAACTGCAAAAACAAGGTTTGTATTTCCTAATTCCCCCCCAGGTTTTTTATGCTTTCCTGAGGAGTAATCCACATACTACTGAGACATTTTTATATGAACCCATTAATGAGGAAAAAGGCATTTTATGTGTGCATATATGTACTTATCATTCACATGCTTTTATTAACTTGTTATAAAAGATTACTGCAATAATGAAACAATTTTCAAAGATGAGATAAAAACCACATATAAACTTTTAGGTACTACATATTCAACTTTACATGTAACAAATTATTTCTTTACTGAGAAATTCTGAACTCAGTAATATTTATTATTTTTTCCTGTAAATATGTTCCTGATAGGTACTTCATGATAGACTTTTACTCAAGAGAAAAGACTAGAAGTACTTCCCACATACCGCTCATGTACACACCAAGGCTATGAACACTGCAAGGAATTCTATAAAATTAAATTCTAAAATACTGAGGAAAAAATACATACAGAGAAAGCATCTTGCAGGCCTTAAAACTCTTATGAAACACACATTTATACACTCTACAGATCCTTGGTTCCCTTCAATGGATGTCAAGAAACTCTTCTAGCCACTGTAAATGTACTTATACATAGCTCCTATCCAGGCAAATATTCCAAAAGAGCCTACTAAAACTGAAATTTCTTGTTTAGAAATACCAATTCAGGATATCCATTCACAAAACTCAGTAAAATATATCCCCCCCTTCATTGAGCAACCAAAATGCCATACCAATTTGACATACCTCTACCCTATAATTCTGCTAAAGCCTCCTCCCTTCATTGCTTTTGTTTTTCAATACTTTCTTTCAAGTACAGGAAATTAACTGCTTTTAACTTAAGTCATTTTGGATGGTATAAACTTTTGAGCCCTCACCCTCCCAGGCCCTGAGTTCCTGATTTCCTGCTGAAACCTAAAATGTGATGGTGGAGATCAATTACGCAATTAAAATGGTGTCTCTGCTCAACAATAACTACTACTCAATGAAGTATTAGGGCCCAGCAAACTCTTGGCATTCAACCAGGTGTATGACCCAAGATGTTCAAAATCTCCAAATTCCCACACAGCACTGCAACATATTATCTCATCTCTTCTATTTCATCTTTGTAAAATGAGGATAATCACATCTCAGGGTACTTGCAAACATTAGGAAAACTACATATTAAAGAGGGGGGAAGCCTAACTGAAAAGCTGGGCAGCAAGCCAAGGTTACTCATTAGCTGTTTACTCAACATCTCAAAGCAATACAATTCAAAATTGTATCTCAACAATCCTACACATTTCTACAGGTCACATATCTTTGGAGTAGCTCAGCAACAGTGATAACCACAAAGAGCAGACTCTCAAGCTTCAAGGGTCCACTAACAAACCAGACATGAAGAGTGGCCAAGGATAATTTACCGAGCTCACTAGGATATTTAAACACCTTTTGAAAAGTCACACAGCAGGGTTTTGCTAAGGTGTTTAATAGCTCGAGCTTTATAAGGCAGGTTAGTATAATAATCTGTAAATGAGTCTCTATGATAACCATAAATAGTTCAAATTTATGTTGGTTTTAAGTAATATTTTTATGAGCAATTAAGACATTGAAAACTAATGTGCAAGACTTCACATACTTTTTAGCAGTTCAAGGTAGGCCATACATGAAAATTATCTGAATTTCAGTGAGATTCCTAAAAGTTTTTAATTTTGTTTACCGAGCTCCATGTGTTCATCACAGGAGTTATAGCCAGGAGAGGACGGCAAATTTTCATTACACTGCAGCAACTCCAATGAGTCATTCATTCCTGAAGCTCTCTTGTCCATTACCAGCAGGAGTTTCTGTACTGCATTGGGCATCTGATTTGTCTTCACTTCCCACACCATGTTATGGTGCTCCGACTTTAAAACAAAAATAATTTTAGGAAAAAATGTCAAATCATGTGATCTGAAGATTAGAGAAGTATAAAATCAATTGGAGACATCACAATGTTATACCTTTAATTATACATTTCTATTTGCATCCCAATCAAATCCTTTCCACCCGGATGACTCCCTGATATCCTGGCCTACCATCCATGTAGTCACCACTAAATTATACCCAATCCCAAAGGACCATATCTTGAATTTATAAAAATCCTTTCTTCTAAATAAGAACAGCACAGTTTTAATCAAGCATCTCTTTCAGACCCCAATATTGAGACCAACAAACCCTTTTTCTAGCTTCTATCTTCAAACTTAAAAGAAAATGAACACTTCCCTCGATTAAATTCAAAAAAGACTAAAAGAATATTCTATTTTTTATTTGAAGATTCTATTTTAATTTCTATTTACTGTGTTCATTATTTTGTTTTCATCTTATGAGAGTAAACAAGTTTAACATTCTTAAAATTATATTCTGTAAAGCACATTTAAGACGAGTTTCCTAAAATGGCCATATATCGTACTTCTCATGAAAGTAAAACTGTTCATATGTCTTCTTAATGAGAATTTGGGGCCTAGATATGATAAAAGGACACCTGTCCTTCTGACTAGGCTATTATTTCTAAAAAAATGAATACTAATCAAGGGAGATTTTGCTAATAAATAGTAAATCTACTTTCAAGGCCACAAAGTTTTATCACAAAGAAGAAAATAACACAGGCTAACACAATGAAATAATTTCTCAGGCAAGTCTGCTAACTAAATTTTGTTATGAAAATTAATAACTTTTACACTCTTGCCTTTGGTATTATCAAACTGGTTATTTAACACAGGTGAGAGAGGCAGCAGGATTTCCTGATTTCTCAGGCCCTACTCCAAATCTCATTTTTAAAGAAGTTCTGAGCTAATGGGAAATACACAGAAAAGTCTGAAAACACAGTTTTCTCTTCAAAATAAATGAAACATATTGCTGTTAAAAGTCATTAAAAGTACCCCAACCCAGTTAATCAAAAAATGAAAAGATGTTAAATGCTTAATATTGATACTAGAGCTTTCTAAGTCATGACATACTCACCAAAAAACACTGGCAATACTAATTTTTTTTGTTACAAAGGCATTTTGATCTTTTAAATTATGAAATGTTTTTCTGACTCTACAATCACTCTGGCAAAAATTTAAAAAGCACACTTTTCAAAAAAGTTTAAATAATTATTTCTAGTCAGTCAACTGGATTTGGATACTGTTAACACTTTGGTGTATTGTCTGCCATCTTTTTCACACAGATACCCATGATCATATTTTTCTTCATTTACCTTTTCCTTTACATAAGTTCATAAGCATTTTCCTGTGTCATTAACAAATATCCATTTTAAATAAGTAACATACATCATATGGCTGTACCAAAATTAACTTATTCCTCCTATTCCTGAACATGTATGTTTTTTCATTACTCTTAAAAACACTGCATTTACATTTATTTTTTTTAAATAGTATTTGCTTAGATCTGATTAGATTCCTAATAGGTGGATGGCACTTAAACACACCTTCCTAAGCTTCTTGACACATACGGCCAAACTGCATATTGCTTTATTTTCTAATATTCTATTTCGGATGCTGTCTGCATACCTCAAAAATGACCCATATCCTGGACACTGCTTGCAGGGGTGTCCCACCTTTTGGTGTCTCTAGGCCACATTGGAAGAAATCTTGTTCTGGGCCACACATTAAATACACAAATACTAATGAACTGATCACCATAAAAAAAAAAAAAAAAGAATTTAAGTATATTTACAATTTTGTGTTGGGTCGTCTTCATAGCCATCCTGGATCTCATGCAGTCCATGGGTTGGACACCCCTGCTGCAGCCTTACTCAGTATCTACTGTATGTTGTACTAAGTATACGGTAGTGAAAGGCACTGGCTTAGGTATGAGATAACATGGGTTTTGATTCCGGTTTGATCACTTACTAAACATATGACCTAAGTGACTGAACTTCTCACTCGATATCTTAATATTTATAGGGTTAATGACACCTGCCCTACTTTCCTTCTAGAGTAGTTGTAAGGATGAACTGAAGTAAAGTAAATGGAAACAATGTAAAATGATTTCTTTAAAAATTTTGTTTTATTTAGAGTGACACATAGTATTATACATATTTTGACCACTCAATTGTCCTAAATAGAACAGTTAACTGAGATAGAGTATAGTTGACAACAGGAGACCAGACAGCAGTTCAGCTTCAGCAATTTCCTCTCTGGGAATATTGTAAGATATCCAACGTATCTCAATAAAAGTCATGTGTCATGCAATTACTTTGGGCAAGTAACACTTTATCTAAAATACATCTGGGGCATTTGCAGGACATTTAACATCTTCCCAGTTTAGTATAATCTCTTATGTACTGATTAACCAGCCTTTATATAATAAGACTGATTAATCAGTACATAATATAAAGTGGTTGTAAGCAAATCTGCTGGGGGTATAACAATTTCCTACAAAGGTGGAGCCTACAAGAAATAAGATGAGTAACACAAAATGATTTAGCTAAAAACTGGTCAAAACTATGACTCTTAGCCTCTACCTTCTCAACTGCAAAAATCAAGCTAACTTAGCTCTATCAGTGATTCCCAATCCTTGTGACACATGAAATTGTGTAGTACTCCCAACAAAATGATACCCAGGCTTTACGTCCAGATAATTGACTTATTGGTCTGGGGTACAGCCCTGTGCAGTGGCTATTTGTTTGCTTTAAAAAAAATCCCAGGTGCAGTGAGTGAACAAGTGGACTAAAAATGATTGCCAAATTCCTTTTTACTCAAAATACATATATTTACTTATTTAATAGACACTTACGTTCAAGACAGTAGTCTCTTTTTTTTCAAGATTTTTATATATTTATTCATTTTTAGAGAGGGGAAGGGAGGGAGAAAGAGAGGGAACGAAATATCAATGTACAGTTGGCTTTTGTGCACACCCAGGGACCTGGCCTGAAATCTAGGCATGTGCCCTAACTGGGAATCGAACCGGTAACTCTTTCGTTTGCAGGCCAGCACTCAATCCACTGAGCCACACCAAGCAGGGCTCAAGACACTAGTTTCACTGTTAGCACTCAATGATGAATCATGAATCTCAATGAATCTACTTTAGTAAAAAATGACCATAGTTCTACAGGTCAGGGCTTTGCTATGAATGAGTAAAAGAAAGAAAAGGTGGTCTCAGAACATAAGAAACACACATGACCAAATGCACAATTAGCGAAGTACTGGCTGAGAGAACACAGAATCCATCATTGCCAGAAGGTAAGGTATTATACATGGATATAGATCATGGATATTAAAGGTAGAAGGGTAGACTGAGATCTGAATCTTCAATCCTCATGCTGGAAAACTGAGGAGTTTTTTGTAGAGAAGAATTAAGGACTCTGAAATTAGGCTACCTGACTTTATATATCAAATTTGTTATTTACTATGCTCCCTAAACAAGTTAAAATCTTTATGCCTTATTATAAAATGGAATAAAAGCATCTACACCTCATAGGTTATTTTAAAAACACAATGAGCTTATAAATGTAAAAAGCTTACAATAGTGCCCAACACGGAGCAAACCTGAGTAAAGTGACTAGTATTAGCTATTATCAAACAATGGGGAACCACTTAAGATTTTGGAACAGAGGTCTGACATTCTCTTCACTTCTTTACAAAATCATCCTGAAACACTGTATCAGTATGCAATAACATCTATAACAAATATTTAAGGGACAGTGTACTAAAAACACAATGTATTAATTTTCCAACCTTCTATCCATGTACGCCACCTGCCCCCAGCATCCTCTGCAAGTTTGTATCAGTACGGATTCCTACTTAGTGATGCCTAAAACGTGAGAGGAATTAGTCATTCTATAAACTCTTTACATATAAATGTGAACTGCTCAAGTCACCCCAGCTTTAATCTTAAACTTGAAAGTTTTCTTTTTACCTTTATAATGAAACTCAGGTTGCCCCACACTTATATATCTTCTCAGAGCTAGCCTTAAGTGTATGAAACAACGCTGTTCTTGGGGTCCACAGAAGCCATGTAGCAGCTTGTCTGCCTTCCCCCTCACTCTGTAGAGCTCTCTGATTTTCTTTCTTCCCACTTAGATTTTTTTCCTATTAACAAGTCCTATATTGTCCACTATTCACCAATTATAATACATTAATGCCTCCTTGCAAGTATCATTTCTTCAGCACCTAGCCTTAGTTACCTACCAATATCCCATCACAATATTCCTCAAATGAAGTAAAAAAAATTTAATTTCGAAACAGAGCCACCTACAAACAATAAAAGGGACCAAATAAATACTTGCTGAACTTGAGTTCTCTGTGTTTGCATACCTTATTGTTGTTGGTTATCAAAAGCTGGTCTTGAGATAATGGAGATTTTGCAACTGTAAACCTCCTTCTATACAGTAAGTGGAAGCCCAGACTTAGTCAAAAGACCTGAATTTCACTCTTGTAGACCATGTCCCCTTTGGTAGGTCATTTAACCCCAGCCTGACAGCACCTCTATGTATTCACAGGGCTTGTGTGAGAATTAAATACATGAAAGCAAAATTCGAACCCATATACAATCTTAAGTTTTTGGCTCTCATTTTTTTTGTCAAGCTATTTGGGAGAAACGAGGCCCCTGATAACATTAAAGGAATACCAGAAGAGTCCATACTCAAAAGTACTCCACTCCCCCATACATTATACCAATTAGACATTCATTCTGATAAACAAGTTCCTCTTTCAGATACTTCCTGGTAGAGCTAAACCCATTGTTCATTCATACTTTTGTATTCTACTTTGGTATTATAGGATTCATATATAGTATATACGTTATCTCTTCACTAGATCACTGATTCTCAAAAGGGAAGAGTGACATTCTCTAGCAGCTGTACTTTGAAATGTGATGTTCAGTACTACAAATTTTCATTGGGTGGGATTGGGCAGACTCTATTGCTTTTGTTTAGCATATTTTCAGAAGTACAGAGTCATAACATCTTAAGTAAAAGACTAAGAGAGGACCAGAAATAACTAAGTTTCAGTGAATGAAAGAGAAGGAAATAGTTTTTCTAAATGCCTACCTACTCCATGCGAACCATTCCAGTTTGTGTAACCTTGTATAGCCTCACAACAGTTCTGTGAACAAAGTATTATTATGGATGAAGAAAACAGGATTCTGCCAACTGAATAGGACCATTTTCTTTTTGAAAAGAAATGAGAAAAATGGCCAAAGGTACAGACCAACATAAGTTAGACTCCATCCAAGTGCCTATTCTTCCCTGAATCCTTCACTGTCCATCCTTACTATAAATTTCACAGAAAGAAGTTCCTATACACTCTCTCCTAATTCTGAAGGACTGTATACCACACTCAAATTTTTTGTGGGCAAAGGGTGAAGAGAAGGTAATTTGCAATGAATTTACATCTCTAGTGTGAGAACTGAGGTATTTAAAAATGGATTACATAATTCTAAGCTAAAATGAACCTCCATAATAAACTATATTAATTGCAACTTTCTACACCAGAAGTAGTTGGGAACCTTAATGCAGTTCTTCCAGAATTCTTTTCCATGAAACTTCTAACAAAGGATTTCAAAGAAATGTTTCAACAATTTGTTTGCCATTGTGCTGGGGACCCACATGCACACCCCAGCAGGGGGTGGTATTCTTTTAATAAAATATACTACTGTAGAATATTACTTACCGAAATGACTGAAGAATTTAACCTCTATGCCTCAGTTTTCTTATTTGTAAATGGGACCAGTACCTGTCTACCTAGCACAATTACTGCAGGTATAAAAAAAATACTACATCCCACATGATTAGCCAATTCCAAAGCCCTACTGCATCAGTCACACTGCTGCCCAGACCACACTCCTTGCCTTTGCAGGACAGTGCAAAATCCCATCTATACAAATTCTTATCAATTCTGAGCTGATCTGACATAAAATGATATTGATGAAGATAATAGAAAACCCACAATACATCACCTACAAGAAGCCATGCCCAAGCCTGTTTAAAAGAGGGCTATCAATTCAAATACTATTCAAGATGAGTCATTGTAGGAAAAACTTGAAATCTGAAATTCACACATGAAACTTGTTTTCCTAAACTTAACTGAAATTCTAAAAATTCTACATGACCTATAACAACTTGTGAAAAAAAGTTTTTCTAAGCTATTTAACTTTTCCTAAGCAAGTAACTTTTAAAAATTTGTAACTGTTTCAACAGAAAATTATTTTTCTATTTTCCATGGAAAATGATAGTAAAAATAATTATATGAAGCACCAAAAGTAAATGCAGACCAAAATATGAAGGAATGTATTACCCATGTGTCAGGTAGTTAACAAGAATATTTTTTCTGAATTTTGTGATATATAAATTATGTCAGCTTTAAATTCTATTGTGGTTTATATTTTCATTCTAAGTAAATATTCACTTTCATATTTAAAATATAATACATGCAAAATACCTGGCATTGTCTCATTAACATGGTAGTAACATAATTTTTGACAGGAAAAAAATAAAGTATCTTTATTTCAACCAGAAATACAAGATACCAGCTTGAAATTCTCCCTCCAGGAAATCTTCAAGGCCTAGCAGTTTATTCACTCATTAAGCCGAGGCCATATACCGCCTCCACTTAGCACTTGGATAGGGAGAAGAGTCCAAAAAAATGAAAATATAGTGGAGGAGACCATTCTTTAAAGTGACAGTCCACGTTTGAAATCTGAGAAGCAGGCACTTTGAACCATGGAAGATTGTGGGGGCAGGTGTGCAGTAAAATCTTGGGAGAAGGTAACCTTTTAACTAACTTATGTAGAAGTGAACAAAGTTTGAGAAGTGAACAAGGGGGGATGGGTTTTCCAGCAGGAAAAAAGGTAATTCGGCTTGCAGAACTACATAAAATGGACTAGAATGTGAAATCAAATTTTCATTCTATAAATAATGTCAAGTTAGAACAAACAGCAGTATTTTGCTGTAAAGTGGCTTCCTCAAAAGCATAAAGTAGCTCAAAAACTTAAGAGTGAATTTAATTACTTCTGAATATAATTTAAATTTCCTTGAAACTTGCTAAATATTGCCAACCCAACAAAACTGGGTAGTTTAATCAAGGAAACAGAACAGAAAACCCTAACACTCTTGGTTAGTAAGGTTAAAGCAAAAGACAATAGAAAAAAGTAAGCTAAGACCAAAGCTTCCAGGAATACATTACAAAGGTAGATTATCAATAGGTAAACAACAGAAAACTATTCACAAATGTTATAATTATTCTAATTCTTAAAAGTTATCTTTAATTTCAAAACCACTGTTTGGAGTCATCTGTTACGGGTATTTAGATGGAAGTCTTAGTAGGACTCCAACACTTTCTAATATATATCACTCCCTTTTACCCTTCTGTTTTATGGCACCGGTCACATCCTGAGCTAAAAACTATTGAGTACTGTCCTGTTGTCAGTGCTCCTTTTAAAAGCGATTCTTGTTGAAAATTTCCTGAGCTGAACTCTAAGTATTGCAGAAGGCACAGAAGCGAGTAAAATCCCCTAGACAGTCTGCAGCATTTAAACAAGCTAAAACCCGGGACCCCGCGGTCGTCTTCGCCTGGATTTCTTTTTGTTTTAATCTGCCTAAGGCAGCAGCAAAGGCTGGAAGGCGGAGACTGGAATCGCCAGCCAAATCTCGGCTCTCGGTCACAGAGGCAGCGCCCGCAGCTTCAAGCCAAGTCCATCCCCCACCCTCTTTCGCCATTCATCGCGTTCCCCTCCCCTCCCCCCATCATGTGACCGCAGCCTGGACTCTAGGCTTGTTTTTCCCCTCAGCTCAGCTCCACCGCGCAGGCGCCTCGGAGTCCATTCATTCGAACTGCGTAACAATGAGCCCGGGGGCCCAGCGACTCCGCGAGCTCCTCAGCTAGGCTCGAGCCCTTCTGGAACCCGAGTGAGGCAACGCCTCACTCGGGTTCCTAATCCCCAGCCGGTGTCCCACCGCGGGCCAACCTCAGACCGTCCACCCACATGCGGTGGAAGTTGGAAGTCAAACTTTCCTGGACAGCCCCGGCGCCGCCTCGGTCCTTTACCCGGCCCAGAACGCCCCCATCTCCGCACCAGGTCCGGCCACCCACCACGAACCCGGTTCAGAACTAAGTCCTCGCCTACTCCCCGCCCCCGCCCGCGTCCCCCTGGAGCCGCGCTGCCGCGAAGCCCAGGTCAGCTTGCGCGGGGCATTGATCCAGTGGGTTCGCAGCGGGCAGCTATCGGACGGTTAACTGCCCCCATCGTGAAGGAAGCCTTTCGAGGACTACGAGCGCGGACCCGGCCTCCCCCGGCCGTCCGTTCCCTTCGGGATCCTGCCCCTCCCTTCCCCACCCCCACCCCTTCCCGAACTAAAAGACAACAAACCCGCCGCAGAGTGCGGGCAACATGCGCGGGTGGCCCTGGCCGCGACAACACCACCAGCAGCTCGCGTACCCCCTCTCTCACTGAGGCCGGCCTCCCCGGTGCGCATTACTGCTCCCGTCTCCGCTCTTACTCTTCAACCGAAACTTTCCTACTTACCAAGCCCGTCGCCATTACCAAGTCTTTCAAGCTTCGTCTTCCCCCTCCCCTCAACCCCCTGTGGGTTGAGCCTCCTTCCAGCTCTTTCACCCTCTCATTGGCCTGCAGAACTGCCATTCGATCCTTTTCCTTCCCCATTGGGTGATACCGAGGTCCGTCTCGAGGGGCGGGCTTGTATTGACTTTTGTGGTGTGTTTATTGGAGAAGGTGGCATGTCAGTCACTGAAATAGGCGCTTCGGAGTGGATCGCTGCCGAGGCTCCAGGGACCCACGCCAAACTTTGCCCCCGAAATGGATTGTGGGTTTGTAGTCTCAGCCTTGCTTCTGCTTCTTGGAAACCGCGTGCCAGAGGAACCTGTTGGACTACATATCCCAGAGGTGCGTGAACAGCGCAGTCCTGATAGTAAACAAGAGTCATAGGGACACGTGTATCAGCTCGTTTGTTTTGGTGTCTGGGACAAAAGGGAGGAGGCGGAGGAAGGGAGCATTTTAAAGCTTTGGCCCCTTCTCTTCCTTTGGACTGGTTCTGGCACTCAGAGCAACCCCTGCCTCTCGCACTACCCGTTCTCGGTCATAAACAGCCGTAGTGCCTGGCTGCTCAAAGTTTGGCAGCAGGCCAAGGTATTGTTTAAGTGTTAGGGGAAGGAGATGACTACCAAAGCGGAAGCTTTGTAGCCTCGCGAGGGTCCCAGTCATGATGGGGGCAATAAAGGTGGTGCTGGGCTCCAGTGGAAAGAATTAGATTTTCTTTATTCTGAGCCTCTGCTCGTCACCCGAGGACAGTAATTTAAGATTTGTTTGCCTACTCAATTCAAGTCACCCAACATTTGTTTCCGGCTGTATGCGAGGCACTGATAGCCTTGGGAATGGGCAGTTGAGAGGGAAGCTTAGGGTCTGGAGATTTTACAAAGCTGTGAAAGGGGTGGACGATTACTATATGCTTTGAAATTGAAGGAAGTCAAAACGGTGTTTTCTATTTTGACCAGCTTGTTCGTTGTTTACAGTAATACAGAGGGTTATAATGTGACGTAAACTGATTTAATTTGTGAATCATTACCTAAGTTTCTTTGGTGAGTATTTGGTAACCTTATTCCCCCTCCCATGGCTTCCCATTGATAAAAGGATGTCTTTCCATTTGTTTCCACCTAGAGTTCCTTAAATTACTAATGCTCTGACTCACCAAAGGAGGATGGCTTCTCTGCTTTAGATTCCCTTCGTTTTAAACATGGCTGTCCATCACAGCACATCTAGCCCATAATTGGTATGTTTACCATTCTCATTTCAAAGACATTATTAAGCCTTTTTCCTTTGAACCTTAAGTGTTTAATCATTTAAGCTATGCTTTAGGTTTTTATATCTTTAGATCATTATATGTATGCTTAAAGTTTAAGAGGAGGAAAACGTACATTAGTAAGAAATCAGTAAAGTCAAATTTCTGAAAAGAGCCTAAAATCATAGCTCATTATTTCTTCAATTAATTAATTAAATTTCTTGAATTTTTAGATCTGAATGAAAGCCACATAACAAATCAAGAAATCCAAAATTACCCTCATATGTTGAAACAAATTTTCAAATTCTTTCTAGGGAGAATTATTTATAGGATAGTGCTTCCTATCATAATAGAATGTGATCAAAGGTTTTACTTTCTAAATTCACAAATAGTAATCAAACATTTTTTTTCGAAAAATAACTCAAAAAGCCAACAAAATACCAGAATTTTTCCCTCAGGAAAAAGGACAGGATTTGACTATCATCCAAAAGGGAATTAATAGAGTAATCCAAGAAAAGAGCTTGACTGTGTCCATGCAATTTTGTATATCCTTATTTTCTTCCTTCTTTATTTTTTCAGGAGAGCTTCATTGTGCCCCAAAATTGAAAATGTAAACTCCAATGTTAAATTTCTTGACAAAAAGGAAAATCTATGAAATTCACTTAAAACTAAAATCTGAGATATTTATGTCTCACTCCCTCCAGGAAATTGAAAAGCTTCCCCTTGTCCAAAAAGTGAGCTCTCAAGAGCTTGAGTTACTCCTTTCCCTCTTCAGGGCATAAACTGAAATTTGTTTTTGGCTAAACCTTACTTTACAAGTCTTTCCACTTGTAAGTTTCACTGAAAGCCTTGTGACAGAGTGAAATGTTTCCTCTCTCTGGCCTTCAGGCTAATAGCTCCTGCTATAGATATGTAATTAACTAGAGCTGTGATTTCAAGATTTTCAACCAGTGTGCCAGCAAGAATTTTTAAAACACTCGGTACCTGAGAATCTAGTCAGAGACACTGATCTCTCTTCCATCGGTGTGACTGAATCAAAACTATACCCTTTTTTTGGTCAGATCGTCAATAAATACAGGTTCCAGCACAAATAAGGCCTCCTTTTTATTACAAAAATCTTTTATTACATAATCATAAGCATGTAATTCTGTAACAATATCACACTCAAGCACACCATATAACATTTTAGTTGAATGTTCAAATTAAAACTCTAAATCACTACACCCATATTATTACCCTACCACCCACACTCAAGCAGGTGTTACTCCTGCTGGACCCTGTATATTTTTTGCTATGTCACAGAATATAGTTTTCATAGTCTGTGTGTGCCATGAGATGAAAAAGGTTGAAAATTGCTGAAGAAGGGGAATTCTGCTTGAGACTTGAGGACACCTTCTGTCAGCAGAGGTGGGGAAATATGCATAAAATAATGACTCAAGAACTGGATGCAGATCAGCAGTGGTCAAAGGACCATCTAGGAATTCAGGGAGTTAGCAATTGTCCACTTTTCTTTGGATCCCTTTCCCAGCCTGGCTGTCTACAGTCTCTACCCACCTCTTTGCCTCACCCATCCTGTCTCCCCTTGATAAATATAAGAACCCTGAATTTTGAGCTTTCTTAAGATGGATTTGTGTATTAGTTCTATCTTCTTGACCTTTCCTTACTCTATCTCTGATGTATTGAATATTGGCCTTTCTTTCAAAGGATCAAGCACACAAACCTTATACTTCTAGCAGTCTTAGTGGAGATATTCTTATTGGTAAATACTGTAATGAGAAAAATAACTTTAACCTGAGATCAAGGTATTGTATCAGTATAAGCAATAATTTATCTTTGAATAGCACTAAAAAGTTTCTATTGATTCATTCAAAAATATTTATTTAGTTTCTAATATTTTTTTAAAGATTTTTTATTTGTTTACATTTAGAGAGCAGGGAGGGAGAAACAGAGGAAGGGAAGCATCACTGTGTGAGAAATATATGGATTGGTTGCCTCTCACATGCCCCCAACTGGGGACCTGGCCTGCAACCCAGGCATGTGCCCTGACTGGGAATCAAAAGAGCGACCTTTTGATTCACAGGCTGGCTGGCACTCAATCCACTGAGCCACACCAGCGAGGGCTAGTTTATAATATTTGTTGACCACTTTGCTAATTGCTAAGGATGCAAAGATTAAATTTTTTACATACTTTAATTTTTGTCCAAGTCATAAGAGTAAAATTGTAGTAGTTCAGTCACAACAGATTAAATATCAGTATTAGAATTCTCTACAATTAGTCCTATCTTCTGACTTTCCTGAGAAGCTAAATGACCACATTGGTATCTTATGTATATTTAACAGAAACATCATATTAATAAGCCCTGGCCAGATGGCTCGGTTGGTTGTAGCATAGTCACACACACTAAATGGTCGCAAATTCAATTCCTGCTCAAGGCACATACCTAGGTTGCAGTTTCCTTCCCCTTCAGGGCCTACATGGGAGGCAACCAATCAGTTTGTCTCATATCCATGTTTCTCCTTTCCTCTCTCTCTGAAAATCAATAAACATATCCTTGGGTGAGGCACATCATCAATTCCTGGGTGACTATTACGAAACCAGCCAACTGGTAAGCCAGAACAAAGATCAAAGAACAAAAACTAGTAAGATCTCCTTGGAAATCTTTACATATATAAATTCTATTCTTTTGCTAAAACAAATATAACTAATTACTTTTTTCATAGAAGTTTTTTATTTTTTTATTACAGATTACATTCAGGTAGATGCATAACAGAGTGGCCAATCATACATTTCACTAAGTGCTCCCCCTGATATTTCTAGTACCCACCTGGCACCATAGTTATTATAATATTATTGACTGTATTCCTTATGCTCTCCTCCCTCTGACTATTTTTTAACTACCAACTTATACTTCTTAATCCCTTCACCTTTTTCACCCAGTCCCTCAAACCCCTTCCCCTCTGGTAACTATGGGTCTGTTCTCTGTATATATGAGTCTGTTTCAATTTTGTTTGTTCATTTATTTTGTTCTTTAGATTCCACATATAAGTGAAATCATATGGTATTTGTCTTTCTCTGACTTATGTCACTTAACATAATACCCTCTAGGTCAATCCACACTGTTTCAAATAGTGAGATTTCATTCTTTTTATAACCGAGTAATATTTCATTGTATATGATTACCACAGCTTTTTCAGATATAATTAACTTTCATATGTTCTGCAGTCATTTCCATGATAAAACTGGCATTTAAAAAAATCAGTTTGGTTAAATAACACCTACTCTTGGTTAGTGTAGATACCATATCTATGCACACGTTACACACAAACTATGGCCAAAATATGTGAAGAAGTCATCTAAAATCAAGGTCTTTCCAACAGTAAAATTCTGTTAGCAGAAAGAAACAAAGTCTTAATTTAAAGATGGTAAAAAAAATTGATAAATTCTACTGCGTGCAATTAAACAATACATTTCCCTTGATTCCATCACATTTGGCAGATCAGTGACTGCTTTACTACTTAGAAGTTCAAGCATGTAGTATTGCTTAAATATTGAGAATATTGCTGTTCTCTCAAAAGGTAAGCAAATTAAATACTAAAATTGGGAAATGGAACACATGTATGGTCTGAAAAGTAAGATCTCAAACTTTTCAGATATCGTCTTGGTAGGTTTAAACTCTCCAAAACACCCTTCCATGTTTTATTAACTGTACTTGTAAAACTCAACTTGTAATGTCTAGGAGGTGATGAGTGCCATTTTAGAACTGAGTAATATATGTCTCTTGTGCCTGTAATTATTAATGCAACTAAAAGTTAAGATTTGACTCTGCTGACCATAAAGCATCTTTTTGTCTGCACAATCAATAAACAGATGCTTGCTGAAAAAAAATGGATGAAAAGTTGGGGAAAATAAGTAGCAAGAATTTTCTTACTAATTTATAGTGTGTATTGTGTCATGCTGTATGTCATATGCCCTTTTGAGCATTAACTCTGTTAAACAACTTCCATGGGCTTTAAGTTTCACCTGTTCTATATATTTATCACTATTATTTGAGAACAGCTCTCATCTTCTAGCTACATTATATATAATTAGCACTATTGTCATTCATTTTGTCTCCTCCTGGTGAAACGTGTTTTTATCTGCTCAAATGACTTCTCAAAGGCAAATGATACTTGTCTAATTAATACACTTCCAATTCTTCAAGTTACACAGCATATATATGCACTATAGCAGTGACTTTCAACTGTATTCATCTCATGGCACACATAAACTAACTACTAAAATTCAGCAGTTCACCAAAAAATATTTTGCCAGTCTGACCAAAAAATAGGTATAATTTTGGTTGATTCACAAAAAAATAATAATAGTATTTACCCACTTTACTCTAAAGTGAATTTCAGAAAAACAGGTACTGCCCTGGCCGGGCACCTCAGTTACTTAGAGCATAGCCCGAGTGGGCCAAGGTCTCGGTTTCAATCGCTGGTCAGGGCATGTATCGAGCACAAATAAGTGGAACAACAAATCATTTCCTCTCTCCCCCTCTCTCTTTAAAAAATATAAGTAAATAAATAAACAGGTACCTATATTTATATATAAGGATTTCTGGTACCAAGAATTAACCAGTCAGACACACACTTATTAAGCGATGTGACCAATAAGATGCAACTCTATTATATGACCTAGATGTTTGTCTCAGCATAGAGCAGTCACACTGGATGGCAGTTGTTGGCTGTTGTCATTTTTTTATTTGACAATCTAAGGGAAAAGAGGTCAGTGCCCCAGACTAAATAATCAGGTATTGCATGTTTTAAAAATTCTTGTAGCACACAGGTTGAAAACCACTGCACTATAGGAATAAAAAGGTTGAGGATATTTAAGTTCAGCTTTAAGGAGCAATTATGAGAAAAAAGATTTGCCAAAGATATCTTTATAGTGAGCACCTCTCCTAAAATAATTAAAATATTATTTGGTGTTCAAAAGTGTCATTCATTTCCACTTCAAGAATATAGTCTCATGTAAAGGGAAGTACAGCTGTATTAAGTGTCAGCCTTTGGCCTAAAAAGAGGCAGTGGCATTGGAGGGGTACATGTTCATTCTCTTGTTCCTCAGCAGGATCCAGGTAGGTTTTCAGTTCACACAAAAATGGAAAATCAGCAGTTGGAAGCAATTTTATCCAATATTTTGACTCGTCATATTTACTGCTCACAAGATCATTTGGGGACTCTATTTTGTAAACATTTTTTAATGTTAAATAGAAAGCATTTAAGAGTTTCACCTCTGGGTTAGCCAGTGAAGAGCCCAGGCATCTTGTCATTTCAGAGTTCATGTCCCGCTTACACTTAACTTTCCCTTGCAGCTGGAAAAAAAAAGTTTTCTGTTTTTTCATTAAGAGTATAAAAGATATTACTACAATGAATGTTATAATGGTTACTAACATTTCATGTATATACATTTTGCAGTATATATACACAAACATATGTACATATATACACATATATAAAAATACTTTTTAAAATTTGGTAAAATGTCAAGACCCAGGCTGTGGTTAAGTCAAAATCTAGCAAAATCACCTAATAGGTAGCATTTCATTTTTATGGTATAGACAATTACTTCCATATCAAACATTATCACATGCTTCTTTAGGATTTCCTAGGCAATATTAGATTTACAAATAGAGCATAAAAAGGGACAGAATGACACAGATCTGTGGGTCAAATAATAGTTTTCCTCTCAAAATACTTATCTGCTTTGGAAACTTTCTATAAATTTCTCTGTACACTAGGCCCAATAACATCACTATTAGGAAACTATATGAAGCCAAGAATTACACAAGGAACCAAGAGATTTTAATTGCCCATGAGTTCTGTCATGGACTCACAAAGTAAATTGATTTTGGTGAAGTCAATCAGTTATAGAACTGAATTAATTTAAGCTCTCATAGCTATTGTTAGGCACACAAGTCCCCTGGAAATACCTGGTGTACTTGGTTGCTAATATTTGCATAATTAAATTTTAAATGTTTAATACTTGTGAAAAGTAGTAACTATATAGTTCAGGTGGGCATCCAGTTTTCCTGCCTTTAAAAGTGCCCTGGAACAGATGTTTCTCAATTCTTTTTTTAAAATATATTTTATTGATTATGTTATTAGTTGTCCCATTTTTTTCTCCCCTATAATCCCCTCCACCTTGCACCACCCCTCCCACCAGCATTCCTCCACCGTAGTTCATGTCCACTGGTTGTACATATAAGATCTTTGGCTTCTCCATTTCCCATATTATTCTTAACCTCCCCCTGTATATTTTGTACCTACCATTTATGCTTCTTATTCCCCATATCTTCCCTGCCAGTTCTCCTCCATCCCCCGCTATGATAACCCTCCATGTGATCTCCATCTTCTGTGATTCCATTCCTGTTCTAGTTGTTTGCTTAGTTGTTTTTTTTTTGGTCCTGTTTTTGAGTTTTTTCATTTTACTGTTCATATTTTTGATCATCTTCCTTTTCTTAGATAAGTCCTTTTAACATTTCATATAATAAGGGCTTCCTGATGATGAACTCCTTTAACTCGACCTTATCTGGGAAGCACTTTATCTACCCTCCCATTATAAATGATAGCTTTGCTAGATAGAGTATTCTTCAATGTAGGTCCTTGCCTTTCATGACTTGGAATACTTCTTTCCAGCCCCTTCTTAACTGCAAGGTTTCTTTTAAGAAATCAGCTGATAGTTTTATGGTAACTCCTTTGTAGGTAACTGTCTCCTTTTCTCTTACTGCTTTTAAGATTCTCTCTTTATCTTTTATCTTGGGTAATGTACTTATGATGTACCTTGGTGTGTGCTTCCTTGGGTCCAACTTTCTGGGGACTCTCTGAGCTTCCTGGACTTCCTGGAAGTCTATTTCCTTTGCCAGATTGGGGAAGTTCTCCTTCATTATTTTTTCAAATAAGCTTTCAATTTCTTGCTCTTCCTCTTCTCCTTCTTCTCCTTCTGGAATGTTTAACGTTGTCCCAGAGGTTCCTCAGCCACTCATTTCTTTGAATTTTTGTTTCTTAATTCTGTTCTGGTTGAATGTTTATTTCTCCCTTCTGTTCCAAATCATTGATTTGAGTCCCAGTTTCCTTCCCTTACTGTTGGTTCGCTGTATATCTTCCTTTATTTCACTTTGTATAGCCTTCACTTCTTCCTGTTTTGCAACCATACTGAACCATTTCTGTGAGCATCCAGATTACCAGTGTTTTGAACTGTGCATCTGCTAGGTTGGCTATCTCTTCATCACTTAGCTCTATTTTGGGGGCTTTGATTTGTTCTTTCATTTGGGCCATATTTTTTCTCCCTTGGAGCACCTGTTACGTAGTAAGGGGCAGAGCCTTAGGTATTGGCCAGGGCAGGGCAATCCACATCGCTGCGTTGTGGTGCTGTGTATGGGTGAGGGGTCAGAGAGGGAACAATGCTGCTTGCTGGGCTCTCTGCTTTCAGTCACTTCCCCCCACTACCTCCAAGCAAACTGGGCCCTTCTAGTGCTGATTCCCGGGTGGGTGGGGTTGTGTATGTTCTAGGACCCTGTGGGTCTCTCCATGGAACTCTCCTGTGAGGCTGGGAGTTTCTTCCACACCTCAATCCCTACAGGTTTTTACAGTTATAGGTTTAAAGGCTTTATTTCCCCATGCTGGAACCCTGGGTTGCATCGTCTGTCTCGCTCCCCAGTTGTTTGTTTCTCCTGATTTATCTGCATGCAAATGTGGGACCACCCGGTCCACCAGCTGCCACCTCTTCTCCACCCCAGCTGCCCATCTCTGCCCCTCTTACTAGTCTGAATGAATGTCTCTTCTTCAACTCCTTGGTTGTTAGGACTTCTGTACAGTTCGATTTTCTGGCAGTTCTGGTTTTTTGTTTTTAAATTTTTGTTGTCCTCCTTTTGGTTGTGTGAGGAGGTCAAGTGTGTCTACCTATACCTCCATCTTGGCCAGAAATCCTATTAGGTTGTCTCAATTCTCATTCCAGTTTCTTTTAGTCAAAATCCTGATACTCATTATCAAGCTGCACTATACACTACTTTTAATTTTAGAAGCCAGCATTCATTATAATTGTTTCTCCCTTAAGTGTTAACATAATTAGATATCAGAATCCCATCAGTTATTTAAGAAAGCCTTGGCTTACCCAGATGTATTACTTAGGTTTACACATTATTAATTTTCCTCAAGAATGACAAAGGTCATATGACAAGTCCTTGTCATAAACATAACATTTCTTGAGACAAGTAGGAAAAAAATTTTATTATTTTAAAAGATGCTTTATAAAGGAAAAAGACTCAGCACTTAATCTTACATACTTCTATAAAATCCAAAGGCCCTTGTTTCATGCTATGTTTTACTTGCAGCAGCAGCATTTTTGAGCATAGTAAATGGTCTGCTAGCCACCATTTTGTAACAGCAGTTTAACAGTAAACCAAATGTATTCACCAACTTGTGTCACAGGAGTATTTATGTTAAACTATATGCACCAAGCCCTAGTTCATATGGAAATGCAGAAAAAACATACACAGTCTTACAGTTATTTAAAATAAATACGGGGAAGAACTTTTGTGTTAAAAGAATGTTCTCTGAGAAGAATTCTTAGCTACACACAATACATCCTTGAATGAAACTTCAACAGAGAACTTCCAAATACTAGTAAGGATTCTTGATTAGTGATTAAATAATATCCACGTGTAAAACTAGAGGTGTTTTAGATACTTTAAGACATAAATTTCTTAGCCAGATTTGGCTATTCTAACATACCGTAATTATATAAATATGCCAAAATCATATGACAGTTAAAAATTTTTTAAAATCTATTGCCATTAAGAACCATGCTTTCTTGCTCATTATGACCTGGGGGTTAGTTTTCACATGTGCTGTGTCTCTGTCATGCTCTCCACATGGTACAATATGCACTCTGGAAGTCATTAAAAAACAAACAAACAAAAAACCCTTGATTAAACATAATTAACATAGTTTATTATAAAAGTGTGCTTCATTATAAGGAAAATTTAAATATAACCAACAATAATGTAACTGGCATTTACAGCTTCAGAGTTCTTTATTAAACAGGCATTTTTGCTATTCCATGAATAGTTCATCAGCTTATGCAACAAAATAGGTAATCTGAAAAAGTGAATAAAGAATACAGAATGATGAACCAGAAATCTGGGGTTCTGTTTTTTTAATTAGTTAACATGGCTTTTAAAATAAAATTAAATAGAAAACAGGTCATTTTCATATAGTAAGCTCTCTTCCTACAAGAAAGTTTGCAAAATTGTTAAACAGTGTTCTAAAATGTGGCTGAAGTTACACTTTACATACTTTAACTTCTTATATATACATTATCTGGTTAACATATTTTAACCACATTTTAATTATACAAGTAAGACCAAAAACATTCTCTAATAAGACCACACTAGCCACAGAATAATTTTACCCATGTATATATTTCTTTAAAACATTTCCTAAAATGGAATTGCTCGTTGAAAAGTGAACTGGTTAGAATTAATCTCTCTAGACATTTGATTATATAGGTTAGAAATGTAAGGCTATATTGCTTTGGCTGAATATAATTCATCTTATATAGCCAGTAATAAGTTATCAATTATCAATGAAAATCTATTCTGGTTGAGGTCATTCTTTGAGTCTACATTAAAGCAAATGGTAAGGCCAAATGGTATGAATGGGCAGAAATTCCTTTTATCTTTGCATATGATTTTGCTTATAAAAATTTATTTTTACCACCTTGGAGGAACCCCATGGGAGCAGATGTCTGAAAGAATCATGTTATGGATACAAGTGAAGAATAAAGAAATATCTTGCAGGCATGTTGATAAGGACCCCATATTATTTTTGGTGTGGATTTTTTTGTGTGGTATACATAAGATCTTAGACTTTTAGAAGACAACAAGTTAAAATAAAGCTTTTAAAAAAACTTTGTGACATTAAATGTCAAACTCAAATTTTTAAAGATAAGGAATACAGAGAGTTGTAAATGAAAAAAAGGAAGCAGAGATATATGCTTTATGAGGAAAAAGTGTTAATGATCTCTCATCTAAAAAAGACTCTCACCTATTACAACTAAATTGCCTGTCCTAAAACTACTGGTTATTGACATTATGCCAAAGAAGTCAAAATGTACTTTATTGCAAAAATATAAAAGGTTCTTGAATTGCATATGATGTTTTATACCATTTCACCAATAGGCCAAAGCCAGCACATATAACTTATCAAGGCAGAAAAACTTCAAAACAAAAATGATTAAAATTGTACTTACTATATGTACAATGAATTGCAAAAGAATGTGAAATCATGCTGTATAGCATGATTCATTGCCAAGTTCCCTCTTACATGGGCATACTCACATATCAATCTGAGTAAGTCAAAACAAACACAAATAGCCTATGATAATATCCTTTAATTATCTTCTTAAACACAGATACTTTCAGTATATTACAATCATTTGAATAAACCTTTCAATTTTGTGGAACACAAAATCATTTTATCAGTATGTCGATATTTTTATGATCTACTCTTTAGAAAGTGATGTTAAAGCCTGCCTATCACTACTGTTTACTGATACATTGTAAATGTAAAAAAAGGAAAAAACAGGAAATCACAGAAAATGCTTGGCATCTACACAAACACATTCTCAGTGGACTAACCACTACTGTGTAATTTTGTTACTATAGGTCTTTTTGCTCCATACTTTCACTTCATGCAGTAGGTTCAACAATATCCATGTTTGTTCCAAACAGGGCAACTAATTGTTCTTCATAGGTGGTGATGTTCCTTTTCATAATTTCCATGCAAGGTCCCAAAAGCCTTTCAAATGCTTGCACATCCATGGCTAAAGAAAAGGGGGGTGGAGAATAAAAGAAAAATGAATAACATTCTTTGAAAATCTGCAGAATTCCTGAGTAATTCGTAATGTCATTCTGCATATGTCAATAATTGAATGGTATTTTTAGATAAATATACAAGAAAAAGGCATAAAGATAAAATTGTTTCACTTCAAAGTAGCCAGAGTTCCTTGGCAATATGATGCTCAATGCAAGGCTGGGGTGTGGTTCCTGATCCAGACTGAGAAAAGAATGAGGGACTGTCATCAGCAAGGCCTTGAAATTCAAAAAAATTAGTTTTTATGTCATCATCTGAGTAAATACAAACTCAAAGATGACAAGGAAGTATCTTCTGTTTTCCCTCAGGGTTTACAATGCCACATTTTAGGACCAAATGTTAACCTTTTATAATTTTTACTCTTATATTATCATATAGTCACTTTGAAATAGCAGTCACAATGATGCTTTGTCCACTTCTATAACTATGTATGTCATTTTGCTTGCCTATTTCATGCACTTTTAAAAACTAAATGTATAATACACACATGGAAAATATGATCACACTCTGTACCCTAGAACTACAATTTAAAATACATGTTTTTGCCTTTTAAAGTAGCAAAGGTAAAAAATGCAGTGTTTACAAACTTAGAGCAAATGGATATTCTTGCACTGCTGGTAGCATGTAAATCAGTACAAGTAAAAGTGACCTGACAATATATAGCAAAAGCTATAAAAGGAAAACCCACTTCTAAAAAAACAATTTCTAAGGGAAAATCCCACATTTGGAAAAAGCAGCCCCCCCTTCAAAATGGAGCCAAAATCCTCAAAACATTTACCAGTGGGGGATCATTAAATACTTTATAATGTGCATATTTCCCAAACAGAATGTTACAATTTGATGTAGTAAAATGAGAAAATGCCTAAACTATAATGAATGAAAAAAGTATTTAACAAAATTGTTTAAAATAGAAAAAGCATGCAAATAAGAAGGAACTCCAATACGATACGGCAAGTCACTGGGTGGTGGTGGTATGGGTTCCCCTTAGTTTTTCCTGCCTTTTCTGTATTTCTCAAATTTTCTTTAATGTGAATATAATTATAGAAAAAAATATTGGGCTTTCACTCTTATCACCTTTACTCTTACTGTTTACTATTTCTACTCAGGGAAATCCCCTGTCAGTTTCTCTCTTCTGTTTTATCCAAGTGTAACAACTGATTAACATTCTACTTTAAAACATTTAAAAAAGTGACTTCTCTATAAGTTAATTCTAAGGATACTAGCAAATCTTAAGAATATGGAAGCTGAATTTCTTCTACTAAATGGTGAATGAAGAAAGTAGAGTGGCTAATTATAGCTGAATAATATTTTAAAGAAAATGTCATCTATATTGACACCACCTGAATTATATTTTTCATTATTAAAGCAAGTTGTTGGTCATATTTAAAATCTTGCAGCTTAAGATGGCACTTCTGCCAAGGTACTACGTAGTTTAAGAAGGTAATTAAACAACTAAACAAGAAAATTTTACTGTGCTTACAACCTTAACCTATGTTTCCCAGTACTAAGTATTCCCAGACATTCCAACTTTCTCCACAGAGCTTAATTTGCTTTATAAAAATACTGTTTTAGTCTTTTTTGAGGAACATAATACATGTTGTTTATTTGAAAAATGAGATATAAAATGTGGTACCCAGATTATTTTAATAAAATGTTATTTCATGCCTATAAAAAAAGCACTGTATATGTATGTGAAACTTTTAACACACACACAAAAAAACTGGCTTCCACAAACTGATTTTATAATGCAATGAATGCTACCCTTGTTATATTTTGTGGGAACCATAAAACCTATGAATCCAATAGAGTAATCTGTACAACATAGATACATAAAATGCAGACACAAAAATTTCAACCAGGAGGACTATGCCCACCACTGTGAGTCCTACCTAAACATTTGACAGTCCCGATGGCGTGTGCGGAGGCTGCTCGAGGTTTGTTAGTTACCAGCGCAAGTTCTCCAAAGTACTGTCCCCGAGAACACCGAGCGATTTCAACGGCACCATTCTCTTCCACTTCTGATTTACCCTGACAAGGTCATTAAAAGCATCAACTTTTACTCAGCATGTTGAAAAAAATGAAAGTTAATCTTAGTCTAAATATCACAAGAAAATTTTTTATTTCCTAGCTAATATGTGAATTTTTGAGAATTCACACTTACCTTCCTTTTCATAGTAATTTTCACTTCTCCAGATTCTACAATGAAGAAAGAATCAGCCAAATCTCCCTATTAGAATAACACAAAAACAGAGGATGAAAATGCAAATTTAGTTGACAAAAATCCTCTTGCCTATCATAACCCTGAAGTCAATCCAACTCCAATGTACAGATGATTTGCCTGAAAAGTAACACCCCATAGTTCCTGTCTCTCACTTTCTAAACAGAGGTTACAATCAACAACTATGTAGTAATGATTTCATTTGTAAAATTATTTGAATATACTCTCTACCATGGCATTTTTAAGTCAAGAAAAAATGGCAAATAACACTGGGGTAAGAATTCCACCCAAACTTCAGCCTGGATAACAGCACAGATGTTAGAACACCCAGACTTATTCAGAAACTGTAGATTTGGATCCTGATGTGTTGACTGCAGTAAGCTAGAGACCAAACTCTGAGACGCCTGTTTACAGACAACCCACCTCAAGGTGTTGAAAAAAACTTCTGAAAGAAAAGTGTTGGGTGAAAAGGATGAAGGGATTAAGCAAAATAAATAACCCTTGTGGGGGTGGGGGGGTGAAGAATTGCTATTTCTAACTGTATATCCATTTTTTTCTCAGTGATGTTTCTGAATAAACTCCACCTTGACTTCCAATGACGCCTTCTAAATTAAATAGTATAAAACAGAAGATAGCAGATACTGACTTTACAGGGCCTCTCCAAGTAATTTGGAAAAGAACCTTAGGTACTCCAAAACCCTTTAGTACAATTCAAGAACTACAGTACCAATTTATATCACAAAATAAATATTGAGTAGATTTATATAATATAGGTGTGTATGTTTATGAATGCTTAAAATATCTCAAAATATCCTTAATAAGCTCCAAGTATAGTATACATATCTCTTTTCCCTTATTTTTACAGCAAGTTTTCATACGAGTTTCATTTTCAAATTTGAATCATAGTAGGTCTATCGACTGCTGTGTAATTTAGTTTTCAAAACATGCTCTAAGTGCATGTAAACTGGTGAAACCTGAGTAAGGTCTGTGCATTAGGCCAATGTCATTACCTAGTTTTGATACTGTGCTCTAGTGATGCAAGATGCCCTGGGGAAACTAGGTGAAGAGTGCATGGGACTTCTCTGTTCTGTTTTTGCAACTTCCTGTCAAGCTATAATTATTTCAAAATAAAAAGCTGAAAAAATCATTTCAAAAGTGTTCTATACTTTATCACATTATAATAGAATCTTAGCCTTGTTTTGTAATTTGATTCCATTTCTTCCCAATCCTTCACTGCTCTAATCTATGAGTATGTTTGGGGCATGGGGAGCAGGGAGGGGACAGTGATTGACTTATTTACCTTCTAAAACAATTATTTCCTCAGTCTCACAGACCTTGAATCTTGTTTCACATATATCCAAAGAAGAGAGGATATTTTAGATAAGTAGTACAATACAGTATATTATTGATAAAAAATTACAGAATCTATTAAAAATTTGTTTAAATAATGTGTTCAATACTTTAAAAATGTAACTAGGAAATAAGGTACTATCATCTGTGTGCTCAATTATCTCATAAATCCTACTTCTCGCAAGCCATATTCTAACTAAGGTATACATTACTACTGGCTCAAAGTGTGATTTTTAGATAAGATTAATGGTTAAATAGCATGTTGGCCCTCTTTTAGTGTCTGGAAGTCAACACAGCATATGGTACAGTGTGTTCCATTTTTGGTTAATTTTATGAGGGAGCAGCCATCGTGAATCACATCATGAACTGACTGTAGAAAAGTCTAATATCTTCCAGTGCACCTTCTGAGTCCTCATTAATCTAATGGAACATTCACCTGTAATTTTCCTCTTATAAATGACATCTTATTCTTTATATATATATCATGTACAAATACAAAATTAAGCAGAAGTTCACTTGATGAGTTAACACATATTCATTAGGAGATAATTATATAAATAAAAATATTCAAAGCTTAATGGCTGTAAATTAAACCATTTTAAATAGGTCATGTGGTAAAAGTAATATTCATTTAATCCATCAATACATGCTAGTTATAGACATAAGAAAAACTCATCAAGATTTACAATTTTTAAGAAACTTTTGGAATATAACCCTAAAGTAAATTACATAAAAAGGATTATACCTGAGCAATGATTTGTTCTCCATCATTATATACTTTGGTGCCTATCACATCTACCACTTTCAGGCGTTCAGAAACCTACAAAAAAAAAACAACTATTAAATAAAGATTAATTGGGTGGTAATATCTATTTCAGAGGTTTAAAAATCAGTAGCCTATAAGCCAAATAAGCCAAGAAGTGTGTGGGTTTGTATGTGCTACATTAATTAACCAACAGCATTTTAAAGTAAGTTTCTCAAAAAAATATGAATTTCCAGTTTCTCTTGAAAAATCAACAGTACACAGCCCATATTTCCACATGGCAAAATAACCATGGCGGAATAGCAGCTGTTTCTTTAGATGGAGCCCATGTTCTCCAGTTTACCAAAATCCTGTCCTGGCTTGGTTTTTTCTTCTTTATGTAACTTGCCTAGATCTGAAGGCATTTGGATTTCCAACCCCTGATCTATTTAAATTTAAAGACATATACTGCTAGAAATCAGTTGCCTAATTTGCATTCTGTAATGTGGCCAAAATTTTCGCCAGGAGTGTACTAACAGTACAACAAAGGTACTTCTGCAGATGAGTCAGTACTAACCCCAAAGACTCTGGCCCAAATGCTGAATGGATCTTAGCTGCCAGCCACTAAGGCGGGGAAGAGGGGTGGAGTAGGTTTAGGATGTGAGGTTTGAGAGGTCTATTTAGTGCCTGAGAGGGAATGTTAAATATGCAGTTAGATAGTTATACAAGTCTGGCATTCTAGGGAGGGACCTTACCCAATTATGTCAATTTTAAAAGGCATCAACATACAGTGTTTAAAGCCAGGGGATTTGACAAGTTCACCAAGTACAAGTAGCCGTACTCGTACTCGGGGGGAAAAAAAAGACGCTAGAATGCCAATTTAAGAGGAAATGAAAAGAGGAATAAACAGCAAAGATGACTGAGGAGGAGAGGCCAGTGAGGACTTTTTTTTTTTTTGTAACTAGAAGGATTAATTTTTTGGTGAGGGGGAGAATGTTGTTCTATTTGTTGTTTCTTTTCCCTGGGACATTTATAAGGGAATAGATATTTGTTATATTGAGTTAATATCCATTTCTATATTTCGATAATGTCTCCCTAGAAAGGTATAACTAGTGGCTCCTGATGACACTGCATGTTTATTTCAAATCTCTTTTAGAAAAGGACTGCATAAAACTGCTAGAGATGCTCACAGGAAACTATTGCTTATAAACAATAAAATAAATGCAGTTTTAGGTAGTAAAAGAAATACTGAACTACACAAACACCGTAACTAATCTTTAAATGAAAATGTGGACAGATTTCTATTCAAAGAAATTTGTATAGAAGCAAATATTCCTAACAAAACAGAAGTTTTCAAAGCAAAATATAAATACATACTTACTTCCAAAGATTTAAGAAATGGCAGTGACTCGATAAAACTTTCATACATTTTTCTCTTTTTGGCATTATTTTTTACAATTATTCTCCTGAAGGTTACCCGGTCCTAAGGCAAAATATCAAATACAAAGACAGTTAAAAGGTAAATTTTCTGAGAAAAAAGTTTTAAGATAGTTTCATTCCCTATAATAAGAAACAAATGATAACAAGATTTTGAAATAAAAGAATAACATTACTATACATTTAATGTAACATTTAAGATTTTTATTCAAGCATGAAATACAGAACCATATAAAATATTATTTTACGTTTTTTAAAGGAAGCATCAATTTACTTTTATTCAGAACAGAGATCAACTACCATGCATTAAAGCTAAACCCACAAGGTGGCACTGTTGCTCCATTTTTAAAAACTAGATACCAGCACCATATTCTTCTTCTTGCTTCAGCTTTGAGACATAGTTGACGAATAACATTGGTGTAAGTTTAAAGTCAACCATGTGTTGATCTGATACACTTATACAATGTGAAGTGACTCCCACAGTAGAGTTTGTTAAAGCCTCTATCACCTAATTGCCATTTCTCTTTTATGGTGAGAATATTTAAGATTTACTTTAGCAACTTTCAAGTATATAATGCAATATTGCTAACTATAATAATCACCATGCTGTACATTTGGGTCCCAGAATTTATTCATCTTTTAATTGAAAGTTCTATCTCCCCTTTGACCAATATCTCCCCATGCACCCCACACACAACCCCTGGCAACCACCAATGTATGCAGCTTCTAGTTGGGACTAGTGCCCAGTTATTTGACCATGGATGATAGCCCTAGAGTATTATCAAATCAATGTGATAAGATATGACCAGCATTTTTTAATTGAGGTATAACTGTTATATTACAGTTTTAGTTGTACATGATGATTGGATTTTTGTATATATTGTAAAATGAGCACCACAATTAAAGTTTAGTTAACATCCATCACTTTACACAATTATAAAAACTTTATTGTGATGAGAACACTTAAAATCTGCTCTTGGCAACTTTTATTTATTTATAATTTAAGTGACTTTTAATTTTTAAATTACAGTGAACATACAATATTATGTTAGTTTCAGGTGTACACCTCGGTAGTTAAGACATTATATAACTAAATAATCAACCTGGTAAATCTCATAGCCATCTGACACCACACATAGTTATTAAAATATTACTGACTATATTCCCTATACTGTCACCTCCAACAACCAT
Source organism: Trachops cirrhosus (assembly GCA_028533065.1). Taxonomy (NCBI): domain Eukaryota; kingdom Metazoa; phylum Chordata; class Mammalia; order Chiroptera; family Phyllostomidae; genus Trachops; species Trachops cirrhosus. The sequence continues at coordinate 44,742,866 of CM052549.1, read as the reverse complement.
TTTGTACTCCTTACTGCCTTCACCATGTTCACCCATCCACCCAACCCCCTCCTAGCTGGCAAAACCCAAAATGTTCTCTGTATCTATGAGTCTTTCTGTTCTGCCTGTTCATTTATTTTGTCTTTTAGATTCAACTCTTGATAGACATTCTACTGTTCATTTTTTAATCTTGTTCTTCTTCAACACCCTTTAACACTTCATGTAATACTGGCCTGGTGGTGGTGAACTCCTTTCGATTTTTCTTGCTGAGAAGTTCTTTATCTGTCCTTTGATTCTAAATGGTAACTTTGCTAGATAAAGTAATCTTGGTTGTAGGTTCTTGCTTTTCATCACTCTGACCATTATTTCCTTCAGCCCATCCCTTCTGGCCTGCAAAGTTCCTGTTGAGAAATCAGCTGGAAGTCTTATGGAAACTCTTGTAGGTAAATAATTGCTTTTCTCTTGCCGCCTTTAACACTTTTTTATTTTTGTTTTTAACCTTTTGCATTTTAATTATGATATCTCTTTGTGTGGATTTCTTTGGGTTCATCCTGTTTGAGACTAACTCTCTGTGCTTCCTGGACTTGTATGTCTATCTACTTCACCAGGTTAGGGAAGTTTTCTATCATTACTTTTTTCAAGTAGGTTTTCAATTTCTTGCTCTCTCTTCTTCTAGCATGCTCATGATGCGAATGTTGGTGTGCTTGAAGTTGTCCCAGAAGCTTCTTGCACTATGTTCATTTCTTGGATTTTTTCCCCCTACTATTCTGACCGGGTGTTTTTTGCTTCCTTGTATTCCAAATTGCTGATTTGATTCTTGGCCTCATATACTCTACTGTTGATTCCCTGTAAATTGTTCTTCATTTCAGTTAATGTTTCCTTCATTTCAGACTGGTTCTTTTGTGTAGCTTTCATATCCTTCCTTATGCTGTTGAAGTTCTAAGTTCATTGAGTGTCCTTATATCTGGTGTTTTGAACTGTGCATCTAGTAGATTGCTTGTCTCTATTATGTTTATTTTTTTCTGGAGTTTTGTTCTGTTCTTTTATTTGGGATATGTTTCTTTTCATTTGGGCAGCCTCCCTGTGTTTTTTTCTATGTATTACATAAAGTTGATACATGTTCCTGGGCTTGGTAGAGTGGCCTAAGATAGTGGGTGTTCTGTAGGGTTCAGTAGCACAGCCTCCCCCAATAATCCAATCAGGACACTCCAGGTATTGTCCACCCTCTATCTCATGTGGACTGTATACTCTCTCCTATTGTCGTTGAGCCTCGATTGCTATTGGCATGTCAATGAGAGGGATTTACCCCCAGGCTAATCAGCTTCAAGGACTGGCTGTGTTCACCAACCTCTGACCACAGTGGAATATCAGCTGTGTAGGGGCCCACCCATGGAGCAGGACTTACGTCAGCAGGGCTCTGGTGCCTGCTGAGTCTGCGGCTTTAGCGTGTCGCTTGTGAAGATAGTTGGAGGTTGCTTTGACATGGTCTGAAGCTGTCCACCAGTGGTCTGGCTCTGCGGTCTCCTGGGAGATGCAGGCCAAGGTCACCTGGCATAAGCTACAAAGTGATCTGCAGATGGCCTCTACTTGTGCCGGGGTTGGAGGTCCCTAGGTAAGGACAAGGTGCAAATCAAGGCTGGCTGCTGCTAGTGCTAGGCCTTGGACCACTTAGTGAGAGGTTTGGGCATGCTGAAGCCAGAATCTGCTTGGGAGATTTTAAATAGTCTGAAACATAAGTCAAGACAGGCCAATCTTATGGAAAAGCCACTGGAAACAACTTGGGTGGACCAAAAGTTGGATGGTGCAGGGACTTCAGGGATCACCAGGGTGGGCATAACAGTGTGAGCCTGGTTAATGGAGACTCACGTATAATGCCTGCCTGCTGGCTTTGTTGGGAGAGGACTCAGAAACAGAATGGTGTCTGCCAGCAACTTTTTTCTGGCAGAAAGGTGCACATCTCCCCAAGTTCTTACCTGATACGTTTCAGTTCCTCCCTGTATGCGAATGGTGCCTTTCAAGCTGCTGCCCTAGCACTGGAACTCAGAGGAAGTGAGTCCGAGTAAGTCCATGTGGGGACCCTTTAAGAGTAACTGCCTGGGACTCTAGAAGCTTTTTGTCTCGCTCAACCTCAATCCCCACTGGTTTTTAAAGTCAGAAGTTACAGGGACTTCTCTTTCCAGCACTGGGACCCTTGGCTGGAGGGACTGGTGTGGGGTTGGGACTCCTTGCTCCACATGGGGGACCTCCACAGCTAAGCTCTCCCTCCTGATTTTTATCTGTCACACATGGGTGTGAGACCAGGCTGTTTGATTCTCTGTTCCTCCTACTAGTCTCCAAGTGGCTTCTTTAATTCCTTATTATAGGACTGTCATTCAGCCAGATTTAGGAGGTTCTGCAGTTTAGTTGTAATTTTGGTGTGGTTTTAGGAGTAAATAAGTACGGCATTTACCTACCCCACCATCTTGACCCTAAGCCAGCAACTTTCAAATGTACAATACAGTATTATTATTAACTACAGTCACCATGCTGAGCATTACATACCCAGGACTTTTTATGTTAGTGGAAGTTAGTACCTTTTGACCCCCTTCACCCATGACCAGCATTTTTATAAAAAAAAAAGTAAAATAGAATATAGCATTAATTCCTTTTAGTAAAGTGGGTTTTTTTACCTATGTATCTGTTTCAGTTTTACACAAACACATATACATGTTTCCTGATGTGCTTTTTAATATGAGTTGCAGTAAAAAAAATACATGAGAAACACTATTAGGAAATATTTAAAATCATAAAGCAATTGTAACAGTTTTTGAAAAATTATTTTTCTAACATCCACATTATATCAGTCCTCTTAAAGATGTGCACAGAGAGACAACAACTTTCTTAAGTCTAATTCCAGTGTTTATTTCATGCTGATGGTTTTAAAATGTTCCTATGTTTATACTACTTAACCTCAAAAATAACTCAATTAAGGAACTGGAGAAATTCTAAATATCACAGCTCAAAAAATGGGGGAAGGCAGGACTTGAGTGTGTGTGTTGGTGTTTTAAAGAAACTTTGTTATACCTATATAACTTTTGAATAAATAGAATAGTTCTGTTCCTTTTTATAAAAAAAAAGACTTTCCTACAAATTTTGTTTTAAAAAAAAATTCCTATAGAACAAAATTTTGGTTCTTAGTAAACAGACCCCAAATTATGTCAGTTTGGCATACCTTGATAAATAATACCAACTTATATAAAATAAAATTAACTGGGATATGTTCTTCAATCACTAAATTACTGTGCCAACATATTAAGGCTGAATTTAATTGAACTGAGAAGATGGAGAAAAATGTCAGTGTGAACATGTCGCGAGAAAATTAAACATACTTTTCTCCAGTTTAGTTTATTATAATTTTACAAGCGCTATAATTTGGACTTGTACTCTTAATAATTTTGTTTAAAAGAGAAAGTCTTACAAAGTAAAAAATATTGAAATATTTTCCAAGCTTGGCATCAGAATCAGCTGAGTATTAAGAAAAGGTTTTTGAGGTCCCAGACTTTCATGACTGAAAATCTCTCTAAGTAGGGACCAATATAACCTGTGTTTCATAAAATCTTCCCAAGTGATTCTGGTATATAATCAAGTTTGGGAACCATCTGAAACACCATTTAATGGACAGAGTTTTTTGCAAAACAGGGAAGACTAGAAATAGTTTAGTGATTTAGAAGTAAGCTTTATGTCTCAAGAAAAAATTTCTATTCAGTGGCCCACCTCTTCACACCCACTGTGACATAAATAAAATCCAGAATGTCCCATTTCAAATGTTTTCATCCTAGTCATTTCAGTAATTACCTCTCTGAATCATCAGCATGGTCACGTTGATCAGTTATTTCTCTAAGGCTATCAAGCAACCCTGCTCAGAAGATTAATTCTTTCAATGATATCTTAGGGAACAGGTTATGGCAGACTCTAGCTTTCCCCACCTCTCTGAGGACAAAGCGAACACTTCCTATGGATCAAGTCTGCTCTTGATGTGGAAGTTTCACTGTGCTGGCTTGGGTAGTCAAATCTTTTATAGCCCTTAAAACACTTCAGATAATGAGTTTTCCTCCACCAGAAACAATTCCAATTTTTCTTCTACAACTTAAAACATGACTCATTTTTAATAAGCAGACCAGTAACTGCATGGTTCTAGTAAGAAGAAATGTACACTGTCTTAGTTCTATGATCAAGTGGTATTTTTACCAGCTGAATCCACTTTGGAGTCAACTGTGGAGTCCTGATTGAATAATTTTTAACTTCTGTAAAGCTACAGTCCTTGGAAATGAAATTAACACACTTCCTATCATCTCAACCTTTCCCTCTTCCACAAAGGATCTGAGAGAAATAACCTAATAGACGCATGTCGAAACTACAGGGTGGACTATTTGCAACAATTTAAAAAGAAAATACAAGTGGTGTAAACAGTCCCTTAAATCAGTGCTGCTGAAAGTGTGTTTCAGGTCCCAGAAGCACTGGTGTCTTCTGGGAGCTTATGAGAAATACAGAGTCACAGGCCTCATCCCAGACCCACTGAATCAGAATCTGAGTTTTAACTAAATTCCAAGGTGATCATACAAGCACCAGTTTAAACAGTCTTCCAGAATCAGCTTTACTAGTACCCGCTCCTCTGCATCCTGGTATCATCTATGCAAAGATGACATGGTGCTCAAACACCAAACCCAAATGCCTCTGAACCAACTTTTAAGTCTTGTTACTACCATTACTTACTACCCTAATACTAATATTAAGAAATTTATTTTGAAAGCCCAGGTCCTACCCTGGGGAGAGTCTGATTAGGGGGAGAGAGATTAAATTTGTGGCGAGGCCTAGCCAAAAGGATGTTTTCCCCGCCCAAAGTAATTCTGACGTGCATCCAGGTAAGAAACACAGGCACCAAGTATTTTTTCTCTACATAGCTGCTATTCAATGCAAAGCGGTTACCAATCAATGTATACCCCACCAAAATCAGTTTACAGTGGTTCCTTAAACTCTAGTGCGCATTACAATCACTTGGCAGGCTTGCTGAAATACAGATTGCTGGGCTCCATCTCCAGAGTTTCTGATTTAGTGGGCCCAAATCAGTAAGTGGGGTCCCAGATCAGATGCTCCTAGTTAGGGGACCACACTTTGGGAGCCACAGACCATCACACTTAACACAGAAGGCTATCTCAGAAAAGAGCACTGAAGGCTTTGGTAGTTTCTTGTGTGACTGTTTAAAGATGAGCAAAGGCAGAGGAACATTTTGGATCTGAGTGACTTTCCCAGGGTCAGTGCATTAAGCACCTGACTTGACTGGGGGAAAGAACATGTAGATTTCACTCAGCACAGTCTTAGTGGCCAGCATTTCAGTATCCAGTAGTTGCTTAAGCCCCTGGTGCTTGGTGATGATCCCAATAAATCCACCTATTAGAACTAAAATACTGTATCTACCTAGCTTTGGTCACAATGCTTTTTACAAATAATATTCAGTTCAAAGAAATAGTTCACTCACCAAACCCCACAGAGCACCAGGAGAGGTAGCAGTGATTGTAGCTGCTCTGGGTGTATTGTACATTAAGGCCAGTTCGCCAAAACTCCCACGATTATCATAGTTACCAACACATCTTCCAACACCATCACATTTTACGTAAATATCAAATGTTCCTCTGTTGGACACAGGAAAAATAAAAGGTAAAAGTAACTCAGGTAAAATCTCATTACAATAAAACCTAGTTTGACAGAAAAGTCCTGTGCAATAAAACCTCATTCCATGCTTTCCTTTCCCCTCTGATGGCAATAAGCAATCAAAGGGCATTAAGATGTTCCAGAGATACCATCTGATCCAGAAAAGCATGAAGAGACCAGCAGCTAGACTAGGGGGAGGACCATACATGTGCCTGCTGGGGAAAATGAGGCAAAACAATAAAAACTGTAGGTAATAAAATAAATGATAAAATATAACTAAGAGCAACCAAGCAGTATACACATCGATAATCATCTGAAAGAATGTATATGAAAATGCTGATGTTGTCTCTAAGCATAATACTGGAGGAATCCAGGGACATTAACTACCTAATAAAGAGTTTTTGTTTCTAAAATGAACATGTATTACTTTTGAGATCAGAAGAAAATAACTTTAAAATATATATATAACTATTTAAGATATATATATAACTAGTTAAAATATATATATTTTATATATATATAAAAATTTGGTCAGCCATTACTATACAATACTTATGAGGATCCTTTATAATCTAAAGGAGGGGCTGGCCCACACACTGGCTGCCTGTTTTCATAAACAGTTTTACTAGAACAGAAGCACACTGAGGTTTATTTGTACTACATATTGTCCAGATCCTATATTTATATGAACTACACTCTTCTTGTGGACTGCCTTTCCGTATGCTGTAGGTTATCAGGGAACATGGTTTCAAGGCTTGCTGAAGCATCTGTGATGACAAACAAGTGAAGTTCTTTGGCTTGATTTTATTGGCTAAACCCTAGCAAAGACAAAAAAAGGGAATGTTTTTATTAAAAAAGGGTTATGAATGGTAAAAACAAAGAAGCAAAGACAAAAATATTAATGAATAAGGAAAAGAATAATTGGCTTAATATAATTCACATATAGAATGGCTGTTTCAAGGATAACCTAGAATTTTTTTCTGAATAATTATTTTCAAGCATAGATTAATTCTTGTATTTTATGATATTTACACACCTTTGCACTAAAACTAGTCTCTACATTTTCTACTTTGAGGTAAGGTAAAATATACAACAAATGTGCTGATGAGAAGTAAAATGAGTTCTAGTCCAGCTGAAATCACTTAAGTCTAAAACCTGTTAAAATATTGTGTGCTGCTTTTTTATACAGATTGCTGCCCTGATAACATGAGGACTTGGGTATGGACAGAACACAAATGGTGGCCAAGAGACCTGCCTGCAGGGCTGCCTCTACACCAATCATCTGGGTAATCTTCACCTACTCACGCCACTTCTGTGTGCCTGAGAGTTCACCTGTCAAGTGGGTAATCAGGAACTACCTGAAAAGAATGCACTTTATACAAATGTAGGGGAATTATTATGGTCAAAATACCTACTAAAAGAAGATTAATCCTATATGGCATTTGGGGTTCTCATAGGCCCCTACAATTAAATAACAAACAGCTGAATGAATTTCTGAGGTGCTTCACTGATGGAAGTGGTTAATGATATAAAAACCATGACTGTAACTTACACATGAGATAACTGGTTCTATTCTGTTTTAAAATCAGAGTGCACCATGGCCCTGGATACTGCCTTGGCAACAGCTCTGTAGGGCACCAGGGTATTTGGGATGAGGGAACAGAGGAATCAGTGGAAACCCTTGATGCAGAGAGCACGTACTGCTGATTTATGCAAGATACCACCCACAGAGTCAAGAACAAGAAACGAGGACTAAGCAGACAGATGGGGAGTAATTTTCCACAAGCCTTCTGAGTTGAACACAGCTCTACCCACAGAAGCAAATGTAATCCAGTAAATCAGGGTAGGGATACCAATTGTCTCATAAATACTTCAACATCACTTTATAATGTGAAGAAATACTCAGAATTCAGACTACTCCCCATCACGATTTTGGGACTCTCACCTAATTACTGGTAAAAGCACATTTAATGCACAAAGTCTTATGAAGCACAACTTTAAGTTTTCTGAAATTAGATTTTTCAATGTAGATGCATGCAATCTTATTTTAATAAAATAATTTATAGAGTTTTTAAAAGGCAAACAAAATAATGCATAAGCAACTTCTGGAAGGACAAACTACTACTAGACTGACTACATGATGCTGAAGAAGTGGGACGAGACTTTCTGCCTTATCCCCCCTTTGACTTTTTAAACCATGAGCACGTTTTACTTTATAGCTAATAAAAACGTCACAGATTGAGTTTACTGTGATTCAGTATCTCAGGCACTGTATTATGCTTCTAATTCTCACTATAATAGGCACCAATTACATACTAACTACCTGTCAAACAGAAGTTAACAAATGGGAAGGTTCACAGTAAGCAACTGAGATGTATAGATTAAAATAAACAAAAATCATCACTTCTTTTATAAACTATGCCTCTTTTCATGATCCAGTATGATTGCACTGCATGTATTCACAGCAGGTTGAGTGCCTATTATGTAGTAATAAGAGTAAAGAGGCAATAGCAACTATATATTAAATTGCTATCATTATAACCATTGAGATTTTGCCCAAAAGGTTTGTTAGTTACATTTTAGTAGTGAAGCTATGCAAAACTTACCTATCAATTACGTAAAAGTTGTCACCATCATCACCTTGATCAATTACATGTTCCCCTTCTTTGACTAATTTTTCAAACATGGCATCTAATACTTGAGACATCTGCTCCTATTTTTTAAAAAGAAAAGATATAACCTAGATGTTTATCTAGAACATGTTTTCTTAAGTAACCATAATTAGCTTTATATTTCTGTGAGCAAGTGCAAATAAATGGAATATCATCATGCTATTCCTATCAAAAAAATACACAGCAATCTTTCTGACCACATACAAATGAGATGATTATATATTTACTCTCATATTCAGTATCTAAATGGAATTCTAATTAGTCTGTTTCAGAATATTTAGCACCACTTTAACATGAAAAAATTAACCATCAAAACCACATATACCTTGTGAAATATAATCATAACTAAAATGACCAGGTTAAGTAAAGAACTACTGCAAATATCTTTTTAAAAGTCTGTTTTTAAAACTTCCCTGTATTAGTCATCACTAGAATTTATATGAAGATTACTTAAATACTTGGTAAATTTAAGTCCTGACTCCAATCCTTTTTGGTTTAGCGCGCGTGCGCGCGCACACACACACACACACACACACACACACAGCAAAATAAAAAATGACTGTGGCAAATATTCTATCACTGTTTTTTCTCACTAAGGTTCTTTTCAAGAAACAACCATTTACCTCTTGAGAGAAAGTTTATTAAAACTGAAGCCAGAAACATCAACTCTAATATTCAGAAACTATTTAAAATATATAAACATTTTATTCTGCTAACATGTAATTTAACAAGGCTTACAAATAAACTTCAGCCAGTGAGAATAAACCAGGAAGTAAAAGAAATCCACACACAATTCAAAGGGCTTCGAAAACACAAAACAAATGGACACAGAAAAATAATATGATGCATAGTAATAGAAAAGTCAAAAGATTTAAGAGGGTTATTTGCTTTGCCACTTATTAGCTCTGAATATTTTATCAAGTTATTTTCAATGGGTATTAAAAGGGTACAATATTAACTTGCCCATGCCAAAATACATTAGTATTATAAGTTAAGGAGCTGAAGATAGATGGGGGGGAGTAGGGGGGAAGATATAAGTAGAGAACACTGGTTAAAAAACAAGATGCTCTGTCCCTGCCAGTATGGCTTAGTTGGTTCAGTGTCATTCCACAAAACCAAAAGGAAGGTAGATGGTTCTATCCTGGTTGGGCATATGCCTGGGTTTGGTTTCAGGTTTGGTCCCAGCTGGGGGTCAGGGTGCTTATGGAAGGCAACCAATAGATGTCTCTCTCACATTAATGTTTCTCTCTCTCTCTCTCCCCCTTCCCCTCTCTCTAAAATCAAAATTAATTTTTTAAAAAAACATGTTCTGGATCAAAAACAAGAACAGACCACACATGACTCTTTTTGAACCTTTCATAAGAAATATAAGGTATGAATACACACAATATAGAAGGGGAAATGGATGGAGGTGACATTTCTAGAGCACAGGTGGTTACTGAATTTTACCGTGTATAATGCACATCCACAGTTTTGTATGCATTATACATGGGATTATGCCCATTATACCCATGGTATGTATTCCTTATACCCTTGTATAATGCACATGATTATTTTTCCCTCAAACATTTGGGCAAAAAGTACGCATTCTACATGACAAAATACAGTAAATGGAAGGTGTCCAACACGATCAAAGACTGAAAGCCCCACCCTAACATGCCTTGTAAACTTGATCTGTAAAGCTTCCAGCAAAAAGAGGGAAGGAACTCATAAAAACACAAAGTAAAAAGAAATGCAAATTAAAACTGAAACAAGATACTTTTTTCACCTGTCAGATTCAAAAAAACCAAAAACATTTAGAATTAAGTGTTGGAGATGGTGTGGAAAAGAGGTCTCCTCACACAGACTGCTAAAGGGAAGGTAAGGTGAAAGAAACTAGAGAGTAATCTGTCAATATCTGATAAAGTTCCAAATACACATACCTTTCACCTCACTATTCTTTTTCTAGGAAAATATTACATAGATATTAGCGAAATGATGTGTGCACAGGCATTTTTCATTGCAGCATCACATAGCAAAACAAATGGAAACTAACATTTACCTACAGGGCACTGGATAAATAAATTTGGTATATCTATACATTGGAAAGCTATGTAGCTATAAGAAAGAATGTGGTATTTAAGACATCTATCTTTCCTTGGAGTAACTCAGAACACTCAAGGGTAATGAGGAAATCTGAAAACCTGCCACAGGCAGAACAGTTCAAGGAACTGGGGGCATTTAGGTTAAGAGAAAGAAGACCTGCATGTGAACAAATCAGCTATCTTCTGTCACACTGATGATGTTGGTGATGCTAGAGGCTACAACCAGGACTGTGGGGTCAAAGTGTCATGGAAACTTGGGCGTAAAGACTTGTCTAAGAATGAGAACTGTCTATCAGTGGCAGTGGATCCCTTGCACAGAGATCAGCTCCCTGTTACTCAATGGAATGTTCAGGGCTGGCTTTCCAACTTCTACATGCTATGAAAGGGCCCAGAGTTTCTCAAACTGTGTTTTGTGGAACCCAGGGCTTTTCTGGAGGTGCTCCGGGATTAATTCTGTAAATAGTTGATTTGATTGCATCTTTAAAGTGTATTTTAGCCATTAAATGCTATAATGGAAATCAAAATGCGCAGCTGGATTACATATACAAAATTTTTACAAAGTGGAATTTTACACACCATAAAATGAAAGGCCATTTTAAAGTGAACAATTCAGTGGCCACAAAGTTGTATGACCATCACATCTATCTAGTTTCAAAACAGTTTTCATTGCCCTAAAAGGAAAACCTGTACCCATTAAGCAGTCATTTGCCATTCTACCCCCCATCACCACCTCCCCCTGGCAACACTAATCCATTTTCTGTTTCTATGGAGTTACCCATTCTGGATGTTTCATATAATATGTGATCTTTTGCGTCTGGCTTATTTCACTGAGCATAAAGTTTTTGCAGTTCATCCCTGTTACAGCATTACTTCATTTGTTTTTAGGGATAAATACTATTCGTTCCAAAATTTGCTTATCCATTCATCTGCCAATGAATACTTGGGTTCATAGTGAATAATGTGGCTAGGAACATTCATATACAAGTATTTGTTTGGATATCTCTGTTTCAATTCTTTTGGGTCTATACCTAGGAGTAGAATTTGCTGAGTTACATGTGTAACTTTGGAGAAACCACCAAGCTGTTGCCCACAGTGCCTGAACCATTTTACTTTCCCACCAGAAATGTATTAAGGTCCCAATTTTCCCATGCCCTCACCAACACTTATTTTCCTCTTTTTTTTTTAATTATAGCCACCCCACTGCAGGTGAAGTGGATTTTTTAAAATCATTACAAGATATGTTTATTGATTTGAGAGAGAGAAAAGAGAAACATCCATCAACTGCCTCCAGTACACATCTGACCAGGAATTGAACCCACAACCTAGGTACATTCCCTGACTGGGAATCGAACCTGCAACCTTTCTGATGTATAGACAACACTCCAACCAACTGAGCCACCCAGCCAGGGTGCAGGTGAAGTGGTTTTGATGCATTTCCCTAATGACTAATGATGTTGAAAATTTTTTCACGTGCTCATTGATTATTTGTATATCTCCTTTGGAGAAATGTCTATTCTAGTACTCTGCCCATTTTTAAGTTGGATCGTTTGTCTTTTTGTTGCAGTAAGAGCTCTTTACATATTCTGGATACTAGGTCCTTATCATTCATATGATTTACAATATTTTCTCCCATTCTGTAAGTTATCTTTTCATTTTTTTGATGATGTCCTTTAATGCACAATTTTTTACATTTTCTTTTTTTATGGAGTCCAATTACAGTGTTACTCCTGTTCTCATTGTTAATTCCTTCCAAAACTTGTGATGAGTGCCGAAACAAATACTGAACGATGAAGCATTTTCTCTTGCAGGGTGGCATTGACTCATGCAAGTTCTAGCAACCACCACGAGTCCTGAGCAAGTGCCAAGTGTGGAAACATTTTTTTTCTCATCAAAATGTGATGAGTACAGGGGTTAAGTTCTGAAGCCAACAAGTACCAAGGTATGACTGTAATCTTTTTTCTTTTCTTATTCCTGTTTTTAGCATCTAAGAATCCACTGCTAAATCCAAGGTCAAGAATACCTCTCTGTTCTCTTCTAAGAGAACTTAAACTATGAAGTTTTAGAGTTTACAGTTAGGTCTTTCATCCACTTTGAGTTAATTTTTATACAAGTTATGAAGTAGGAGGCCAAGTCTGTTATTTTGTGTGTAGATATCTGGTTGTCCTAGCACCATTTGTTGAAGTGACTATTCTTTCCCATTGAAAGTCCTTAGCATTCTTATTAAAATCAAACAGCCACAGATGCACAGGTTTACTTCTAGACTCCACTGTATCCCATTGTTCTCTGTCCCTATGCCAGTAACACACTGTTTTGATTACTGTAGCTATGTAGTAATGGCTATGAAACTGGCCAGTGTGAGTCTTCCAACTTGCTCTTCTTTTTCAATATTATTTTGCTATTGAGGCCTCCCTATTATATATACAAGTTTAAATCATACATTAGACAACAGAAAAATATTAATGTTTTCATGATTAAGCTTTATAGCACATTACCTTTAACTTTTACAAATAAATTAATAGTAATAAAAATGTTTTTAAAAAAGATTATGGAATCTCTATGAGTACAGACATGAGTACAAGTAAAAAAAAATACCTAGGTACAGCAGTGTGTAGAATTTGCTGCCAATATTTTTAAAAGGTCATACTTCTATATACATAGCATAATCCTGAAAAAATACACATGATAATGCTAAAAGAACTTGGCTCCTGAGAAACTGGGTTGCTGGGAGACAGGAATGAAAGGGAGATTTCCTTTCAGTTACTACTCTTTTGTTGTTTTAGAATTTTATTCTTTTGGTTTTTTTTTAATTTTTATAAATTGTACATGTATAGTGATTTACCATTTTTAATTAATTAAAAAAACAAACTCTCCATTTATACAGAGAATATAATATTACATCTTCGTGTGAATTAAGAAAGACTTTTGGGAGAACCATGGTGATAGGTTCATAGGAAGTGGTTTTCAGCCCTGCCCTGGGTCTCTGTGTGAGCCCTGGCACCTCTTTGTGAACAGCAGCCAGGCCTGAAGATGATGCCAATGTGGCAGCAAAACAGTGCTTTCTTGGTGTGGTGCTAATTGACCCCACAGGGGCCATTTTACCCAAATGAGTTCATGAACCAGGCAACATATGGTCACCTATTAAAATTATGACATTGGAATACATGGCTTACTAATACTTTGTTTTACTTACTGTTTATATTTCAACTCTTTTAGGTCAAATGGAGGGGGAATATCAGCTTTATTGATTAGCTCTGGTGGTAAATGTCAAATGGAGAAAAAAATGAAAAACAGTGCTATAATAAGTAGTTTTGCTATCTTTGATTTAGCTGCATTTAAAAATATTATATGCTTAAGAATTCATACATGGATATATTAAAAAGTAATTCCTGATAAAATACAGAACAATTATTTCTTCTAGAACTTCTCTATGTGACAGGTGTCTGTTCCAGTCAATCAAAATGTAATTTCCCCATAATTATACACAGAGTGAGAAGAACTTAGGAAATATTCAACATGCAGGGCCTTATCAAAATGACTGACAACTGCTATAGGAAATCCCTATCTTATTCTCCTACAGAATGCAGTTATGAGACTAAGCTCAGTTAAAGGGCTCTGACTCACTTAAAAATAACAATTTACTCTTCATTAATGAAAGAGCCTAGCATATAGCTTAGGAAATTATTTCAGTTTGCCTCATATTAGAAATACTTCAGAAGAAAAATGGCCTACTGAGTCAAGCATTAAAATATTCATGAAAAGATTATCTTCAAAGAGATTAATAATTATAAATGTTGTACTCAATGTATTAATATACAACACTCCAAGGAAAAATGTTGTGAGGCCTAGGAGGTGCAAAGTTTTCAAGATAAACAATGACTTCAGGAAATTCAAATGAGATAGTAGACACAAAGCCAAGATTATTCTTCTTGTCAGTCAGTAAAAACTCTCAAGTTTTCCCATTTCAGGAAAAGGTACCACCTCACCATCATTCTGGCTAGCACAGGGAGTCATCCTAGACTCTTTTTGTTGGGTTCCAATTCATTCAACCACCAAGTACCAACCTCTGCTAATCCTGAGTATTTTGTGAAGCCATCCCTCTTCCCCTTTCCCTAGTTGGGCCCATTTCTTTTCCGTGGATCATGGATGGCACTGTTTCCTCACTGAGCTCCATTCCTCTGTGCTTGCTCTATCACTCTTCCTCTGGTCTTTAACTCGACCCTCTACACTGCCACCACAGTGACCCTTTAGACACATCTGATTGCTATATTCTCTGCTTGAAGTGTTTCAGTTGTGCCTGCCCACTGTGTACAGTATGCATCCCACGCTATAGCAAGGCATTCCAGAATGCTCAGAAAATGCACATCTTAGCTCCCATCACTGGATGTCTTCCACTTTAGGCTGTAGTGATAACACTTTGCACTTTTGTTCAACTGGAAGCTTCCTACTCACTTTTGGAGGTAGCCTCTCCAGCCTCCTGAATCCTCAAGTGAGGATCAGAGACCCACATCCTCTCTTAGTGCCCTGACCATATTAGAGCATTTATCATTTTTTACCCAACTGCTTTATATATATATATTTGAGTCCCTCATTGAATTTAAGTTCCAAGAGGAAAATAACCATGTCTAAGTATTTTTGTGGCCTCCAACACTTTAGACAGGACTTGGAACACAGTGGGTAGTCAAGGAACTGAGCTGAAAAGAGCTGCTGCATAACAAGAGATTATAGGAGGTGAATGTGTAATTCAATTTAAATACATTTGGGTTATCGTAAAAATGTATACCATAAAAAACTAGAGAGCTACTTGAAATATAAGCTTAATCCAAAATCTTCAATCTACCAAGTTGGAGGATAAAGTTCGTATTATGGGTTGTAATTTACTGAGAAAAATTAACTTTTACTTATTTATATTCTGCATCTTTCCTAGAAGGAAAAGTGAGATGGTGGGGAAATAAGTCAAGATGGTTTGAGCTCTAACTCGGTGAAAGATCTCTTGGAAACAACTATGCAAATAACATTTGCTTCCTCCCTATAAAACTTTCAATAATGGTAATTCATGAATTAGTAGTTTCATGAACTGATTTTTCTTTGTTAAGAAAATACATATACTGAAGCCCTTCAAAAAAGCAGCAAAAGAAGTCTAAAAAAATTCCTATATTTATAAAAATAATCAGTTTAAGCAAAGATGCCCCTTGCCAGAATATACCTGCAAAAGTTTTTTTAAATTGTTTTAAATGCAACCATATATTCACAATGCTTTAAAAAAGTTAGGGTTGAAATGGCAAGAAAAATAAACTTAATTTAGAGTACAAACTAGAATAGGCAGCTATTTCCCCCATGCCTATCTGTCACTCAGTGCATAAACACCAGGCTATCACTGCTTAGTCACTACAGAAGCATTAAAATACTGGTTCAAATGCACAGGGAAATAGCAAACAAAATAACATATGGTAGCACCAAAATACTGAGCTAGAGCATTTTTACATCTAGCTCTACTCCTTGCTACTGAAGGTGTATTGTTGTGGGCAGGAGCATCAACATTACTGGGGAGCTTGTGAGAAAAGCAGGCTCTCCAGCTCACTGCAGTCCTGTGGAACAAGAATCCGCATTTTTAACAACATCCCCTGATGTTATAGAGATATATTAAAGTTTGAGAATCACTGTTTTTGGTGACCTCTGAAATTCTCTAATGTAAAGTTCTAGTTGAAAAATAGAGAATTTCTCTGGGTGAAGCCTATACCCATGGTTAAAACTGAGGATTAATGGTTTAGTTGTCTTCTGTATATACCCAGAGTGAGAGTTACAGTCAATTCTAAATTCATTTAATCCCACTACCAAAATTCACTTTACACACACACACACACACACACAGAGTTGTATCTTTACACTAATAATCTGGACTCATACTGGTGGGGGATCATAAGTGATCACACAGTTTAGTGTCTTCTATTTCACAGAATCATTACTACTCTAGATAAATGAGATTTGGGATTATTTAGAAGCCCACCAAAATTTCACAAATGCCCTTTAGTCTATCATTCCACTATTTAAAACTACAAGGAAAATTTTCCATTTATAAATTAAATTATTAAATTTTCTCTCTTAATTCCATTTCTTAGTCTTCCATTACTAGAGAACTCCATTCTTCACAGCTCCTAATTCTGCCCACCAGGGATAATTCTGGAGGACTGGGATCAAACTGGACAAAACTTGTAATGTATGGTCCTAAAATAAGATCTCCAAGGTCACAAAATGTAATCCATGTTCCTGGAACATGATACCAACATAAATGGCACTAGAAACACAGAAGCTTTTAAAAATATTTCAATTTGGGAGCAGACCCAGTGTAGAAGACTCAGTATAGTACAGTATCTTCCTCTTTATAAAAATGGCCTTTAGAAGAAAACTTCGTCTTAAAAAGCATGGGTCTAGATTTAACGCTTTCTTCTCTAGGGCATCAATCTGGAAACTATTGAGTTTGACCAGAAAAGGTTGAGGTAAGTCACAAAAGTTAACTCAGTTTTCACATATGAAACAGCAGCAAGGTTTTTTCCCCAAATGACTGCACAGCAACAGCTGTGATGATGGAAGCAGAACGGGGCAAAATCCGAGTGGCATGCTCAATCATACTAAGAGGGTATTCTAGAAATACATCCCAAACCAAAGACTAGAGATTTTTAAATCCTTACAAAGAACAAAAAACATTTTACTTTAGAGCCAAGTAAAATGTTACTTGTAAAGTACGTGTTAAGAGTTACACATGAGAATATAGTTACTATTACCAGCTAGCGAGAGAGGCAATTCACCAAGGGCCCTGCACATGCCTGCATGTTCCAGCTGGGTGTACAGACAATGCAAGGTCCTAAGTTCTCTTCAGCTGGGCCAATTCTCAGGGCTGTTTATAGTAGTGACTTTGAGGAATGAGATAATGTCTTCCCCCAGACAAACAGCAGGCCTGCTTACTCCTTGTTCTAACAGCAGTGACCTCCCAAGCTCAGTACAAACATTCCTCCCCTATACTGCACACGCAGGCACCCACAATAGGGCCATTACACAACAGGGTGACGTGAGCTAATAAGGAGAATGAATCCCAAGACCCTGCACAGTTTTTTACACTACTACTGCAGAAACCATTTCTATCACTGAGATTTATCTTACCGGATCCAGGTTCTTAAACAGCAAGATGTCTTTGCAAGCCTCTTGCAATCGATTTCTTTGATCATCCGTTTTTGGATGTATAATCTAAAACACCAAATAAACCAACAAATAATTAGTCTATTCTTATTTATAAGGCATAAAATTTCCTAGTAGGATGTTAGAAGGAAGAACTAAGAGTGCTGAGGTTGCTTTAAGCAATTAGATACCTATCAGCCTACTAAGTAGGAGAAAATAATACAATTTGTCTCAGGGAGTGGGTGTACATTGATTAATACGGCACTTCAATGTTTTTCTTTTCTTTTTTAGTTTTTAAATTATACTTGCCATTCAATATTATATTACATTAGTTTCAGGTATACAACAAAGTGGTTAGACACTTGTACAATTTATGAAGTAATTTTCCCCGTAAGTCTATAAAAATACTATATATAGTACCCACATGGCACCATACATAGTTATTACAATATTATTGACTATATTCTCTATATTGTACTTTAGATCTCCCTGACTATTTTGTAACTACCAATTTGTACTTCTTACTCCCTTCTCCTTTTCCACCCGGCCCTGCAACCTCACTTATCTGCAACTATCAGTTTGTTCTGTTATCTCTGAGTCTTTGCCTATTTTGTTTATTCATTTACTTTGTTCTTTAGATTCTACATTTAAGTGAAATCATATACTTGTCTTTCTCTATCTGACTTACTTCATTTAGCATAATACCCTCTAGGTCCTTCCATGTTGTTGCAAATGGTAAGATTTCATTCCTTTTTATGGCCAACCAGTATTCCATTGTATATACAGGGTGGGGGAAAAGTAGGTTTACAGTTGTTTGTATGGAAAATAATACAATATTTAA
This sequence comes from Trachops cirrhosus, assembly GCA_028533065.1. Classification (NCBI taxonomy): domain Eukaryota; kingdom Metazoa; phylum Chordata; class Mammalia; order Chiroptera; family Phyllostomidae; genus Trachops; species Trachops cirrhosus. Next base: position 44,724,432 of record CM052549.1, on the reverse strand, counting down.
TAAATAATACAAGAATAAACTCTTGTATTTCACAAAGTCACTGTAAACCTAGCTCTCCCCACCCTGTACATACCACATATTCTTTATTCAATACTGATAGACACTTAGGTTGCTTATGTATCTTAGCTATTTTAAATAATGCTACAGTGAACACAGGGCTGCACGTATCTTTTCAAATTAAGTGTTTTGGACAGTACTTCAATGTTTTTTAAAGGAATGTTTCCCCCAGGTTAGCAAGTTACACTTTGTAAAAGGTTTGCAATGGTCTAATCACTAAAGACACCCAAACTCCCATCTAGTGGGAACACAGAACAGGATAACAGGTGACAAGGAATGTACTAAAAACCTTAAGACTTCCTTTATTCTGTTTAATACTCTCAGTATTCTTACTCAGAAAGTAATACAGTCTCTAGAAGTAAGTAAATTTTTACATGCACAGTGCAGTAGATGTTAAATATTTTTATGTATTATGTATGTAAATACCTTCACAGGGAGCAACTTTCCAAAGGGAGGGAGTAATTGTGCCATGCCACACCAAGAATGTGGATTTGAGAACAAATGAATCCAGCAGTCCTGCTGTGCTCACTTTAGAATAAGCTCCAAGAAAACCAGCATCCTATCTTCTTACCAAACTTTCATTCCAGGAAGGTAAAGAACAAACAGAATGCTCTGCAAAAGTGTGGCCTCCCAACTCTCCAGAATCCCTTTAAATTAGAGAAGGCAAAACTGACGTGGACCAAATGGCCTATTTTTTCATGAACACTGGTAGTTTGTAACTTATAAAATGAGTTAGGCAAAAGACAATCCTAAAAGCAGCAGGCAACAAATTGATCTCCTGGAAACCTACAAACCACCTTTCCCTATTTTGATGTTCACTCTAAGAGTGACCGTGGGAGATAATAAGCTGGTGCCTCTCCTCTTCAGCCAGCCAGCCCCACCACCAGAGCAACGAGAATCCAGCCATGCTGAGTTCTGTGCCCATGAATAGATCTGAACTTAAAATGGGAATGAAAATCAGTATTTCAAACCCATCTCGGACGGCTAAATATTAATGAAAATCATAGGTCCAATAAGAATCAAGGAAATTTACAATATATGTATACTACATTATGTGTGACTATCACCTTCCTATAAGGGTAAGATATATGCAAACTTTTGTTCACTAATCAATATTCATCTCAAACTAGATTCTAAGGTGACACATGAACACAGATCAAACAGATTTGGCGACTACTAACTCACTGTGTATAAGCCACTTGTAAAATGTGGGTATTAACTAAATCATGCCAACCAAAATTCACTTCTTCCTACTTTAAGCAAGGAAGGCTAACTAACAGCACAAAACAAAAAGTTATTTCTCACTTCATGAAATTCATCAAGAACTTCAAGCTAAAGCATTCTTAAATGTTTACCTGCTGAGAAGCTCAATCATCAGAGAGAAAAAGTTGGGGATATAAGGTCACCATCGTTGAAATACCTTTCTAGGTCCAAGTCGGAGCCGCTCCCACCTGGGGTGCCACATTGGAAAACCAAAACTTTGCTAACTTTTGTGTACCTGGAAATGCTCTGCTTCACCAGAAACATGATATATCCAGTCAGCCAATCCCCAAGTTAAGCCAACTCTGGTCTCTATACTAATTTTCTTGTTCCTCATTTTCTACCCGCCCTCCCCAACTCTGGTGCTAGGAATCTCCACAGTAGGGAGGGAAAGGGGAGTTCCTTGAAGATCTTCTGGTCATATAAGAGTCCTCATCTTGTTACCATTGGATTTTATATATATTTCAGGGAGCTTAATGATGCAATGACTTAGGGATGCAATATCTAGTTTTCCATATTAAAACTCAATTTTACAGAAGTATTTTTGAGAGCTACAAAAATAGACTTTTGTTTATATTTTTAAAGGCCAAATAGAAAAGGGGAACTTTTGTAAAATATGTACTTGAAAAAAAGGGTAAATTACTACTTCCATTTCTAAGTACAGTAACCTCTTTATTTAGTTTACTTTTTACTAAATAAATAACAGGAGATCGGCACTAAAGAGCACAGCTTAAAAATTTGCTTCAAACCAAACTGAACAAATTTTTACAAAAACATTAGGACCTCTAAAAACTCATTTTCTGAGCAAACTATTAAGACTCATAAAAAATATCAATTGCACTTTAGATGTCATTTTACTAGGATTTTTTTTGTTTGGTTCAGAGTAAGCTTCTGTTATCACAAATTAGTAGGAGCAGCAGGCACTTCCCCATATTTTTCTTTACTAGAAATACTAAGAAAAACAAAGTATCACTATGAGAAAGCTGTATTTTTCCAAAAGAAATAAAACCACAACTACAGTGAGGTTTTATATTTACCTTTCCTTTAGCCAAAGAGAGAGACTGGATAAAAGTAATTCTACAGAACTTGAAGGAGAAATAAACTATCAGAGATAAAACTAGAGAAAGAAATAGTCAAAGTAATTCCATTAAACTATGTGCCTGTTAATACCTTTTCTATTATTATTTTCCTTACCCAATACAGGAGTAATTTAAAATTAATTTATTCAGTAAATTACATACCCTGGACTCTGCATCATCTTCTTCTTCATCAGGATTATAAGCTTCCGCACAAACTATAAAAATAAAAATGAACATTTTAAAGATTCTTTCACCAAGAAACATACTATAATAAATATGTCTTTAAAAAATTAATAAACAAAAAGAGTACTACTGTGTAAAAACCATTAATTCACCTTATCCAGGACAAGCAGTCCACCCCCAAACCGATTTCCTCTTGCAGTACGTATGGAATTTATTAAAATACAGAGCTGCACTTTAAGACACTGACAGCTGCCATTTGCTTTGTCTTATTCAAAGAAAAACATAGCTTAACCTCTGCCAACTTCATTTCCAAGGTATAGAAATGTATAAGATCTAAAAGTTACCTAAAAGAACAGATAGCAAAAAAAAGTTTAAGTCTGCTATGAAATGATCAATTTAATTATATAGTCTGGAGTAACTTTCATAAATTATGTATAACCCAATCTTCTAGGAACAAATACATTTAACATTTTGCATATTCCTATCCAGTCTTTATTTTTTGAATTGAGTTCATACTGCACATAAAATTTTAAAACCTCCTTTTTTCATTTAACACTGTAAGAACTTTACATGCTAATAGAAACATTTTGTAAATAATGTTTTAAGGACTGATGATTACTTATTATAAGCTATAATTAACCACTCCCCTAATATTAGCCTGGCTTCTATTAAAACAACCTTTCAAAAAAACATCTTCATGCAGAAATATTTGTCTACACTTCAAATTACTCTGTAAGAAATTATTCTCAAATGTTATTTTGGGGGGTAGGTTAAAAGATATAATTTTTAAGACACACCACCAAAAGAGAGTGTAGCCATTTACTGTCCTGTACAGAATGGACAAGACAACTTCTCTAAACTGTACAACAGGGTTGGATGTTAATGCTTTTAAAATCTTTCCCAATTTAGGACTTCCGGCCAAGATGGAGGCATAGGTAGACGCACTGTGCCTCCTCGCACAACCAAGATAGGGACAACAACAATATGGAAACAAAATAACAACCAGAACTGGCAAAAAATTGAAGTGTGCGGAAGTCTGACACCCAAGGATTTAAAAATAGACACATTCATCCAGACTGGTAGGAGGGGCGGAGTCCAGCCCGGGGAGGGACTCGGGTGAGGGACACAGAGCAGAGAGCTGAGCAACCAGGACAATGCGCAAGTCCGCAGCAGGCAGACCCTGGGCGCACAAGCCACGGAGGCTGGTGGGCCCCGGCCAGGGGGTGGCCACCAGCAGACCCAGCCAGGTGGCCATTGTGAAGCAAGGCACTGTGCGCAACTCAGGGTCCCAGCACTGGGAAATAGACCTTTGGGTCACTAACTGAAAAGGAAGGTCCCGTGAGGTGCACAGGCCCACCCACACGGGAATTGATGCCAGAGGGGCTCAGTTGGCTTGTGGAAAGCTGTGGAGGGGTCTGGGGTCCTACAGAGAGCAAAGCAAGCACCATTGTTCCTTCTCGGACCCCACCCCCACCTACAGCTTCACAACCCAGTGACTGGGGTGCCCTGCCCTGGTGAACTCCTAAGGCCTAGCCCCTCACTACAGGAGCTCAACAAGACCAAAAAACAAAAACAAAAAACAAACAAAAAAAAAACAGCAAAAAGATGGCTCAAACAGAAGAAGAACTGAAAGCCCCAGAACCCATCCTTTTAAGCAACCAAGAGATAGCCAACCTATCAGATGCACAGTTCAAAGCACTGGTGATCAGGATACTCACAGAATTGGTTGATTTTGGTCACAAATTAGATGAAAAAATGCAGGCTACAATAAGTTTAATGAAGAAAAATGCACAGGGAACCAACAGTGATGGAATGAAAGATGGGTCTCACATCATTGGAGTGGACCAGAAGGAAGAAAA
>CM052549.1:44654152-44719494 GCA_028533065.1 Trachops cirrhosus | reverse complement strand
AGAAGCAGCAAGAGATAAGGGGATAGTAACCTACAAAGGAGTTCCCATCAGACTGTCAGCTGATTTCTCAAAAGAGACCTTACAAGAAGGCAAGAAGGGGCTGGAAAGAAGTATTCCAAGTCATGAAAGGCAAGGACCTACATCTCAGATTGCTCTATCCAGCAACGCTTTCATTTAGAATGGAAGGGCAGATCAAGTGCTTCTCAGATAAGGTCAAGTTAAAGGCGTTCATCATCACCAATCCCTAATTGTATGAAATGTTAAAGAGACTTATGTAAGAAAAAGAACATGTGTAGTAAAATGACAGCAAACTCACAATTATGACAACCACACCTGAAACAAATACAAGAAACTAAGCGAACAACTAGAACAGGAACAGAACCACAGAAATGGAGAACACATGGATGGTTAACAATAGGGGAGTGGGAGGAGGAGAGAGGGGGGAAAGGTACGAAGAATAAGTAGCATGGATGGTAGGTGGAAAGTAGACAGGGGGAGGGCAAGAACAGTAGGGGAAATGTAGAAGCTAAAGAACTTATGACACACGGACATGAACTAAAGGGGGGGAATGTGGGTGGGAGAGGGTGTTCAGGGTGGAGGGGAATGCAGGGGGGATAACAGGACAACTGTAATAGCATAATCAATAAAATATATTTAAAAAAATAAAATAAAATCTTTCCCAATTTAGATGAAAAAGGGATTTAAAACTTTAAAAATTATTGCTGACCTTGAACAAGTTTCAAATGTTTATAAGCTGACTATACTTCCTCCTCTGTCCATATGTATAAGGAATTTATATATGTATTTGGTTTTCTTTTTGACTTATACCAATTTCTTATACTACTGTCATATTTCTCACAATCATCTTATCCTGTTTGCTTTTTAACTATAATTACAAAGATTTTATAGATATGCATACGCATATATTTTTAATGTAGTGATACCAAGGAAGAAAATTCCCCAATATGACTTAAATTAAAATGTTAAACATCACATAATTTACCACTGGTTCTGAGCTTGGAAATTCCTTCTTAATTTACAAGTCTAAAGATCTGTTACTTCTCCTTTCAGTTTTTTTTAAATTATTTTACTGTTGTTCAATTACAGTTTTCTGTATTTTTCTCCCCACCCCTCCAAACCCATCTCCCTCCCTTGCTTTTCCACCCTCCGCCTTGGTTTTGTCCATGTATCCTTTATAAGTAGTTCCTGAAAACCCTTCTCCCCACTGTCCCCTCCCCTCTCCCCATGGTTTATAGATTCAATGCAATCCCTGTTAAAGTACCCATGACATAATACACAGATATAGAACAAACATTTCAGAAATTTATATGGAACCATAATGACCCGAATAAATGCAGCAAATTTTGAGAAAGAACAAAGCAGGAGGGATCACAATACCTGATATCAAACTGCATTACAAGGACATTGTAATCAAAACAGCCTGGTACTAGCATAAAAACAGGCACCTAGACCTATGGAACAGAACAGAGAGCCCAGAAATAAACCCAAGTCTCTACAGTCCTTTCCATTGTTTTTAAGGCAGATCTTTTTGTTGATACATTACCCTCTAGCCCATACGAATTCTGCCATAGATTTAGAAATTTAAAGAGCAGAGGATAGATAAAAGGCTGACAAAATGTCTTTCCAAGGGCCTCTGATGGAATCAAGAATATATCATCATTAAGAATAATATCAAGAATAGGCAGCACAGTACAGTGGGTAAGAGCCTGGACTCCAGAGAAGAATATTATCAGAGGACTTCCAGTCAAGATGGAGGAAGAGGTAAACACAGTTCTCGCCACCTCCTACAACCACATCAAAATTACAACTAAACTACAAAAAAACCCACAATTCAGAACTGCCAGAAATCAAGCTGAGTGCAAGTCCTTCAACTAAAGAATTAAAGAAGAAACCACAAGAATGGTAGGAGGGGTGGGGATACTGAATGGGATGGTCCCACACCAAACTGTGGCAGATGAAAATCAGGAGGGATAGCTCAGCTGTGGAGATCCCCCCTGTGGAGCAAGAGGTCCCAGCCCCATAGGACGCCCTCCAGACCAGGGTTCTGGTACCAGGAAGAGAAGTCCCCATAAGTTCTGGCTCTGAAAACCAGCAGCAACTGAGGCTGAGGAAGACAGAAACTTCTGGAGTCCCAGGCAATTCCTCTTAATGTGCCATCAAATGAACTTACTCGGACTCACCCTCTCTGAGCCCCAGCATTGGGCAGCAGCTTGAGAGGCACCAGAGATGTACAGGGAGGAACTGAATTGTCTGGCATCAGGGTGAGGGCTAGAGGGGCAGCATTATTCTAGAGAGAAGTGCTGCCAGAGGCCATTGCTACTGTGCTGAGCTCTCCCCCCACAGAACCAGCAGGTGGGGTGCCATATCTGAGACTCCATCAACCTAGTTCACTGTTTGCCCCACCCTAGGGATTTCCAGAAGCGCCTCCCCACCACCACCGCCAACCTATTTCCAGTGGCTTTTCCATACAAATGGTTTGGCTTTGCTTATGATTCAGATTTTCCTTAAATTTTCTCAAAAGCATCATCTGGCCTCAGCAAAGCCCCACCTTTCCTCTCACTAAGTAGCCCCTGGCCTGGCACAAGCAGCAGCAGGCCTTGGTTTATGACTTGGCTTTGCCTGAGTACCTTTAAGCCCAGCACAAGTAGCAGTCATCTGCAGATCACTCTGTAGCTTATGCAGGGTGGCCCTGCGCAGGATACAAGTGGCGGCTTACATTAGCCTGCACCTCTGAGGAACCCTGTGGTCAGTTTCAGGCCATATCGAAACACCATCACTCTACCACCTCCACAAGTGACACACTCAAGGGGAAGACTTAGCAGGCACCAGAGCCCTGCTGAAGGAAGTCCTCCTCTGCGGAGTGGGCCCCCGCACAGCTGATCCTTCAAGGTGGTTGGAGGTGGGTGGTCAGTGGTCACAGCCAGACATTGCAGCTGATCAGTCTGGGTAAAACCCTCCCACTGACATGCCAACAGCAATCAAGGCTCAACTACAAGATGAGGGTATACAGAACACACAAGGGTGCACCTCGACTGTCCAGCTTGAAAGATAGAGGAGACTATGCCACTGGATGCTACTGGACACCTACTACATTAGGCCAATCTACCAAGCCATGGCAGCTCTACCTAATACATAGAAACAAACACAGGGAGTCTGCCTAAATGAGGAGACAAAGAAATAAGGCCCAAATGAAAGAACAGAACAAAACTCCAGAAAAAGAACTAAACAAATACAGACAAGCAATCTATCAGATGCAAAGTTCAAAACATTGGATATAAGGATGCTCAATGAACTTATAGTGAGGACCTCAACAGCATAAAAAATAGCCAGACAGAAGTAAAGAATACACTAACTGAAGCAAAGGATAATTTATAGGGAATCAACAATAGAGTAGATGAAGCCACTCTATCCAAAAATAACCAATTTGGAATACGAGTATAAGGAAGCAAAAAATATCTAATCAAAAGAGTAAAAAGAAAACAATCCGAAAAAATGAGGTTAGTTTAAGGAGCCTCAGGAACAACTTCAAGCATACCAACATTTGCATCATGGGGGTGCTGGAAAAAAAGAGCAAGAAATTGAAAACCTATTTGAAAACATAGTGAAAGAAAACTTCCCTACTTTGATGAAGGAAATAGATATCCAACTTCAGGATTCACAGAGAGTCCCAAACAAGATGAACCCAAAGAGACACATACCAAGACACATCATAATTAAAATGCCAAAGGCTAAAGTCAAGGAGAGAATCTTAAAAGCAGTAAGAGAAAAGCAGTAAGGTACCTACATGGGAGCTCCCATAAGACTGTCAACTGATTTCTATAAAGAAACTTTGCAGGCCAGAAGGGATTGTCAAGAAATATTTAAAGTGAGGAAAACCAAGAATTTACAATCAAGATTACTCTACCCAGCAAAGATATCATTTAGAATTGAAGGACAGATAAAGTTTCCCAGATAAGAAAAAGCTAAAGGAGTTTATCACCACCAAAACAGTATTATTAGAAATGTTAAAGGGTGAAGGTGGAGGAGTAAATGGAGGAGGAGAAGGAGAAGAGAAAGAGAAGAAGGAGCAGGGGAGAGGAAGGCAGAGGAGGGGGAGGAGAAGAACAACAACAAAAAATATGGACAATAAAATGGCAATCAACACCCATCTATCAACAATGGAACCTAAAAAAACAAAATCAATGAGCAAGCAGAACAGAAACAGAATCATAGATACAGAAAATGTTTTGATGACTGCCAGATTGGGGCGGGGGGAGGGCGGCGCAGGGAGATGGGCAAAAAAGGTGAAGGGATTAAGAAATTCAAATTGGCTGTTACAAAATAGTCATGGGGATATAAAGTACAGCATAGGGAATACAGTCAATAATAGTCTAATAACTATGTATGGTGTCAGATGGTGTGAGATTTATTGGGATGATCACTTAAGTTATGTAATGTCTAACCACTAGGGTGTATACCTAAAACTAATATAATAATGTATGTCAACTGTAATTTAAAATAACAGTTTAAGAAAATAATAAAGCAAACAATGCAAAACAAAAAAGAATATTATCATCATTAGGACTACTATTACCATTCTTATTCTAAAACCTGACATTTGCTTTCTCATCTCCAAGCGTTGTTCTATTATGCCTAAGCCAGTGAGTGATTCTTAACTAGGGACAAATTTGGTCCCCAGAGGACATTTGGCAATGTCTGAAGACATTTTGATTGTGACACCTCTGAGGGCTGAGGAGGAAGCTACTGGAAAAGGCCAAAGATGCTGTTAAACATCCTACAATGCATAGGATAGCACCCTGCTGCACCCACCCTCCAACATGTCAACAGGTCTAAGGTTGAAAAACCCTGACCTAGTGTATATTTTCTAATTCAATCTCACAACAACCCTAAGACAGGTATGTTACCACTTGACAGATAAAAGACTATGATATACAGAGGTTATGTATCTTGGCCAGAATCACATGTTGTAGTACCACAGTACCAATACTTGATCCCAGGATTGGCTGGCTGACTCCAGAGCACAATGCCTGAACTTCAGCCTTCTGTCTCAGAAATCTACAGGAGACCTGTCTCTAAGAGGCGGGCTCCTATTAAAGAAACTAACTGATGCATATCACCAAAATGCCAATTTAATAACTAAGTTCTTGAATCAAATAGGGAGTCAGCATGACTAGCCAGCTTTTTACCTGCAAGAAGACCACAGAAGAAGCCAAATCACAATTAAAAGATTGCTTGGTGGAAAGGAAATGGGAGGAAGAGAGTTTGTCAAATAAAATGAATGTTTAATGGCATCACCTGGGACAGACTAAGGCATCCACTTACACAAGAGATGGTCCTGCTAATGTGGCCTAGACAATTTAATTTTGTTGGCTGCAACTCTCCTAAAAGCATGAGAACATCTACTTCTGAAGCTGGACTCTGTAACTTTCTGATTCCATAAATGGCCAATCTCACAGGCAGGAGTGCTACAAAATTTGCAGGACTCAGTGCAAAAACAAAGCCACCATTTTTAAAAATTAAGAATTTCAAGAGGTCAACAACAGAACATTAAACCAACATCAAGGTCCTTGTGAGTATGGAGCCTATGAATTAAGCTCTGCTAATGAGATTAATACATTCAATGAAGTGATTATACAGCAGGTAAGGTATTTGGTTCTTTATAAGGTAAAGGTTCCTTAAGGTATTTATTATAAGCATATATATCCTCTGGCCCATTATCAGTGATCTTACAATTTAATTCACAGAGGAAAATCTTAACCCTGTAATTTCTAAGTTTCAAGCACTAAACTCTGACTAAAAACCATCAGGGGTATCTATTTTTTTCCTAAATAACTCATTGACTGTTCCAGTATTATTTGCTATTTAACACCCTCCTGACCTGTGACACCTACTTTATCACGTGTTTATTATTTGGTTCTAAACTATCCAATTCATTGAACATTTATTGTGCCAGTATTAAATGATTTAGTTCTTGGCATTTATGTTAAAATGTCCTACACCATTTGTCCAAGAAATTGGGACAGAAAAGATAGGTGAAAATGAGGACCTCTTGTCCTGTTCACCAAAGGGCCTGGCACAGAGATTAGGAGCTCAGTAACTATCTGTCCAGCGAATGAATGAATGAAATGTTCTATGCTCAAACTATGGTCTCCAGATAATTTGAGCTTCCTCATATTCTTTCTGAAATATATTTGCCCCATCCCTCCTAGGCAATCTGAAATCCAAGCTTGAAATAACATATAATACTTTGGTAATTACACAAAAGTGAGGGACAGAGCCTTCTTCTTTAAGTGAACCTAATATTGAGGTTTTCCTGTTATGTTATGCATATATGTATTTGAATAATACATTAGTTATCTAGAATGGTCCAATAATTTAAGTACATTCTCACACTGCAGAGAGTATAACATACCATGGTGTAGTCAGATGTCTGTCACAGTTTGCAAGACAGAACACAAAAGTGAGAATTACACTGACTTTGTATCTTCTGGGGCCTTGCCCTCAATCTCTTCACACAATTCAATAGATGACAAATAGGTAAATAGGTAGGTAGACAGACAGACAGACATATAGAGATACAGTGATACATGAAGGGTATCAAATGTTATCTTTTCCAACTTCTTCAACTCTCTGACATCAACTGGGTGTCCAACTATTCAATTCAATTCTAACATTATCCGTTTGAAGTAATGTTAGATCTCACAAGTTAAAGGACTCAGTCAGTCCTACAGGACTGCCCCACATCGGACACCAGTACAATTCCTAAGCTACCCATACTTCTGACCAACCAGCTATAAATTGAAGGTTCCCACAACCCCCTCCTCAGGTTTGATAATTCACTAGAATGACCCAACAGAACTCAAATAAAGTGCTTTTCTTACTCTTACCAGTTTATTATAAAAGATACTTAAGATGAGCCAAGAAGAAGAGAGGCAGAGGGCAAGAAATGGGGGTGGCATGGAGGGTAGCAGGTGGGGGTGGCACAGAGCCTCCAATCTGTCTTTAGTGCACCCACTGCCTAGCACCTCAATGTGTTTGTTCACCAATCTGGAAGCCCTCTGAAACCTGTTTAGGGGTTTTATGGAGGTCTCATGACACAGCCCAAGGTTGGGCTGAAAGTTTTGGCCTTTCTGGCCAAAGCTTGGCCTTTCTGGTAACCAGCCCCCATTCTGAAGAGTCTAGGAGCTCCTCAGGAGCACACCAAAGAAACTCAGCACTGAGGAGACTCTAAGGGTTTCTGAAACTCTGTGCCAGGCATGCAGGACAAAGACCAAGTGTCTTTCTTACTTATATCACACCGGCGTTACACCAACTCCCAGTGTCTTTCATGAAGTACCTACTATACTTTGTTGGTAATGCATAAAAAGCAGGACAGTCAAAACAACTTTGCACTGGACAAGTTTACATACCCACATTAGCTTCAGCAGAGCTAACAAAACATAAGGGAACCAAACTGAACTCCATAAGCCACTGGGCCTCAGCACCTGGTGCAGAGTCTTACACATGGTACACCCTTAATAAATATTTATTTAAAGGATAAAAAGCAAATGTAGCCTGTATAGAAACACTGCATGCTTTAAAGGCCTTTAGCCTAGAAAAAATTGACTTCTATAAAAAATATAAAATTTACTTTTCCAAGGATCTCAGTACATTATGATTTTAGCATACTTATTTAAATGATAATCAGCTTCAAATAAAGGTATGACAAAAGCACAGGTGCATCAGACAACAGAGTTCTGATTTAATATGGTTAAATTTAGCCTATTGAAGTAGAAATGCCCTCCCACAATAGAAAAAAAATTACCTTTTACAGAGAATAAGGCATGCATTCTCAGACAAGACAGTTAGGAGAGGGGTCAAAAAAGTTTTTTTTTTTTCACATAAAGCACTGATATATATATATACACACACACACACATTATATGTATACACATGCTATATATACATACATGCAAACACACACATATATACAGGCACACACACAGATTATACAGTATATCTGTGGTATTAAAATGTCATTGGGGATTATTAAGGGGACTTTTTAGAAAAAGCTAAAAAGGAGAGGTACCTATAAAAATAAAATTGAGAAACGTTGGTATAAGAACATACTAGTTAGAGCCAAGTACAGGGAAGAGACAAAATGACAAGTCAATATACTTTCCCTTCCCCCATCATTTACATTTCTGTAAAGGTAATTTGCTCCATATCTTCTCTGACACAACAGTGATAATCTTCTCAATACAAGTTACCTGCCACCAAGGCAATGTCAACAGGAGTTCCTAATCTGGGGTGTGGGAAAAGGAAAAACTTTACTCAGGTGAACAGTCTGCAAACCGGAGAAATGCAGCTTCTGGTGGGAACCAAAACTGGGCTCCACAGAGACAATAAGAAGAGCTTATATAGAGAGAGTTCCCACCCTGGTTCCTGAGAGGTCCATTTTTATGCAAAGGATGACTCCACATATGCTATCTGGTCACAAAAGCACTTTCCTGATTGGCTGGCTTCACACATTCTGACTGGTCGTTATGGAGTCACTCTGATTGGTCAGTTCAGATGCAATGGAGATGTGGCTGTGCAGTTCTAACTGAATGGGGCAGGTCTCAGTCCAGTGGTCCAAAAAAAATACCAGAAACTCCTTGATAAGGGCTGATTCAGAGGGCAGGAGCACAGTACTTTTGTTTTATAGGCTGATAGTTCAGTCTACACCTTTTCCCTGAAATACTGTATGTGAGAGGCCTCTGTGGGCAACAGCTGCTAGACTTGAGTTATGAATTTGTGCCCAGTTAACCACAAGGAGTCCTTCTTGGCAGATATAATCCTTCTCCAGGTCTACAATCTTAAATCTGAATTCACAAAGCAAAGCATTTGGAACGTGTCCAAAAAACACAGACGTTCACATTCTGATCCCAAATCACACTCAAGCAAAAGGACCCATAGGAACTCTTATTTATTCATTAACAAACAAAAAACAAAAAACTGTGGATGTCAGAAGAATGGTGGCATCAGAGATCCCCCTGGTCTCTCTCCTTGAAGTTTCAACAATTTCAACAGCTACAATTCAACAAAAGATTCCCCACTCAATGTACAAACACACCCGGGAGATCGCACTTTGAAACATCTATAGGCAAGCAAGTGGGAGTGAACTGGAGAAACAAGAAGGGAGAAAAGCTGAGATAAGCCAGTGACACAGCCCTACAACTGGGAGCTCCTGGTAAGGCTTAGCCTGGAATGGGGAGGAATCAGGTTGTGGCTGAATTCCCTTCAGCCAGGAGGAGCAAAGAAATTTGGTAAGCACTCCTGCAGGAGTAGGCAGCAGAAGCAGAAGCTGAGCCCAGAGACCTGGGCAAGAGAGAACAGCACAGAAGTTTGGCTGCAGTTGTTGGGCAGCTGGCATTCTAAACAGAGAAAAAAAGCCACATCTGGCCACCTCATGACCTCCCAGAGTTGTGCCTCCCCTCACCTTTGGTGTTGGGTTGTGGTGCACATTACCTGCAAACCCAAGAACTAATACTACAAAATCACTTTATTCCCTGAACAAAGGGTGCACTCTGTGACTTGGCCTGGAGCTGAGGCACAAGGGGGACCACACAGCGGTCCAAGGTTACCATAACTGTTAAGGCAAAACAACAAAGAAGCCAGCTGCATTCCCCCAGCCCACCTCACCCTCCACTGATCATTGCTATAGTGATGCCAGCATCTGGCTGCTGGGGATGGCACTGGGACTTCACAGATTTAGAGCCCCATTGCCCACTGTATTTCCCTGTGGGGTTGGTCACCTGGGACCAGGGCAACCACTTCACAGGGGAGGGAATCATCTACCCTGGGAATGTCACCCATGGAGATCCGAAAAGCCAGAGGAGTGCCAGAGAGCTAAAAAACTTGTGATTCAATGCCACCTACTGGAAAATAATAGAAAGACCTCTTCATATTAATCTGTTAGAGAAATACCACTCCTACGCAGATGCCTAAACAGAGAAGTAATCCATCAAATACCATGAATAACCAAGGTTGCAAGGCAGTTCAAAAAGAAAATAAAAAATCTCTAGAAAGCAAACTTACTGAAATGGAAATATGTGATATAAATGAGAGAATTCAAGATTGTGATTCTGAAGCAATTCAACGAAACCACCACCAAAACAAAAAGGCAACCTACTGAATGGGAGATGATATTTGCAAACAACAGCTCTGACAAGGGGTTAATATCCAAAATATATAAAGAATTCATACAACTCAACACAAAACAATCTGATTAAAAATGGACAGAGGACCTGAACAGACACTTCTCACAAGAAGACATACAAATGGCCAACAGATATAGCAAAAGATGGTGAACTTCACTGGCTATCAGGAAAATAAAACTACAATGAGATACCATCCCACAACAGTTAGAATGACTACTGTCAACAAAACAAATAACAGGTGTTGGAGAGGCTATAGAGAAAAGGGAACCCTCATTCACTGCTGGTTGGAATGTAAACTGGTATAGACACTATGAAAAACAGTATGGCAGTTCCTCAAACAATTAAGAATAATAAGCATATGACTCAGCAACCCTCCTTTTGGGTATCTACCGAAAAAAACTCAAAAACATTTATTCACAAAGATATGTGTACCCCTATTCATTGCAGTATTATTCAAGGTGGCCAAGACATGGAGACAACCAAAGTGTCCATCGATAGAGGACTGGATAAAGAAGATGTACTATGGAATACCACTCAGCCATAAGAAAAGATAAAACAATGCATTTGTGACAACATGGATGGAACTTGAAAATATTATGCTAAGTGAACTTAGTCAGAAAAATCGAAAAACCACTATGATTCCACTCATAGACACAGACAACAAAACAGTATGTTGGTTACCAGAGGAAAGGGGGTGGAGGGATAGTAAAGGGGGCCAAATATACGGCAACAGATTATCTGACTTTGGGTGTTGGTCACACAATGCAATATACAGATCATGTATCAGAAAAATGGTTCCTTTGGAACCTATATGATCTTATTAACCAATGTTACTCCAATAAATTTAACTTAAAAAATAAAAAATAATTTGTGAAATTTAGGAGGTAATACAAAGAGTAAAATAATAATGCAAAACATATTATCATTATGTATTATGGATAAGGTAAAAATTATTCTGCCTATATATTTTATATTACTTTAAATATTATACATAACTATGTACTGTATATAACCATCTGTTGTCTAGGAGATCACAGCTCAGAAAGCAAGACAAATAGAATAATCAACGATAATATTAATGCCATGATGAAGGTGTGTACAAAGTGCTGTAGGAGCATGGAAGACAAAGGAGTGACCAGCTGCTTAGAGGACAGAGGAAGGACTCACAGAAGAGACTCCTTAAATAATTAATTAAGAACGGAAAGTTGTGCACTGAGAAAAAAAGGAGATTGTTTTGTTCACTGTTGTATTCTTACCGCTTAGAATGACTGGCACACAATAAATGTTAACAAAAATGGTTGAAGAAATTAATAGTTCTTTTTGTTGGTGAGAAAAGCATTATCTTCTTTTGCTCCTTAGACTAATGGAAACTGCATCTGTCAGGGTGGGCTGGTCTATACTACAGTAACAAGCATCCCCAAATCTTAGTGACAAAAAACAGAGGTTCACTTCTCGCTAAGACTATCTCAGGGCAGTGGGTCATCTGCTCCATGTGGTCTTTACTAAAGACTACAGGCTAACAGAGATGTCACAATGTGGAATGTTACCAGTCCCCAAGTCCATGGCAAACTGCTGACTGGCTCCTGATGGGGTCAAGATGGCACCCCAAAACATGGCCCCTTGGCATAATGACTATCTTAAGCTGCAGGCATCTGAGAAAACAGCCAAAGCAGGAAGGTCACCCTTCTTCTCTGAAAGCAGGAGATAAACCTCTCATTTCAAAGGTACCCTCTCCCTGTACCAGGAGGAAGACATCCTTATCACTGGAGACAGGGAATTTAGAGCTGAAAAGGCCATATAAATGAACCTTGCTGCTACTTCATCACTTACTACCCATAGTAAATGTACCAACATGGTACCAACCCGTCTTGTCAATTCTTCACACATTTATTGTTTCTTTGTCTGACAGGCATAAAAGCTTCCTGCTTCAATCACTTCTTCGGGGTGTCATTTTCCTGTGAAGGCTCTCATATATATGTAAAAAATTCAACAAAATATGTACGTTTTTCTCCTGTTAATCTTATGTCAGTTTAATACTCAGGCCTAGTCAGGGACCCAAAGAGGAAACACAATTTTCTCTCCCCTGCACTCCTAAAGCTTCTGCCTGGAAATGATACATGTCACTTCTGCCAAGAAGGAACATATGTCACTTTTTATGCAACAAGTGGCATGGCCATTCCTAACTTCAAGGAGACAGAGAAGTATAATCTTACCATGTGCTCAGAGAAGAAAAAACCAGGATATTGTGAAGAGCCCTAATGACCAAAGAAACCACTGACAGCCCTAAACCCAAGGTTTCCTCTCATTCAGAAAGGGAATAAAGGGAGCACTGAACTCAACCTCACAGCTTACTTAAAAACAAAGAAAAAAATTCTTAACTTAAAAATCTTCAGAGTAAGGTTGATAAACTCTGAGAAGAATCATTACAATTTTCTTTAAAACTGCCTTTCAAATAGTAAATGAATATTCAAAGATTTAATTTATAACAATGTATTCCTGCATCAAACTATAAATTATTATAATTCGCTGTGTTGCTGCCTACATTTCAGCTACAAAAAAAGCAATATATACATCACGTACCTATCTTGCAGAAATGTTGGCAGGCTTCACTAAATGGTATTTTTAACGTATATTTTATTGATTATGCTATTACAGTTGTCTCAATTTTTTTCTCCACTTTATTCCCCACCACCCTGCATACCCCCCCTCACCCTCCAGCACTCCCCCTCCCCTTAAGTTCATGTCCATGGGTTGTACATATAAGTTCTTTGGCTTCTCTATTTCCTATACCATTCTTAACCTCCCCCTGTCTATTTTATGTCTACCTATTATGCTTCTTATTCCCTGTACCTTCTCCCCTCCACTCTCCCTAAATAGTATTTAAATAGATCTATGTTCATGTCAGAATTTTACTAAAAAGATTTTAGTTGAGACTATATAACCCTGTCTTGTACAAATGGTAGTAATACATTTTCCAGTTAATCTACTGTTTTACCTATCTACAAAATTATCAATGGGGCTTTAAGAATCAGCCCTTCATAAACCACCTCTGGTTCTCTAAAGAATTCTGTTTTAAACTTCACTCAGATAGGTTCCTAAATCATCCCAGATATGTAATTACCAATCCTAAAGAAAGTACTGATAATTTTTTTCCTGCTACTTCCAGTATAAAACATTCTACTGTCTCGTATTTCAGATATACTCTATTAAACATTTCACTAAACTGCCCTGACTCATTACAAAAACAGTATCTTTGTTGCACTTTAACAAGAGGTATTTTGAATAAGACTGCATAATTTACCAGTTCCTTTCTACATGTTTATATTTCTTTTTTCCCTTATTTTTATTGTTGACACTAATACACTTCCCCATACCCCGTCCTTTACCCACCTCCACCTATGCCCCAAACCCCCTTCTCTCTGGCTGTCCCCACACTGTTGCCTATGAGTTATGCATATATGTTCTTTGGTTAATTCCTTCACCTTCTTTCATGAAGTCCACCTCTCCCCAGCCCTCTGAAAGCTGCCAGTCTCTTCCATGTGTCCATGCTTGTTTCTATTTTGTTCATCAGTTTATTTTGTTCATTAGATTCCACATATAAATGAGTTTATATGCTATTTGTCTTTCTCTGACTGGCTCATTTCACTTAGCATAGTAATCTCTAGGTCATTCCATGCTGTCACAAAAGGTGAGATTTCCTTCTTTTTTACATCTGGGTAGTATTCCATTGTGTAAATGTCCCACAGTTTTATCCACTCATCTACTGATGGGCACTTGGGCTGTTTCCAGGTCTTGGCTATTGCAAATAATGCTATGAACACGGAGTTGCATATATTCTTTTGAATTGGTGTTTCAGGATTCTTAGGCTATATTCCCAAAAGCGGGGTCACTGGGTCAAAAGGCGGCTCCAATTTTAATTTTTTGACAAAACTCCATACTGCTTTCCACAGTGGCTGTACCAGTTTGCATTCCCACCAACAGTGCAAAAGGGTTCCCTTTCTCCTCATCCTCACCAACACTTGTTGTTTGTTATTTACGATAGCCATTCTGGCAGGTGTGAGGTGACTGTGGTTTTAATTTGCATCTCTCTGATGATGAGTGATGCTGAGCACCTTCTCATATGTCTGCTGGCCATCTACATGTCCTCTTTGGAGAGGTGTCTAGTCAGGTCCTTTGCCCATTTTTTAATTGGACTGTCTGTCTTCCAGGTATTGAGTTGTAGAAGTATTTGGAAATTAACCCCTTATCTGAAGTATCATTGCCAAATATGTTTTCCCATACAGTGGGTTCCTTTTTCATTTTGTTGATGGCTTTCTTTTGTGGTGCAAAATCTTTTTAGTTTGATATAGTCCTATTTTTATCCTCTGTTTCCCTTGCCCTAAGAGACATATCAGCAAAAATACTGTTCTGAGACATAAGAGATTTTGTTACTTATGTTTGCTTCTAGTATTTTTTATGGTTTTATGGCCTACATAGAAGTGTTTTATTCCTTTGAGTTTATTCTTATGTATAGTTTAGTTGGTAATCTAGTTTAATTTTTTTTGCATGTACCTGTCCAATTTCCCCAACACCATTTATTGAAGACACTGCCCTCCTTTGTCAAACATTAACTGACCATAAAGGTGTGGGTTTATTTCTGGGCTCTCTGTTCTGTTCCAGGATCTATGTATCTGTTCTTACACTAGTACCAGGCTGTTTTGGTTACAATGGTCTTGTAGTATAATTTAATATCAGGTATTCTGGTCTCTCCTACTTTGTTCTTCTTTCTCAACATTGTTGAGGCTTTCTAGGTCTTTGTGGTTCAATATACATTTTTGGAATACTTGCCATTGGTATCTTAATAGGAATTGTGTTGAATCTATACATTACTTTGGATAGTACTGACATTTTAATGATGATAATTCTTCCAATCCATGATCACAGTATATGCTTCCACTTATTTGCATCTTCCTTAATTTCATTTTCAATGTACTCTTAATTTTCCAAGTACAGGTCTTTTATCTCCTTGGTTAAATTTATTTCCAGGCACTTTATTTTTTTGTTGTAATAGTAAATGGGATTGTGTTTTTATACTTCTAAAAACAATTTTCTTCTACCTGTACAGCACTGCTCTTTAAGTGACTGTATAATGAAGAACCATTCATATCTTACAAACATACCATCATGTTCAAGATACTATTGGATCAGTGTCACTGAGTCACATAAATAAACAGCAACAGAACTTCAGACAAATGAAAACATGTTCATCATTTGTTTTTTTCCTATTATTAAAGTTACAGAAAACAAAATATTCCTTAATCTGTTTCAAAAATGTATCAATTTTTATTCAAAGCCTCTTCCAAAGAAAAAACAAAGCCCTAACTGTATAGAACCCATGTACATGCAATTTTTTATTCTATACTTGGAATCCAATGTATTTAAAAACTTTAGTTATGAAGTATGTGAACTCAATCATTGCATCTATCTCCAACTCATTTTCTTTCTACATGATCTACATGTGTGCATTCAGTCTATAAAATATCCACCACCTCTTTTAATAATTAACTCATTTATAGGGAATATGGCACAGTTTATAGGACAAACCACTCAGTAGGCTTATAGAGAAAACCATGTCAGTATGGAATGTACCTGTGAGGGTGAATCCAGAACCCGAAGGCTCAACTACTTGACATAATTCCACTGTTCATACACTATGAGGAGCCTGTGGGATTCAGAGAACAGAGGATACACCATGAGTCCTCTTTCTCTCTCACAAAGAACAGTGGTCCCCATAGCTACTAATGTTCATCAGTAAGGATATAAGAAAGTTAACAATGTGCAAGATCCAAGATAGGAAAAGTACATGTATCAAAGGGCCTAATTTTTGGATATTTTCTAAATAATCTATTCCAAGTAAATTTTCTTAAAGAGAAAGTATAAAAACTTACAAATGACCAAGGATCAGATAAGTAGATAAAATACAAAGAACCTGACAAATAACTCTGAAAATAAATTTGGATAACCATTAATATTTTAAAGCCTGCTGCTAAATCACTAAAATTCCTCACTGAAATTCTCCAGAACTATTAAACAGCGAACAGTAAGTAGATCATCTGTACTAGAGGACATGTAACAGAAATTATAATGTGCTTTGCTGAAAAGGGTCTAATAAGGACTTCTGAGCATTGTATTTGATGGTTATAGGTTTTTAAAAATTAATAGCCAAGGAGAAATCAAAAAAGAATTCTGATCCTTCGATTAAGAACACCAACAGCTTCCCAAGAATTTTTGCAAATGCTCTAATAGTTCAGACAATGTGATCATCTCATGGCATTTTATTTTGGTCTGAGGACTTGAATCACATTAAAGTAATATGAATATGAATACTAGCTGATAATAAATAATACACCCACATTTATTGGAATACAATTTTGCTCTTCAGATGCTGTAAAGCTAGAGCTCTTAAAGCTTCTGAATAATTGTTTGCTGATTTTCAGACTTATGTGCCTAACATACACCTATAAGAAAAGTATAGGAACAGAATCACCACAGGGATTTCTATAATTTATTAATAAGTTTTCAGAACCAGTATCATCTGACCAGATGGTTCTGAGATGCTAAATATGGACTTAAGTATAGCCAGAATTATAGGAAAATGGTTTAGTCAATTTTTGGTTTCCAGGTTTAGTCATAAAACTACCAAATGTGAACATCTGGGCAACATATTTCAATCAAGGCTCTCTATGTGATCATCAGAAATCTAAAAAGAATTTCAATGCTATTTTAGGAAAATATGATAAAATTGTAACAGAACAACACATATCAATATCCAGAGACATACACACACATACACATGAATGCAATTCAGTCAAACTTTCTCATTAATTAAATTCAAAAGACATAAATTCTTGTAAGTAGCCTAATTGGATTTTCTGGGAGACAATTTCCATTTCTACTTTTTAACGGGAAACTTTTTTTAAAAGTCAGAATTTGCAAGGTGATAAATGGCAATGAACTTAAGTGAATTTTTAATTAAAAAGAAAAATGATATAAAGACAATAAGACAGGAGATGTGGAAATAAAACAGCAATTAAATACAAGGTCCAGCAGAAGTAACACCTGCTTGAGTGTGGTTGGTAAGGTAATAATATGGGTGTAATAATTTATAGTTTTAATTTGAACATTTCACCTAAAATGTCATATGGTGTGCCTGAGTGTGATATAGAATTACATGCTTATGATTTTGTAATAAAAGATTTTATAATATATAGGGGCATTATTTGTGCTGGAACCTGTATTTTAAATCTAATAAATGAGCCAAGTTAGTTTTTTTAATAAAACCCAGTTTTAGAAGGGATACATAGATTAGAATGAACTTTTTCATACAGTGCTGGTGAAATGCTAAACAAGGAGTGGGGTTACAGATGGAGAAGTAGTGTGAAAATATTAAAAACCTTGAAAATGTTCCTGTCACAGCATGGATGGACCTGGAGAATATTATGCAAGTGAAATAAGCCAGTCAGAGAAAGAAAGTACTAATATGATTTCACTCACATGAGGAACATAACAAACAAACTGAACTAACAAGCAAAATAGAGACAGACTCACAGAGAGCAGGCTGACAGCAGAGGGTGGGGAAAACCTGGGGGTGGGGAAAGGCTTGGGGGGCCAGAAATTGAGCAAAGAAAAAAAAGAGAAAGAATTCATGGACACGGACCAGTGTGGTGAGTGTGGGGAAAGGGGCGTAGGTTGAGGTGGAAGAGGCTGTGGGGCATAAATGGTGATGGAAAAATGTAAAATAAAAAATGAATTAAAAAATATATTTAAGCAAAAAAAAAAAAAAAAGAAAAAATGTCCATGTCCAATTCAGCAAGTGATCTTCAAGTAATTTGATCTAAAGTGATGACAGTTGAAAACAGAAGAAACCTCAGTTCCAAAAATAAACAAATAATAAATTATGATAGCTATCCATATATACTATTGATATACTGTGCAGCCACTTAAAATTTGTTTTATAAGAATATCTAATGACAAAGGCAAATGTTTACCAAATCTTATTAGTTAGGGTTTTTTTTTTAAAGCAGGTTTCAAGGTAGGTGCATGATTTCAGCCCACATAAAGTATGCATAAGTCTGATACGGCAGACATGAAAGTTTATATTTGTTTCTTTGTAGTATGACTGTGATGATTCTATTTTCCGTATATGTGCCTTCCTAGGTCTTCCTCACTTTCAATAGAGAATTTATGTTTACAATTGGAAATAATGGGTTTCTTTTAAAAAAGAAACTATAAAACTCCCTGAAACATTCATAACTAAACCATAAAAAAGGCTTAAAAAATAAGTTATCTTGCTAATAATATATATATAATTAGTCTTTCTTTGAAGTGCATCTAATCCTATTATAAAAATTACTCTTATAATTTAATACTTCCTAAAAATGTACAGCGTCTACAATTGGCAGAAATAAGGTATTAGAAGTACTACCAACAGCTACTTAGAAAATAGTTATAAAAATAATCTCATTAACAATATTAATTGAAAATAATTAATAAAAAAGTAAATAATAATTAAGTAAAACTGAAAATATTCTAATAAAAATTGTCAAACAATAATACTGATTTAGCCCTGGATGAGTGGTTCAGTTGGTTGGAGCATCGTCCCGTACACCAAAAAGGCTGTGGGTTTGACTCCTGGTCAGGGCGCATCCGGGAGGCAACCAATTGATATTTCTCTCTCACATCAATATGTCTCTCTCTCTCTCTGCCTTCCTCTTTCTCTAAAATCAATAAATATATCCTCAGTGAGGATTAAAAGAAAAGAATACAGACTTAATGTCTACCTCAATTTTGTAACAACATGGCTTCCTTTATCCTTGAATCCTTAAAAACCACCTGCAGGGGTGCAGTATAGCAGAGTGAAGGGTGTGGCAAATCCTTGCCCCAAAAGCAATGACAAAACAAGATGAAATGTTCACAAAAAAACAAAAAAACATTTCAGGACTCAAAATCAATTAAAGACATACAATAAACTGAGAAGCATTTCACAGAAAACTACTGAATCTGAAGTTAGAACAGTGCGAGTATATAGGAGAAACAAAGGAATGTTTTTCATTTACTCAAACTATTACCACACTCACAACACTTGACACAGATATGTGGGTCATTTCCATACTGGCTAATTCTCCAAGACCAGCTGGGTGTTCTACATTTCAACCCAATTCTGACACTATCGACCTGGAGCCAGATCTCAGAAGGTAAGGGTTCAGTTTCATAAGACTACCCACTTCAGATGCCAACAGCAGGTGGCAGGTACCCAGGCTACCCACAACATCTGTCGAACACAGCTACAAACTAGAGGTTAGAACATCCTCTCCTCAAATTTGATCACTTCTAGAATAGCTGAGAGAATTCAGGCAAAGTCAAATAAACAGAGAGAGCAAGGTCCAGAAGGGTCCCGAGGGCAGGAGCGTCTGTTCCAGTGGAGCTGGGGTATTCTACCCTTCTAGCATGTAGATGTGTTCACCAGACTCAATACTTCGGGACTTTTATGGAGGCTTCATCACATATGCATGATTGATCATTAACTCAATCTCCAGACACTCTCCCCTTCTCAGAAGATGGGGAAAGGAGCTGAAAATTCTAAGCCTCCACATATGGCTTGGTCTTTCTGGTGACTGGCTCCCATCTTGAAACTATCCAGGAGCCCACCAAGAGTCACCTCACTAGAACAAAAGACACTCCTATAACCCAGGAAATTCCAAAGGATTTAGAAGTTATATGTCAGGAACTAGGGTCAAAGACCAAATTGAAAAGATGCTCTTAGTACTTTTACCACTTAGAAAATTACAAGGCTTTAGGACTTTCAGCCAAGATGGAGGTGTAGGTAGACACACTGTGCCTCCTCGCACAACCAAAAGGACAACAAATTTTTAAAACAAAAAACAACCAGAACTGACAGAAAATAGAACTGTATGGAAGTCCAACAACCAAGGAGTTAAAGAAAAAACATTCATCCACACTTGTAGGAGGGGCGAAACGGGCAGTTGGGTGGAGAGGACTCTTGGAAAAGCAGTGGATAGAGGACTGGGAGAGGCAGTGGCTTGGGGACTGGGCGGACCCACATTTGCCTGCAGATAAACCAAGAGGAACAACTGTGGAGCGAGACAGACTGAGCAACCCAGGGTTCCAGCACAGGGAAATAGAGTCTCAAAGCCTCTGAGTGAAAAAACCTGTGAGGGTTGAAGTGCTAGCAGGAGAAACTCCCAGCCTCACAGGTGAGTTCATTGGAGAGACCCACAGGATCCTAGACTGTACACAAACCCACCCACCCAGAATCAGCAACAGAAAGGCCCAATTTGCTTGTGGGTAGCTGATGAAGTGACTGAAAACCAGCAGAGAGTGCAGCCCTCTCGGACCCCTCCCCCACATACAGCATCACAACACATCCATGTGGGTTGCCCCACTCTGGTGAACACCTAAGGCTCCACCCCTTACTATGTAACAGGTATGCCCAGACCAAAAAAAAAAAAATTGCCCAAATAAAAGAACACTTCAAAGCTGCAGAAAAAATACAACTAAGTGACAAACAGATAGCCAACCTATCAGATGCACAGTTCAAAACACTGGTTTATCAGGATGCTCCACGCACTCACTGGGTACTTCCATAGCATAAAAAAGACCCAGGCAGCAATGAAGGTTGCGTTATGTGAAATGAAGAAAAATCTACAGGGAACCAACAGTGACGGGAAGGAAACCAGGATTCAAATCAACAGTTTGGAGAAGAAGGAAGAAATAAACATTCAACCAGAACAGAATGAAGAAAAAAGAATTCAAAAAAAAATGAGGAGAGCCTTAGGAACGTCCAGGGCATCTTTAAATGTTCCAACATCTGAATAATAGGGTGCCAGAAGGAGAAGAGGAAGACCAATAAACTGAAACATTATTTGAACAAATAATGAAGAAGAACTTCCCCAATCTGGCAAGGAAATAGACTTTCAGGAAGTCCAGGAAGCTCAGAGAGTCCCAAAGAAGTTGGAACCAAGAAGGAACACACCAAGGCACATCATAATTACATTATTCAAAATTAAAGATAAGGAGAGAATCTCAAAAGCAGCAAAAGAAAAGAAGAGAGTTACCTACAAAGGAGTTCCCATTAGACTATCAGCTGATTTCTCAAAAGAATCCTTGCAGGCAAAAAGGGACTGAAAAGAAGTATTCAAAGTCATGAAAGGCTTCCTACAACCAACATTACTCTATCCAGCAAAGGATCATTTATAAGAGAAGGGTAGACAAAGTGCTTCCCAGATAAGGTCAAGTTAAAGGAGTTCATCATCACCCAGCCCTTATTATATGAAATGTTGAAGGGGGGAAAAAGAAGATAAAAAATATGAACAATAGCCCAGAAATAAACCCCAATCTCTATGGTCAATTAATATTCAACAAAGGGGGCAGCAGCATAAAATGGAGTAAAAATAGCCTCTTTAACAAACGGTGTTGGGAGAGCTGGACAGCTACATGCAAAAAAATGAAAACTCAACCACCAACTTACACCATAAACAAAAATAAATTCAAAATGGATAAAAGATTTAAATATAAGTCGTGACACCATTAAAGTCCTAGAGGAGAACATAGGCAGGAAAATCTCAAGATATTTCACACAGCAATATTTTCACTGACATGTCCCCTAGAGCAAGGGACATAAAGGAAAGAATAAACAAACGGGATCTCATCAAAATAAAAAGCTTCTGCACGGCTAAAGAAAACAGCATTAAAATGAAAAGAGAACCAACCATATGGGAAAACGTATTTGCCAATGATACCTCAGACAAGGGTTTGATTTCCAAAATATATCAAGAACTCACAAGAATCCACTCTAAGAAGACAAGCAACCCAATTAAAAAATGGGCAAAGGACTTGAACAGACAATTCTCTAAGGAAAACACACAGAGGGTCCAGAGACACATGAAAAGATGCTCAGCATCGCTAGCCATCAGAGAGATGCAAATTAAAACCACAATGAGATACCACTTCACACCCACCATTGAGAATGGTCATCATAAACAAAGCAGCAAATAACAAGGGTTGTGGAGAGGTTGTGGAGAAAAGGGAACCCTAGTGCACTGCTGGAGGGAATGCAGACTGGTGCAACCACTATGGAAAATGATACAGAATTTCCTCAGAAAACTAAAAATGGATCTGCCTTTTGACCCAGCAATTCCACTGCTAGGATTATATCCCAAGAAACACCAATCCAAAATAACCTAGGCACTCCAATGTTCACAGCAGCAGAATTTACAATAGCCAAATGATGGAAGCAACCCACATGCCCATCACTAAATGAATGGATCAAAAAACTATAGTACATTTACATAATGGAATTCTACGCAGCAACAAGAAGGAGCTCCTACCCTTTGTGACAGCATGGATGGAACTGGAAAGCATTATGCTAAGTGAAATAAACCAGGCAGTGAAAGACAAATACCATATGATCTCACCATTAACAGGAACCTAATCAACAAAACAAAAATGCAAGCAAAGCATAGCCACAGACGCTGAAATTGAGAACAGGCTGACAGTGACTAGATGGGAGGGGGGTATAATGGGGAAAAAGGGTAATGGGTTTACAGGAACAATTATAAAGGATATATGGACAATAACAAGGGGGGTGGAAACGGGAGGGAGGGAGAGCTGAGGTGGTGGGGAGGGCTGGGGGGAAAAGGCAGAAAACTGTACTTGAACAACAATAAAAAAATATGAATAGTAAAATGACAACAAACTCACAGCTATTAACAACTGAACCTAAAAAAGCAAAAACAAAAACAAACTAAGCAACTAGAACAGGAACAGAATCACAGAAATGGAGATCACATGAAGCGTTATCACTTGGGGAATGGGAAGGGGGGAGAGGGGGAAAGGTACAGAGAATAAGTAGCATAAATGGTAGGTAGAAAATAGACAGGGTGAGGTTAATAGTATAGGAAATGTAGAAGCCAAAGACCTTGTATGTACAACACATGGATATGAACTAAAGGAGGGGAATGCAGGTAGGAGGGGGTGTAAAGGGTGGAGGGTAATAAATGGGTGGGAAACAAATGGGACAACTGTAATAGCATAATCAATAAAATATATATAAAAAAAGAAAATTACAAGGTTTTGGGAGCTCTGTACCAAGAACTGGGAAAATGGGAAGAAATAATGGCCAAAAATTTACCAATTTTTATAATAAACACCAATTTACAGATCAAAGAAGCTCAATGAACCTTAACCTAGAATAAACACAAAGAAATCCATTCTTAAGCGCATTTTAGTCAAATTGTTAAAAGTCAAGAACAAAAAAAATCATCAAAACAGAAAAAAAAGATTATACAAGGGAACAATAAAACAGTCGATGGTTAACTTCTCATCAGAAACAACAGAAATCGGAAGGCATTAATAGCATATTCAAATTCCTGAAAGAAAAATGGCTCCTAAGAATTCTATAGCCAGCAAAATGGCCCTTTAAAAATTAAAATGGAATACATTTATTCTCTGATAAACAAAGACTGAGAGAATCTGTTGCAAGCAGATGTGCCCTATAAGAAATATTCAAAAAGCCCTGACCAGTGTGTCTCATTTGGTTACAAGCAGTCCTGCAGAACAAAAGGTCACCAGTTCAATTCCCGGTCAGGGAGCATGCCTGGGTTGTGTGTTTGGTCCCCAGTCAGGGTATGTGTGAGAGGGAACTGATTGATCTTTTTTTCTTTCTTGAATTGATGTTTCTCTCCATTGCTTCCCTCTCTCTAAAAAATAAATAACTTTTTAAAAGACATACAGCTTACAACATTAAAAAAAAAAGAAATACTACAGGAAGTTCTTCAGGCTGAAAGGAGATGACACCAGATTCAAACTTCAACTAGCAGGAAATAAAAGGTAAGTATAAAAGACTGTATAAACACATATTTTTTGCTTTTTCTCTTAATTTTTACTCTAAAGGACAAAACTGCATAAAGCAATAATTATAACATTAAATGGTTGGGTTTATAAATATATAATACATATGTTGTCAATAGCCCTGGCTGGTGTGGCTCAGTGGATTGACTGCAGCCTGTGAACCAAAGGGTCACTGGTTTGATTCCCAGTTGGGGCACATGCCTAGGTTGTGGGCTAGGTCCCCAGTATGGGGTACATGAGGCAACCACACACTGATGTTTCTCTCCCTCTCTTTCTCCCTACCTTCCCCTCTTTCGAAAAATAAAATTTTAAAAAATCTTAAAAAATAATAATATCACAGTGGGCTCACAGTCTAACATTATCTCCCTCAATTCCTCCGAGTTCATACACGTCTGATGGATACATGTGGCTTTGCCCGGAAAGAGATCACATCTCAGTTTGTTCCTGCATGATGTGAAAGTAAAAGAGATAAGGACCTTCCTGGATTCCATCCGGACCATTCCTGGTCATGATACATCCCTGACCAAAAATTTTTAATGCTTCCCACAACACAAAGAATAAAATTCAAATCTTTGAGAAGACTTTCAAGCATCTCCCATGATGATTCAAACCTATTTTTTTGATATTCTCCTCCTACTATAATAAAGCCCATAAATTTCTAACCTTATTAGACTACTCACTATTGCCTCAACACAGTATTATTTCGTGTGGTTTGCTCAACAGGCAATTTGTCCCTTCCATTCCCACTGCCCCCTATCAAAATCTGACTCTTCTCCCGAAGCTCTTCATAAATGCCACATCCTCCCTGACACTTTCTCCAAGCACAAAAGTTAGAATTAAATGCTTCATTTTATGTAGCAACAGAGAATGTACCTTATTTGTGTATTTACCTCAGTGTAATCATGTATTATGTGGGGGCAAATTCTAAATACAATATATGAAGCAAGAATCTCCAGTACTCTGTGTTATTCTTGAAACTCCCATAGGAAGCCACTGCTAAAAAATGGTTATAAAGCCCCACAATAAGTCCACAACAATGCGTTTTCCCTCCAGCATTACAACTGATTGCTTTTTCTTCTGTTGATCTCTAGAAGTTGATGCTGGCTTACACTTAGAAGGCACATGTGTGGAAAACAGATACCTTTAATCACTAAAAATGCTCATACTTGGGAGGCATGCAGGAGCTGAGCAGGCCAGCAGGAATGTTAGATTCACATCTCCCCCTTACCCCCTGAGGACACAAACTCACTAAGCGGAATGTGTCTCTGTTCCTTTGCACCCAGGCTCTCTGTAGAACATCTGTAGTGGAATCAGAGTGGATGTCACTGACCATGACCCAACATGGCAGTGCTGTCCTACAACTGTCTGGTAGGACAGCCATAGGTACATGGTCAGCTCTTCCAGGGGCTTGGGCACAAGACATGTCTTCCTCATCTTTAGCAATCTCACAGTATGCAAAGACAGTCTTGCATATAGTAAGTTACTGATTAATGGTTTTTAAATTTAACTGAAGTGATAGCATAACCAACCATATATAAAGCCATCTCTTCTACAGTTATCAGCGAATAAACATTCCCAAAACAAACATTTTAGCACAAAAGGTATCCTCTTACAAATTAAAAACACTTGCAAGTGCAGAAAAAACATTCAGTCTGATTTTAAATGCAATAATTCTGCATAGTATGAGAGAACCAGGTGGCTGGCTGCTGTTAATGTTCTGAAGAAATAACATCAAAAAAGAGTTTGTAAGAAGAAAATTACAGTGACCTTTAGTCTCCCACTTTATCTCTTTTAAAAAGTTTGTGGGATGAATGTAAAAGTATTATTTCTCCTTTGGGGCTTTTTCCTTTAGTAGCTAGATGAATTGATATGCAAGGTAATTAACTCCATTCTTTTGAAGAGAAGCAACATTTGTCTGGCATTTTTATTGTCATTCTATGTGTAAAGTATTATTCCATCATAAAATGGTAATTTTTCTCTATAGAAAAAGACTCATCCAAATAGGTCACCTGTAGCAGTACACACAGTTGGTAAAACAAGTTACTTGAGTTTCTGTCTTACACAGAGCTCAGGGCTTGTTAGCCCTCTGACTTACAAATGTGCTGGGTAGACTGCAGATGCCCCCTAGGCTGGGAAGGAAACTTAGAGGGCAGCTGGTCTAAACTAAGAATCAGCTAGCAGACTTGATTCCAATAATCCAAAATGGGTCAATTAAAATTAGTCCCACGGGAGGTCGTGTTTCTGAGCCCTGTGTCACAGCAGATTCCAGATGGGCAAATGAGACAACATCCACGGCTACCCAGAATGACTAGGCTAATCAGAACCCTTTCCTGGGATTTTGGGAGGCCTGAATCAGAGGGAATGTCAGGCCAGTCACTTTCTGGTGGCTATTGTAGAGTGTGGAGCTGTGGTGGTCATATTCCTCACCATGTGGGGAAAGCAGCCTACCACAAGAGAGAGAAGTAGAGGCAAGAGATGGAGAGATCCCTAACAGTGCAGTTGCCCTTCAGGCCCAGCTGCATTCCTGCCTGCCCTCCACCCCCAACATTTCAATACATTTTTCATTTTCGCTGAATTAAATTTCAGTGTGTTTCAGTAACTCGAAACCGAGGAGACTTAAGAAATTAAGGGGAACTCTGGTTCAAAAAGATCAGGACAACATGGAAAACAATATAACAAAGGTTCATCCAATTACCAAAAATAACTAAGAATAAAACTACAGAGCAATCATTGATAAGGAAGTGGTATTTGGAAAATAAGTTCAAACTCTAGGGCCTAATCAATGAAATTCTAACAACAAAAGTAGATGGCATATAACTTGGGGACCATGTGTGGTTCTCACAAGAGTAACCACAACTGTTCATCTGTGATATCAGAGAACGTAAAAATGAGAAAGGTTCTCCATCAAACTGAAAATACTCTCTGCCACCAAATTTTGCTATCTTGTAGACCAAATAACAGTGGGCTTAGGTCTACAATTTAGTTCTTATGCTCCATGGACTGGTGTTTTTTAAAAATAGCTTCATTGTTTTTATGAAAATGATACATGCACCCTGCAAACACCTCATTTGTTAACTATTAAAATTCTGTTTTATCAAATGCAAAATGCCTCCAGCTTTAGTGAAACCAACACATGAAAATAACTCTACCTTACTATTTGTGAAGCTGTGCTTGGTGCTTATGACAGATGCAAGTACTCACTACTAAACAGAGGGCCTTGCACTCTACTAGCTTATAATCTGGTTAGAGAGATTGATTTATCTGTTAAAGCAGTAGTATAATCTATTTTATGTCATTATTATACAGAGAGTACCGATATACAGTGTAGGGAAAGCAGCACAGGATTCAGAGACAGTGAGGCATATCTCAGCTCTGCCATTTGTTCCTGCCACATATTGACTGTGTGACCTTTGTACATAACTAAGCACTAGGAATCTCAATTTTTTTCTGTGAAGTGTGACTACTATAAACTACCTCATCAAGTTGCTATGATTAAATAAATAAAAGTCAGCAGTATAGGAATCACATGAGGAGTAAACCTTGAAAAATATATTGACATACCTGGCTTAAGCTCAAACATATAATGATGAAGTGGAATAAACACACATTCATACTTTCCTATGAATGATAGTAAGCTCCAGGCTTTTGCACATGGAACCTCCTGGAATGCTTCCCCCAACCAAGCCCTGCTACCCACTTATTCCCAGGTCTTGGTTAAAACATGACCTCCTGAGAGAGGCATTATCCCCAAGGTAAATAGCTACCCCACATGAACAGGTAACCTGTGTCACTCACTGAAGAACTAAGTCACTCCACAGGTTCTCATTCAAGATGACACCTGAGGGGGGCTGTAGCCCCTAAAAAAGGCTGTGCAAAAAGCCCAGATCAGGAGGAAACAAACTTTGACTGCACTCCAGAGAAGCTGAGGGACTTTGGACCAGTTACTTAATTTATCTGTGCCTCAGTTTTATTATCTATAAAATGGGGACAATAATGATACCTTATTCAAGAAGTTGATGGAAGGATTACATATATTTTCAATTCAAGAACGTTCAGAATACAGTAGGCAGCCACAGCATGGGTGGATGGCAAGGTTTTCATTAGGGATAACAGATTACAGGGTGGGGTAAAAGTAGGCTTACACTTGTTCATACAGAAAATAATACAATGACAAATAATAATACAAAAATGAACTGTTTCATGTACTCAAAACTGTAAACCTACTTTTGCCCCACCCTGTACAGTGTTATAGAGTAGCTGAGTCTAGGTTTGTAAGGGTCTTGAGTTGAATATTGATTTAAAATATATAGACTTTACCTTGTGTGACATGTAGAATGACAGAGATGTACCAAATGAATTAGAAAAAAAGAGGAAGACAAAAGCGAGACTGATCACTTAGCGTCACTACAGCAATCTGTGTGTATGGTCATTGGTATGGTGACAATAGAAAGAAAGTAAAAGAAAGCCTTAATCCACTGACAGACTACATACAGGGCCAAGGTTATTAACTGTACACATTAATAATTTAATTAACAGATATGGTTTCTATCAAGAACTCACCATAGTACAATAAAAACTATCACATTATACTCAGTTACTAAATAGTTTAAAAATATTTCTAATGAACCAAATGTGGATATTAATAAGTATAATCAAGTAAGAAGCAATATCATTTTTAAAGTAATATCAAAATAACAAATTATTTTTAGGGTACAAAATAAAGAACTGAATTCTAGCACAGAAATGTAATATACCAATGTCATTCAAGGAAAATTTGAAAAACCAGTCTGCTATGATGCATTTTTTTATACTTAACTCTTTCAAAAACATATTTTATGATTAATACTGGGTTTGCCAAAAAGTTACATTTAGTTTTTTCTGTAAATTAAAAGACACATTTTTCATTTTCACCAATAACTTTATTGATTTGGATATTTTGAAGATGCCGGCTATCTCCTGCGTGGTATAATGCTGATTGTTCTCAATTAATGTCTTTATTTTTTATTTTTATTGGTGTTGTAAAAGGTTGTATTAAGTACAGTTGTCTCCATTTTCCTGCCACCACTTCCCCCCACCCCACCCACCTCCCACCCTCACTCCTCTACCTCTTTGGCTTTGTCCATGGGTCTTTATACATTTTCCTTGATGACCCTTCCCCTTCTTTCCCCCATTATTGTCCTCCTCTCTCCCCTCTGGTTATTGTCAGTTCTTGATTTCAATATCTCTGGTTATAGTGTTCTAACTTCTTTGTTTTGTTGATTCGGTTCCACTTAGAACACTCCAGCACGAAACTTCACAAACCACTTTTGACACATTTAATCAGTCACAGAACCTTCTCCATACACTGCACAAATCTTTTTTTGCATTTCACTTGTTTTTAATTTTCTTAAATAATAAAGCATAATATGCCAAAAATGTCACTTATTTTCTTCCATCTTCAGTATTAAAATGGCTACACAAAAATTCAACTATTTGGTACGTTTTTTTAATGCATGCTGATGTGACAGCTGTCAAAATACAATCTAACAAAATTGTTCTGAATGAGGTTAAAGACAACTAAACCCTACTAGAGCCATCTAACAGAAAAAAACCAAATGAACTTTTTCTTTTTGAAGTGTATTTTCTTGATTCTGCTGTTACAGTTGTCCCAATTTTTTTCTCCCTTTTAACCCCCCCTTTGCCCTGCAACCCCCACCCTACTACATTCACTTCCCCCCTTAGTTCATGTCCATGGGTCACACATATAGGTTCTTTGGCTTCTCCATTTCCTCTACTATTTTTAACCTCCCCCCCTCCGTCTATTTTATCCCTACCAATTATGCTTCTTATATCCTGTACCTTTCTTCCCAATTTCCCCCTCCCCCTCCCCACTGAAAACCCTCCACATGATCTCCATTTCTGTGATTCTGTTCCTGTTATAGTTGTTCACTTAGTGTTTTGTTTTGTTTTGTTTTTTTAGGTTCAGTTGTTGATAGTTATGAGCTTGTTGTCATTTTAACGTTCATAGTTTTTTATCTTCTTCTATTTCTTAGGTAAATCCCTTTAACATTTCATATAATAAGGGCTTGGGGATGATGAACTCCTTTACCTTATCTGGAAAGCACTTTATCTGCCCTTCCATTCTAAATGATAGCTTGGCTGGATAGAATAATCTTGGATATAGGTCCATGCCTTTCATGATTTCAAACACTTCTTTCCAGTCCCTTATTGCCTATAGAGTTTCTTTTCAGAAATCAGCTGATAGTCTTACAGGAACTCCTTTGTAGGTAACTCCTTTCCACTTGCTGCTTTTAAGATTATTTCCTTATCTTTAATCTTAGATAACTTGATTATGATGCTCCTTGACATGTTCCTCTTTGGGTTCAATTTCTTTGGGACTCTCTGGGCTTCCTGGAAATCTAGTTCCTTCACCAGATTGGGGAAGTTCTCCTTCATTATGTGTTCAAATAAGTTTTCAATTTCTTGTTCTTCCTCTTCTCCTTCTGGCACCCCTAAAATTCAGATGTTGGAACGTTTAAAATTGTCCCAGAGGTTCTTCAGACTCTCCTTATCTTTTTGAATTTTTGTTTCTTCATTCTGTTCCAGCTGGATGTTCATTTCTCCCTTCTGTTCCAAATCATTGATTTGAGTCATGGTTTCCTTCCCTTCACTGTTGTTTCCCTGCATATTTCCCTTTATTTCACTTTGTATAGCCTTCATGTCTTCCTTCATTAGGGACTGAGCTCAATCAATTCTGTGAGCATCCTGGTTTACCAGTGTTTTGAACTCTGCATCTGTTAGGTTGTCTACCTCCTCATTGCTTCACTCTTTTTCTGGAATTTTGATCCATTCTTCCATTTGGGCCATATTTCTTTGTCTTGGCACACCTGTTACGTGGTAAGGGGCGGAGCCTTAGGTATTTGCTAGGGTGGGGAAACCTGTACTTCTTTATTGCACCATGGTGCTGTGGGGGGGGGGGGTCAGAAAGGGAACAATGACACTCACTTACTCTACTCTAGCCCTACTTTCCAATACACTCTCCTGCAAGACTGAGAATTCCTCCCATCTTTGCAACCCCCACAGTATCTTACAGCTACAAGTTTTGAGTCTTCAGTTTCCCAGCCAGCCAATTCCACCTCACCCAGTCTGCTGCCTTGTTGCAGGTCCTCTCCACCTGGCTGCCTGTCTCCACTCCTAAGGAATTCCATGAAGTTTGATTTTCTGGCAGTTCTGATTGCTTATTGTTTTTAAATTGGTTGTTATTCTTCTTTTGGTTGTGTGAGGAAACGAAGCATTTCTACCTATGCCTCCATCTTGGCCGGAACTCCCAATGCCAGATGAACTTTTTGGCCAACCCAGTAATTTTCAGATATCCTGAAAATATCAACTTTTTTCAACATATGCCTGAATGAGAATTTGAAACAAAAAGTATGTAAGTTAGGGAAAATCCACAGCATTTTCTTGAGAAATAATCATTTATAGGCAATTCAATGTAGTCCTTCTCTCTGCATTTACATCTTTTGCTAAAAATTATGATGACTAGAAAATGTAGAGAGGGGAGGAAACCAATAATTGCCAGCCTCTTTGTCAAGCACTGTGTGTATTTAATCCTAATCACCACCTCAAGAGGTAGGGCATTCAATGCCCAGCTTATAAATCAAGACACAAAAGCTCAGATTTCACACACAGCTAACACATTCTCAACCCAGGTCTTCACAAAGTATAGGAATTTCTCCTTACACAGCCCAATCTCCTGGGTTCACATAAAAACACAGCATTTCATTGATGGCCAAGGGAGGAATTCATAACCCAACTGAGTAAATGAAGAAATGGGGAAAAACATTGATCATTATGAAAAATCTTGAGAAGCTATAAATTCACATTTTTATCGATATTTTCTGTTTTCACAAGAATGTACACCTCATGACAGCAGGGAGCTTGTGTCTTACTCACCACACCATGGCACTGTCCCAGATGTACAACAATTAAGAATTCCTACACATTGCAGGCACTCAGCAAACATTTGTTGAGTGAAAGTAATTCCATCTTTGTCAGTAGACTGAAGTATTTAAAAGAGCACATGTTCTATAGACAGCCTGAATTTGCATCCTGTCTCTGCCATTCTGTTGCTATTACCTGGAGCACAGACTACCTCTTTGTGTATCAGTTTCTTTGCCTGTAGTATTAGAACAATAACAGTACTTGTGTAGAAATGCTTTAAGAATAAAATGGATTTATATATATAAAACATTCATGTAAAGAACAGTTCCTGGTTCATGGTAAGCCCTCAATAAATGCCAACTATTAGGATTATTCAAAGTGTTTCTCGTTGGTATTACAGGTTCTAATTATACATATGTTTGTATACAATGTAAAATATTGTTACCATGCATATCACATTTCTAATACCCTTAGTATTTCTGAAGTTAAAAAGCAACAATTAAGAAAGAAGTCAGTATTTGATGCAAGCGAATGGTTTTAGGAACAAAAACCATGAGAAGTAATTTACACAAATGTTCCTAATGTACTTATTTCATTTCTCCACTAGATTCCCTATAAAATCAATCTTAGTAACAGAATTTGAATAATCAAAATAACATAACATACTATTGTGGTGGTACATACATCCTTAAAAAGACACCAATTTAGAACATGTAAGACTTTCCTATGCGTTAAAAGTTTTATCGCAGTTTTATAAAACTGCATTGTGACTCTTATTTTAAAAGCCATGAGGTACACATATAAAATCTCAACTGGCATTAAAGTATGGATGGACAATGACTGCTTGTTAAATATATTGACTAGGACATCTCATGCAAAATAAATGCCTTTTGCTGGGGTCAGCAGGTACTTCAAGCAACAGCTTCTAGTTTAATGATCCCTAGCTGTGATTCTCATTATTCACCTAAAACAGGAAAGCACATTCAGAGATATGTTTGAAATATACCTAAAATTCTCAGGTTGATTCTGTTTAATATGTGTTTTGATCTGTACTAAAATAAGCTGGTATGTGTTACATATCTCAAGAACACAATAATAAATATTAGGACCAAGCACAGTTTATTCTAGAAATATAAGTATAGTTCAATGTTACAAAATCTATTAATACAACTTATGTCATTATGTTAAAAGAGAGAAACTAAATGATCAGATGATGCTAGGAAGGCATTTGGCAAATTCTGTTCTTAATTTTTAAAAAACCTTACTAGCATTAGTAATGAAACTAGCTAACACATATTATAGTCTTACTGTACAAATATGTTAAACATTTACATTGATTATTTTATTAATCAATTAACAAAGTCCATGAGGAAGCAACACTTACCACATTTTACATATAATAAACTTAAATTCAAAAAGACTAAATAACCCTCTCAAACAACTAGTGAGTGACAAAGCCCAAATTTGGACCCAAAACGATCTGACTTCAAACATTTAACAAATCAGTAAAGGGAAAAAAATTTGAACAGACAGTTCACAGGAAAAATAAATACAAAGAGTTAACAACAATGAAAAGATGCCAAGCCTCACTCAAATTAAAAAAATAAAAAGGCACCTAAAACATAACTGACCCAATGAATTGATACTCATTTAAAAATTCTGTAATGTTGAGTGCTTTCTCCTATGTTACAAATAAGATAAAAGTATTAATTAGTATACTATTTAGAGGGCAATTTGACAATGCCTATTCAAATTTCACATGCTCATAGTTTTCATAAGCAATTCTACTCCCAGAAATAATCCTTTAAATCTACTTGCACAATTATGCAAAGATAAACATCCCTAATATTTGAATGACCTTGTTTAAAATTTTAATACATCCATACAAAGGACTAACATTCAGCATTAAAATAAGAATTAGGTACCCCTAGCTGTAGGGGCATGAAAAGTAGCACCGGACATGCTATTAAGTGAAACAGGCAATATGCAAAGTTGTATATAATTTTAATTCCAACTAAATATGAGTGTGTATTGAAATGTCCAGGACGAGAAACCTTTAATTATGGTTCTCTCCAGAACTAGGACTGGGAAGAAACAAGCACCTTTAGTTTTCATTTTATACATCTTTGTACTATTTGAAATTTTCATCACGAGCATATACCAATTTTACAATAAAAAGTGTGACATAAAAGGTGTATGGTGCACATGGATCACAACTATAAAAAAACATGGACACTGACTCACTAAGATTCCATTTTAGAAAAACTTTCACAGTTGAACTTAATATGTAGTGGGAAACATGACATAATCACTAAAACTATTTTTATGGGAGAACTGAAAACGACTTCAAATTAAGGTGGAGAAAGTGAGCAAACCTCCACTTCTTGTCTCTCCCCTACATCCATACCTACCTCCTACCTCCTTTGGCCCTTCTCACCCTCTCCTATAAATCACCACAGAGCATCCCATGGCTTGCTTTTAGATTGCTTAGAGTGCTAGTCTCATTGGTTTCTAATTTGTACAAACAGATATAACTATATTTTTTTATTTTTATAGGATTCATAACTGCAAAGGAGTACTACGTATTTAATAATACAATTCTGCAAACCAAGCATAACTTATGAAGTTCCTTGCATCTACCTTAGGTATACATGCATCATCTTTTGTTGATTTGCAGACATCAGAAGTATATAAATGGTAGTCATTACAATATAAATTAAATTGAATTTTTCCAATATTAAGGTTTTTTTCCCCTCTCTAGGGAGAAACAAAGAGAAATAATAAACCTGACTAAACTGAAGGCAAATCATTTCCAGAAACACAGTTAATTCCATGTATAAACAAATGGTACTTTAGCTGACAATATTTGTAGATAGTTACCCATTAGTTTGGGTGGCAATGTAGTATTTTCAGATTTCTAGCTGAAAAGGGAAGGGGATAATATTTAAATTTAGATCAAAATTAATCTGAATTGTAATATCAAGGGGCATAAACAGAGCACAAATCATACCAGAAACTGCTCTTTACGCACTATTTACAAGGAATGCTTTGGAAATGAGCCGCCAGTCATTTTCCACAAGTGGCAACACAGCAGCACACACCACACCAGCTCAGGGTGAGAACTTCCTAATAGACCTTTTCTGGTACCAAAAAAATATCTGAATTACTCCAATTGACTATTACTAAAAGCATTACAATATAAACTATTTTTTAACTTGGGACACTGAAAATTTGAATGATGAATTGATTAAAATACAAAGAACACCTTGGGTTTTATTAAACAATAATTTAAATACTTCATCTATAAGAGTACGTGTAGAAAAAACAATGCTGGTACTAGAAATTAATAACTGCTTTTTCTCTACTTTGTTGGAATTTAGCATATGAAATATTTAATACATTTTCGAAATTCAGGATGATAATTATAACAGGGAAAAATAACTAGAAGTCATTTGATTTAGTGCCCTGCAGAATCCTCATTAACAACTTCATGATTTGGCTATGAAGTATCCAAGATTTTTATAGTTCTACCATTTAATTAAACAGTTAAAACTAGTTTGATTCCATTTTAAAGCATAAATACTGTTAAAAATCAAAATGACAGTGGGCACATTACACTCTTTGTGCCTCACCTGTAAAATGACGATGATAAGAAAGTCTCCTTTACAGACAGCACTAGTGACTCTCATGGGTTGTCACGGGGAAAGGGAACCCGAGAAATGGTGCCTGGCACACAGTCCAGTCCCCTGAATACATTTTAGTGTCTTCATCATTATCATCTACTTTCCCAAGTCAGGCTGTGTCTACAACCTAAATAATCCATTCTCTTCCAAACTTTTGAGCTACTCCCTTGTTAAAGAAACCTATTCTTTATGAAAGAGAAAGAACAAAGCTTTGGGAGTTATAAATTCATGGAAAACATTAGAGACAGTTCAAAAAAAAATAACTAAACAAGATAACAGGCCCAGAATGGAGTAGCTGCTAAGCCCCATGTCACCAACCTGAGACATGACTTAATTAGTTTCAGCTTTCCCAGAAAAGAAAAAGCATCCAATCGGAAACTGCCTGATCAGTACTAATTAGGTAATCTGCCTAACTGATCCCTGCCACTCCCTTAAAGTAACCTTCTAAACCCAACCCACTTTTTGTCTACTATAACTTCCTTGTTCAAAGTCTTTCATTTTGTCCATGTTGGAATTCCTTTCTATCTGCTAGATAGAATGCTACCCAATTTGAATCAACTTTTGCTCAAATAAATAAAATTTTGATACATCTCATATCTTTTACCAGGATTTTCTTCATAGGCTGCCTTAGAACCTTTGTCCAGGATGAGAGAAATGCAGTGTGACTCTCCTGCAGCTACAAGCACCGTCCAAGAGACTGCAGTCCTACCAACTATACAGTTTAACATCAAGATTCCCTCCTAAAAAATTATTTAACTAAAGAAGTTTTTAATTTCACTTAACTTCTGATGTAAAACTGCCTACGTAATACAATGTGCTTATATGTTAATCAATAAGTCAATAGAAATTATGCCTAATACGTTCTCTAGTAATCAGCTCCAAAAAGCTGTATCATTATTCTAATTCCAAGACCTATTTTCAAAACTAAGAAATGAACTTAAAACAGGTTAAATCCTCCCCTTCATATAAATGCACTGAAGAAAAGAAAAGCAAGACCCTAAAGGTCCATGAAATCTGAATAAAGTGAAAATACCAAATAAATAGGTAACTTGAAAGTAGTGGTTTATTTTTAAAAAGCCAGAAAATAGATGTGGTAAGTTTAAATTTGCAGTTTCTACTGCAAATCACCACTCAGCAACTTGTTGAAATGCAGCTTTGAAAATGACCTGACAACATAACCATGTACATTTTCTGAAACACTTTGCACCTGGTTCCCTATTACTCTGTGTTATACAATGGACATACTGA
This sequence comes from Trachops cirrhosus, assembly GCA_028533065.1. Lineage (NCBI taxonomy): Eukaryota > Metazoa > Chordata > Mammalia > Chiroptera > Phyllostomidae > Trachops > Trachops cirrhosus. The sequence continues at coordinate 44,682,533 of CM052549.1, read as the reverse complement.
ATTATCCACATCTGTTTTTAAAAGGGAGCTATAACTTGAAACCCTGTTTTAAAATATCTAAGGAAGAGGTCAGTTGCACCTTTTCTGATGGAGGTCAATAACGATAATATTCACAATTCCTTAATAGAAGTCTAACAACACCATTATTTAAGTTCTTTAGTCTTTCAAACGAAAGGCTTCTCTTTTCCACCATTCTGAAAACAATATACCATTAATCTATATTTTAAGGTTTCAGCAGTTTAATTATACCGTTGTATGTAAAACAGCGACATCAGAATCAATGCTCCCTGGTTTTAGCAACTCAAGACTGAAGACAGGAGAGAGGACGGCGGTGGTGGTGCAGGTGAAACCTGCTTGCTACTGGCAAAAGAAAGAGAAGGCCTAAACATACTTCTCTGAGTTTAGTTGTGCCATTAATTTCTTTAAATATCAGAAATATAATCAAATGATCAGCTAGCATATAATACACTGTTGGGCTCTCAAAACCCAGTGAAAGTAACATTCTCTACTAATCAGCTCCAAAAAGCAGGTGGTTCAACCTGATTCATAGCATGGAAGGGGGGAGGGTGGAAACTAAATTTATACACACCTGTTTAAAATTAAAGGTTAAAATTTAAAAGGCAGACCCATTTATTTTCAAAATAAATCCACAAATATAACATAATTTAGAGGAGAATGAAGTTGCTCTTTTGTTTTTATCTAAAAAGCTAAAGTATGTTACACTTCAAAGAAACCTCTTCCATCTCTCACAAAATCTCCTTACAATGTTAAATCAATCCAAATTTGGGGTGAGGGAATTAGCTGTCAGAGACACAAAGTTATGTGCTTTGGCCATTTCAAGTTAAGTGGGATAAATTAGAGGAGAAAATAACAGCGATATTAATATGGTGGCATTTTTATTTTAAAAACTTGATAAATTGAGCATAATGATACATTAGCACTCACTGTGTCAGGCACTGTACTTAAAACAGACACACGCACACAACAGCTATGCCTGTTTTCACGAATTACTACCACCCAGTTTTACCAAAGACGGTTTGAGTAAGTTGCTCAAGGTCACAAAGCTAATAAATGATGCAACTAAGATCCTAAATGATGTTTTTTTTTTTTTTTTTTTTGCCTCAGGCTCACCCCAATGCCAAACACATTGTAGGTTTTCTTTTGAATATTTAATACATAAAAGAATGACCCAAATTCAAACTCTTCACATCTACACCATACTGCCTTTATACTTAAGGTAAATAGCAGGTTAAAATGCTCTCATTGAAAACCTAACAGAGTTAACCCTAAAGAAAAGTAAGTTAAGTGAGTAAACAAGTGAAGTATTCATAGTAAACAAATTAGAACCTATGGACCCTAGAACCAACCGTGCCCTCATAGTAAACAAATTAGAACCTATGGACCCTAGAACCAACCGTGCCCTCTTTACTCTGTCATCTTTGGTCACCCACAGCATGCAAGACCCTCCAGACAACTGCCTTTGCCCCAATGTCATCTCCATACTCCTTTAAGGTCACCCATCAGACTGTACGTATCTTGAGGGCAAGGGAGTGATTGCTGCTGCAGTATCCAGTGCCTAGCACAGTGCCTGGCAATGGTAACTGCTCAATTAGTATTTGCTCATTAAAGTGCTGACCTGTGGATTCCTCCTGTCCACTACTACTGTCCTCCTTTCCAACACATTCCCCACACCCTTAAGTGCTTTTATAAAACATTTCCAACATTTCTCTGCCTCACCTGGTTCTTCTGTAAGAACACCACTTCTCTTAAAAGGACCCACTCCCTGCACAAATGAGGGACTCTCATGGCTCCCCACACTGGCATCCAAACCACTGCTTGGCCCTCCATGCAAACACCTGTGCTCCTGTGAGATTCGCAGCATTCTGGCACCCCTTGTGATCGGCACCTGACTCAATTTTCTTTCCACTCCAAGTATGCCATCATCACAAAGACTTCAATGTCCAAGACCATCCTCAATTGTGTTTGCTTTCTTTCTTTCTTTTTTTTTTTTAGATGGGCAGTGATCTACGAAGTTGGCCGGTTATGTACCCTCAAAAACCATATTAACACCTCTTTTCAAGTTGACCTTTTTACAAAGAGAAGAAAGGGTGGGTAAGAGGTTTTGGGAAAGGTTAATTGGTTAGAAGGGTAGGTAAGGTGTTTTTTTTTTAAGCTTAATTGGGTAAGAGTTGCAGTCCAGCAGTGATTTTCCTAGTATTTCTGTATGTTGATCAATAATTCTATCTTTAAAATATATTCTACTGATTATGCTATTACAGTTGTCCCATTTCCCCCCCTTCACTCCCCTCCACCCTGCACATCCCCTCCCACCCACATTCCCCATCTTTAGTTCATGTCCATGTGTTATACATACAAGGTCTTTGGCTTCTACATTTCCTATACTATTCTTACCCTCCCCCTTTCTATTTTCTACCTACCATCTATGCTACTTATTCTCTGTACCTTTTCCCCCTCTCTCCTCCCCCTGACTCCCCTGTTGACAACCCTCCACGTGATCTCCATTTCTGTGGTTCTGTTCCTGTTCTAGTTGTTTGCTTAGTTTGTTTTTGTTTTTGTTTTAGTTGTGGTTGTTAATAATTGTGAGTTTGCTGTCATTTTACTGTTCATATTTTTCTTCTTCTTTTTCTTAGATAAATCTCTTTAACATTTCATACAATAAGGGCTTGGTGATGATGAACTCCTTTAACTTGACCTTATCTGAGAAGCACTTTATCTGCCCTTCCATTCTAAATGAAACCTTTGCTGGATAGAGCAATCTGGGATGTAGGTCCTTGCCTTTCATAACTTGGAATACTTCTTTCCAGCCTCTTCTTGCCTGTAAGGTCTCTTTTGAGAAATCAGCTGACAGTCTTATGGGAACTCCTTTGTAGGTTACTGTCTCCTTATCTCTTGCTGCTTCTAGGATTCTCTCCTTCATTTTTACCTTGGCTAATGTAATTATGATGTGCCTTGGTGTGTTCCTCCTTGGGTCCAACTTCTTTGGGACTCTCTGAGCTTCCCAGACTTCCTGGAATTCTATTTCCTTTGCCAGATTGGGGAAGTTCTCCTCTATTATTTGTTCAAATAACTTTCCCACTTGTTGCTCTTTCTCTTCTCCTTCTGGTACCCCTATAATTCATATGTTGGAATGTTTAAGGATGTCTTGGAGGTTCCTAAGCCTCTCCGCATTTTTTTTTCTGAATTCTTGTTTCTTCATTCTTTTCTGGTTGGATGTTTCTTTCTTCCTTCTGGTCTGCACGGTTGATTTGAGTCTCAGTTTCCTTCCCATCGCTAGTAGTTCCCTGTACATTTTCCTTTATTTCACTTAGCATAGCCTTCATTTTTCATCTAATTTGTGACCAAATTCTGTGAGCATCCTGATCACCAGTGTTTTGAACTGTGCATCTGATAAGTTGACTATCTCTTTGTTGCTTAGTTGTATTTTTTCTGGAGCTTTAATCTGTTCTTTCATTTGAGCCATTTTTTTCTTGACTTGCCTGTTGTGTAGTGAGGGGCAGAGCCTCAGGTATTCACCCAGGTGGGGTAACCCAGGTAGCTGTGTTGTAACACTATATGTGGGGCAGGGGTCCGAGAGGGAACAATGGCGCTTGCTCCACTCTCTACCAAATTCCAGTCACTTACCCCACCTCCCACAAGCAAACTGGGCCCTTCTGGTGCTGATTCCTGGGTGGGTGGGTTTGTGTATGTTCTAAACCTTATGTGTCTCTCCAACAAACTATTCTATGAGGCTGGGAGTTTCTCCTGCAGCCTCAACCCCCACAGGTGTCTTCAATCAGTGGTCTGAGGCTTTACTTCCCTGTGCTACAGCCCTGGGTTGCGCAGTGCATCCCTCTTCCCAGTAGTTTCTCCCAGTTTATCTGCATGTGAACGTGGAACCACCCAGTCCACAGTCTGCCGCCTGGCCTGTCCACTTGCTGCTGCCTTGTGTGCCCCACTCCACAATCCACTGCTTCACTGGGTCTGCCAGCCACCGCTTTGCCACAAGTCCTCTCTGCCTCAAAGCCTGTCTCCAACCCTCCTACCAGTCTGGATGAATGTTTCTTCTTTAATTCCTTGGCTGTACAACTTTCATATAGTTGATTTTCTGTCAGTTCTGGTTTTTTGTTTTTAAATTGTTGTTGTCCTTTTTTTGGTTGTGCAAGGAGGCACAGTGTGTCTACATATGCCTCCATTTTGGCCAGAAGTGTGCTTGCTTTCTTGATGCCAATAAAACTTCATCTGCTTTAGACGTCTCACTCTATAACTACATACATGGCTAGTCCTTATTAAAATACAATAAAGATTAAATTTAAAAAATAGAATTGTAAACCCCATTACCCATGTCTGGCCAAATCTTCCCATCCTGCCATCACTCCCACTTCTATTTTTGCATTCTATTTTTTCTTTGACTTCATCCAGAAATACCCTCTTCTCTTTGTCCATCAATTGCGATGTTCACAGTTCAGTGGAGGGACGAGACACATGAAAAACTATAAAAGCAAATGATGTATAATAGTAACAGCAGCAGGAGTATGTACTCTAAACACAGATGGCATCCAGAGAGACAGAAATAATGCTGAGGGGGAAGAATCATGATTAGGGGAGGGGAGGCAGTGAGTTGTACCAAGGCTGGACAAGCGAAGTTTGTGGAGTATTCCCAATAGGAGCAGGCACATGCCAGGCAGCAGAAGTAGCAATATGTACACCATGGACCTGAAGCCAGGCTGCCAAATACCACCATTCTACCACTCTGCGGGGCACTGTTCATGCTGCGGTCTGTTCTCACAGACTGCCAAAGTGGCAAAGTAAGGTTTCTGGTTTTGTTTTAATAAGCAGTTCTTTTAGATAAATGCTTGATTTCCCCTTATAAGAGCTTTTTATGAGAACTTTCATGCTTCCTACAGAGCATACCGAGGTCACATCACCCATATCACAGCAGTCCACAATGAGGTAAGTACAGAGAGTGGAAGTGTTTAGAAACTATTATAGCTATTTGATTTCGCTTTGGCAATTTTACTATATTTTATAAAAGTTCGGGTCTGCAATGGATTATGGGGAAAAACTGGCCCTTTACACAGAGAATGTATGGAGTAAATTATGGAGAATTTATGACCTAAATGCTGATCCTAATTAGACATGGTAGTGAGAAGTTCAAATGGCCATTTGATGTACTTATTTCTGTTTTTAGGCAGGGACCGGCTAAGGGGCTAATGACCTACAGAGGCTTCCCATGACACAGTCCCTCCAAGTCCGTTGATGAGAAGAATCTAAAGACACAGGAGCAGGAGATATCCCACCCTGCCCAGCCTTGCACTGTTAGTCATGTTTTTACTATTGTATTCCTCTCTCTCTTCCCTGGAGGACTCAAAGAGTACTTTGGAGAAAATGCAGTTAAGTTCAAGAGATAACTAAATTTCTCACTGACCTTGAGATAGTTTACCTGCATTCACGGGCCTAACAGAAAAGAACCAGACTCAACATTTCCCATAGATTCCACTGGAATCTAATTCCCACAGCCAGCTAAGGCCTGCAAGAATACAGTATGCTTAAGTAGCAGTAAATGAGCACTGCTAGAATATAAGGAGAGGGAAGAGGTTGGGGACAAGTGGTCGTACCACCTGCTCTGTTCTTTTTGGTTTTATTTGTAACCATTCACAAGGGAAAATCCATTTTAACATCAGCCTGGGTGGTGAGCATTAACAGGTGCATGGAGTAGCTGAAGCTACTTCTACCCCATCTAAGAGAGAAGCCCAGACAAAGAGCCTCAGGGACTGTGCTTTGGCATCTCAGAGACCCTCTCTAGGTCAACCCTCCACTCTGTCTTCTCACCTCCCTGCTCAGTGACAGCACCCCTGGTTTCATCCTGTTGCCTCGGCTGAACTCTCTGACTCTTGATTTCAGCCTCACCCTGGGTATCATCTTTCTAACAAATTCTTCAGGTCAAGGTTTGCAGTCCATGAGCTATTTCTGACCCACTTCGAAATCTAGTCCAAGCTCCTAGAAGCCCCTGCCTATCCAGGAGACACATATGGACAACAGGTAGATACTCTGAAACCAAACTGGAGAAAATACTGTGCTAAGTGTTTTTCATGGATTATTTACTGTTTAATCACTACCATAATCTTGTGAGAAGACTGGGCATCAGAAAGGTGACTAAGGTCACGTGCACACACACACACACAGACACACATACACACTTACTTTTAATAAGTGGACATGTGAGTGGCAGAGGCAGTACTCCAGCCCAGGTCTGTCTGAACCCAGAGCCCTACTCTGGTAAGACAGACATGTTCTGAAACAATGGTAAGTTAAAGTCATAAATAAATCCTGGCCCTAAGACCCTGCTGACCGTGGCCATGGCATGTTTACTACATGCCACGGGTGCTTGATGACACAGGCAAAAGGCAGAGCAGCATACTGTAAAAAGGGGCTTTTTATAATCAAAATAGCTAGTTTTTAATAATAAAGCATGAACTTTCCCCTTCAAACCCATATTATAAACTTAAAGACCAGCTCAAATGGCACCTGTGAGCCATACCCTGGAAGAACTACATGTTTTCTCCTTTTCCCTTTGTGGATATTGTGGTCACACTCAGGTGACCACAGTGAGTCACAGCCAGCTTCCCTGCAAGACTATGAGCTTCCCAAGGGCTGTAGCTTACTCTTCTTGCATCCCCAGTGCTGCATCTGGCATACAGTAGGGACTGAGTAAATGTTTGCTGAGTGAGTTAAAGTAGTATTCTTCCAGTGTGCATTATCTACCTAGTGTTGGTGATTACCAAGCTTGAAAATGCTTTCAAAAACAAAATATAAAGGTAAATATAGTCATACTAGCAAATTAGTTTGACAATCTGAGAATAACCTCTGGCACAATCATTGTGGGAGAGGGGTGGGAGTTTAAGAGATCTCATTAAATAACTTCAAAATAAAAACAATGAATGCCACAGCTACAAAATATTTCCCAAACAAAACAAAAGGAAGCATATGTCCGCTGAATCAAGGAAGCACATGTTCCCTGAATCAGATTCAAGACAAGATCTGAACTTCTGCTATTTATCACTTTCTTAGGGACTAAACATTTTCTGTCTCAGGTGATTTCAATGAATTTTTAATGTCATTTTACACAGTGGGTATATGAGATTTAAAAACTTAATTTTACCTCTGAATTATTCTAAATGTTACTTTACGAAAAAATAGAAAATTTTAGCTCTGCTAAAAAACATATTATAAAATTCAATACTCATGTTAAAAATGTAGAGGTGGTTAATTATCTACATAAGGAAAGAAAAATTAGCAAATTCATAATTTGGAGTTTGATTTTCACTTCTATTTTAAGAAATAATTACATATTACAACAAGTAATGCTCACAGCAGTCCATGAGAGCAACACTAAATGTCAATACAGAGATTCCTGCACGTCAATGGGGCACAGTGACTGGGCAGTGGATGTGCCCATGCAGTCTAGGAATTCACAGCACGCGAAACAGTGAACTGTTCCATTGTTAGGGATGACCTTCAGAACTCTAAGAAAGCAGGTTGCAAAAAAGAAGTCAATTTATGACAAGAAAAGCAAAGTCATGACAATTAAATTCAATCAATATAAAGGCCTTGAATGAGCTTGAAATTTTTAAAAAAGATAGAGGGAGACAGAACATATCAAGACAACTGAGGAAATCGAACTCTAGACTCTATATTAGTTAACATCATTGTATGAAGACTAAACTCTTTGTGTTACATTATATGTGGAAAAATGTCCTTATTTTTAGGAGCTATCCATGAAGGATTCAGGATTCCTAAAAGGTTCAGTGGAAAAACAAAAAGTATCTGTATATGTAAGAAAGGAAGGAAAATAGTGTGCAAATGTGGCAAAGTTTTAACAAATGGGAAATCTAGATAAAGGTGTCCACTGAATTACTCTTCATACTTCCCTATAAGCTTGACTTTTCAAAAGAAAATCCTGGGGTTAAAAAAATTCAGACAGAGGTCTGACCTCATGCTGCAGCCCAGTGTCTCCAGATGAAAGGATACTTCTTGACATTTCCCCCCCTCAATTCAGAGGGGGAAAAAACCACATATAAAAACCATTATAATCTTTTTAAAAATCATAAAGTGCAAATAATAAAAAGAGATGCCTATATTAAAGGATGAATACCAAATAGTGTTATATCTTTAAGGCTTTTTTAATGGTGCCAGGCTAAGGCACAGAGCTGATGATATTATTGTTTTCTTTTGTTTTAATGTTCTAGAGAACAACCACTTAACATTTTTGAGAGCCTAGACATTCTGCTTAACAAAAACGATTTAACCATCACAAGTATGACTGTAGCTGGTATGATTCCAAACTGAAATAAAATGAAAATAAAGTAAAACTCAATGAGATAAAGAACTTACATGCAAATTCAAGGACTAAATGGGTACTTTGAATTCAAGTCTGGTCTTTGTAACTTCACAGTCTAGGGTCTTTCCCATATGTTATACTAGATGGACAATGAAACAAGATCGTTGTTTGCTTAGTTTACTCTTCAAAGTTTTATTGAGTTACTATATTTACCACCACAGATAATTTTCTAAAGACCCTATTTATTTATTTTTAGACAGGGAAAAGAGGGAGAAAGAGAGGGAGAGAAACATCAATGTGATAAAGAAACATCAATTGCTTGCTCACTTTTCGCACATCCCCAACTGGGGACCTGGCCCACAACCTAGGCATGTGCCCTGCCTGAGAATCGAACTGGTGACCTTCTGGTTTGCTAGACGATGCCCAACCTACTGAGCTACACCAGTCAGTGCTAATTTTTTATAATTACAACAGTAAATGGTGTATTTCTGTTTTTCCACCTAAAAGAATGACCTCCCAAACAGAAAGTCTACAATAAGCTACAGGAAAAATTAAACCCCCAATTTGCAATGTTAATTACATAAAAATTCTAAAATAGATTGTATATGACTTTTGTGTATTTAAAAAAACACAGATAAGAAGTGATTACTATGTGGAAATGGGTTAAAAAAAGAACAAAGCAATACTTCTTTGTTTAAAAATAGGATTATGGGGTGCTATTTAAAATAACATTATGGGTAATCATACCAAAATATACAAATGTTTCAAATCGACGCACTGTACACCTTAAACATGCACAATATTGTATGCCAATTATATCTCAGTAAAATATAAATAAATAATAAAATTAAGGTTATATAGTGTTGTCAAGAAGATACCAAAGGTACATTTTACCTGGATTTCAGGAGATATCTAACAGTTTCAAATATGTTTTGTACAACTTACCCAATCTAATATATAAGGCAAGACCCTATTCATCCAATGCCCATCCATTTGTTTTTCTTTCATTCCTCTACCAAGTAGAAAACTGTTTAAGAAATTCTGAAACCTCACCCTGGCTGGTGTAGCTCAGTGAATTGAACACAGGCCTGTGAACCAAAGTGTCGCTAGTTTGATTCCCAGTCAGGGCACATGCCTAGGTTGCAGGCCAGGTCCCCAGAAGGGGGGGGCATGTGATAGGCAACTACACATTGATGTTTTCCTCCCTCTCTTTCTCCCTCCCTTCCCCTCTCTCTAAAAATAAATAAATAAAATCTTTAAAAAAATAAAAGAAGAAATTCTGAAACCTCTACAAACTCTTAAGATTCTAGGAACTTTGGCCCTGGACAGTGTGACTCGGTTGGTTGGAACATCATCCCATAAACCAAAAGGTGGCTGGCTCAATCCCCAGTCAGGGCACATATGTAGGTTGTGGGTTCAATTCCCAGTTTGATTCCCAATTGGGGCACATGTGGGAGGCAATCAATCGATGTTTCTCTCTCTCTTTCTTTCTCCTTTCCCTCCTTCCCTTCCTTCCTCCTCAAGTGAGGATTAAAAAAAAAAGCTAGGAATTTTGTTTGAAAATACTGAGTGAAATGATTTATTTTACTTACAGAAATAAAAACTGACAGATTTGTGGACAGCCACTGAAAACATGTGAGAAGTGTTTAGCAGAAAGTATTATTAAAAGTATAAAAATGATCCTAAATAACATTTTTGTTAAACACTTTAATATAAACATTTCTCTCATCTTCATGAACCACAACAAAAGAAAAAGGCAAAAAAGGAATAAATGTTTTGTTTGAATCATTCAGGTTGAAAAACTCATTTTGATAGATGCAATATGAATATCAAAAGCCAAAACCACAGAGATTTGGGAAACTCAGTCAAAATTGAAAGTATAACATTTTTTTCATTCAATCAACAGTGACTGAATACCTACCACTACACATAGTATACTTATTGTTGTTATATATATATAAAAACATAGCATTTATTGTATTAAAAATCGATGAATTTTTTAAAACATTCATATCATACAGACTTCTGGTTAATTTTACCTAACTTATTGTCCTCCCCTAAATTACAAAGTTTTACAGTTTATATTTAAGAAGAAAACTATTTCTAAAATAAAACTCCGAGCCTAAGATAGCCTAAGAAATATTTTTAATTACCAAGTATGACTATATATATTAAGCAGACATTTATTTTCATTTTCAGGAACTAAAAGATCCTCTAACCGGATGCTGAGCTAGAGTTTTCCCCAAACCCCCATAGCTATTGCTTGCGGAATAAGGGAAGCAAAGTGGGGTCATTGAAAGCTACTCTGCATGACTGAAAAACCTTCCAGTGTTTAAAAAGCTGTGCCAGCTCGGAACCAGGGAGATGGGCATGACTTTAACCCACGATGCGATGTAGCCTGAGGGGCTTCATGTGCCTTTCAGATAGGCTTGGAGGTGGCTCCTATGTCACAGGGCCATGCTTGCCCAGACTAACAATGGCAGCTGAGAAAGGCAAAGAAACCAGACTATTGGAAGGTGTAGCCCAGTGTGGGAGAAGTTGGAAACGGGGTTACGCAGGAAAATCTGAGCCAGGATTTAAACCCAGGCAGCAGCCATGGTGGAGCTTTACCATGCAGTTTGGGGGCTTTTTACCATGCCATCTGGGAGCGGAAAGGGGGCTTAATCCACATGGTTTGGGGGTAGAGGGGGGGCTTTCTTGACCACATGGCTTAGAAAGCAGGAAAGTAAGATGTAGCAGCCCTGGGGAGTTCTCTCTTGGTCATGTGGTTTGAAAGGATGTAGGATTCCCTACCCACTATGAGGATGCAGTCTTGGATTAAGAATGGGAGCCTAGAGGATACGGCAAGGTGGTGGCGAGGTATGTGGGAGCTGAGCCCAGTTCTCCCTGTGCCCAGCTGGAACACCTAGTTGACCTTCTGAGGAATAGAGTAAACAGCCAATGGAATCCCAGCTTATATAAAGTTTGGAGTCCAAAAATTGTAGAGGACATTGAAAAACAGACAGTGAGGATGGTAAGGTCCCTGGGATCTACACAGGGACCTAGGCTGCTATGGCCCCTGGCCAGGCACTTCAGGATACAAGTAGAAGAGTTAGATCACCAGCTCCCTGCCCTAACAGAGCAGGGAGGGCAGCCCAGCACCAGGAAGGACTTGGATGCTGGAAGTCACTGCAGGGGAATAGAGACAAAGTGGGAGACACACAGAGGTGGTACACATCCACTGAGACCGGACACCAGCACCAGAGAAATTGTAGAGTGCCAGGCAACACCTCGAGAAGGAAGGAGTTGGGCCTTGTTGGACCCTGACTCAGATAGTCTCCAACTGGTTGGAAAGTTGGGCTGTGTGAAAAGCTGTGGGCTTGTTAAGAACAGTGGGCAGCTGCTCTGTAAGGAACTACAGAGTAGCAGTGGCTGGCTCAACCTGAGGGAGATTAGAGCTGCACAGGCTCAGAGGCTGAGTGGCTAAGTAGAACAGCACGCCCGGGTCTGGCTCGTGCTGCATGCCCAGATACTGAGTGGCAGATTTGAGCCTGGCAGCTCACAGAGCACCTGGGCCAGAGGCTGAGCAACTGTGAATATTGTGGCCCAGACTGGTCCCCATCCTCTCAAAACCACAGGAAGGGAGAAAAGCGAGGCCCAGCCCCCCACTTCCTATGGCAACCAGGAAGACCAGCAGAACTCGCTGAACAGGTTTAAAGTCAGCAGGAGGCTTATTTTTTTTCTTTTCCTCTTTTCTTTTCTTTTTTTTCTTCCCTCAAGTGAGACAATAAGATGTGGAGTTATTAAAGGTCCAGAGACATATCCAAAGAGGGAGCACAAGGCTAACAACCCCAACAACTGAGAAACCAGGACAAATGTCATTTTGCTATCCCACAGAACTGGCATTTTATTGTTTATTTGTATTATTATTATGTTTTCATTACTTTACTTCTTTTATTTTATTAGTATTTTTTAAATTTCTCTTCCATGTTTAGTTTTCCTCATTTTTATTTCTCTGTTTAATTGCAATGTTTGATTGGTTTTCCTTATTCTCTCTTTACTGTATTTTAATTTTCCTTCTTTTACTTCACTTGAGTTCCAATTACACACTACTCTTCATCATGTATTTTCTATTCTGGTTATCCAAATCATATATTTCTTGACATATTATTGTTGTTCCAGTACTATAGTAAATAATTGTTGTTCCATACAATTGTAAGTACTACATAGCAAACCTCCCTGATCTTAGCCCACTCCACTCTATTCCTGAGCTTTATTATTCTTGTTAACTCTATTCTCTCACACACTATGCCTACTTTTCATCCTTTACTCTCACTACATCTCATCATCTAACCTTGCACAAGTGCTCTGTTTTTCTGGATTCAGCTCACAATCCTCCTCTCCTCAAACAAGAGTCTTATCTCTCTTTCATCTTTCATAAAAAGTGGCTAGTTGGGTGAAATATCACAGTTAACACTATACTTACCCAAAGAATCTCCCATCTCTTCTCTACTTGCTGGTACTTTAAATCCCATAAAATACTCTCCTGCTGTCTTAATCCATTTTGCTTACCCCCTACCACTGATCACATACAAGAATAGGTGGGAGCTGTGAACATCAGTACACCTACAGGAGGAGAGAAACCACCAACAAAGGAACTACCAAAAAGTAAAAACTCAAGTATAACAGAGCCCACACAAACAGAAGAAAGGGAAAACCTAGAGCATCCACACAAGGAGATCAAAGGGACCACACCACTGAACCCCACAGAATTCCTACCATAGAAGTTCACCCTACAAAGACAGCTAGCAAAGCATAACATCAAGAAATGCAGACACAAACAAAAAGAATCACCTAAAATGGGGAGGCAAAAAAAAAAAAAAGCAATCAAAAGGAATGGAAGACTCCCCACTAAAAGAGCTAAATAAAATGGGGATAAGCAAACTATCAGATATAGAATTCAAAAGAATGGTTTTAAATATGCTCAAGGAACTCACAGACAACTAAAAGGAATTGAGTGTGAACTACAACAGTATAAAAAAGGAAATAGAAACAATAAACAACAACCAGGAAGAAATGAACAATAAAATCTTGGAAATAAAAAACACACTAAAAGGAATTACAAGCTGGCTGGATGAAGCAGAGGATTGAATCAGCAAGCTGGAGGACAAGGTAGAAAAAAACACCCAAAAAGAGCAAGAAAAGGAAAAGAGAGTTAGAAAGAATGAAGAGGTGGTAAGGGAACTGCAAGACAACATGAAACATAATACTACCTGTATAAGAGGGATACCAGAAGGAGAAGAAGAAGAGCAAGGGATAAAAAACCTGTTTGAAAAAGGAATGATGGACAACTTCCCTAATTTGATGAGAGAAAAAGTCACACAAGTCCAGGAAACACACTGAGCCCCAACAACAGGAAAACCAGAGGCCCACTTCAAGACACATCATAATTAAATGGCAAAATTCCAAGACAAAGAATCTTAAAGGCAACAAGGGAGAAACAGGAAGTAACATACAAGGGAGCCCCAATAAGACTAGCAGCTGATTTCTCAATGGAAACACTCCAAGGCAGAAGGGATTGGCAAGAAATATTCCAAGTAATGAAAACCAAGGGTCTTGCAAGCAAGACTACTCTATCCAGCAAGGCTCTCAATTAAAATGGAAGGCCAAATAAGGAGTTTCCCAGGCAAAAGAAGGCTGAAAGAATACACTTCCACCAAACAAGCTCTGCAAGAGATGTTAAAGGGACTGCTTTAAGAAAAGGGGAAAAAAAGACTGAGAGAGAGAGAGGAACACAGGTACAAAAATGGCAATGAATAAGTACCTATCAATAATAACCTTAAATGCTCCAATCAAAAGACATAGAATAGGTGAATGGATAAGAAAACATGACCCACACATATGCTGCCTACAAGAGACCCACCTCAGAACAAAAGACCTATACAGACTGAAAGTGAAGGGCTAGAAACAAATATTCCAAGCAAATGGACAGAAAAAGAAAACCAGGATAGCAATACTCGTATCAGACAAAATAGACTTCAAAAAAAGGGTCGTAAAAAGAGACCCAGAAGGTCACTTCATAATACTCAAGAGAAGAATCCATTGAGAACACATAAACATTATAAATATATATGCACCCAACATAGGAGCATCTAAACACATAAAGAAAATCTTGGAGGACTTCAAGAATGATATTGACAGCAACACAATTATAGCAGGGGATTTCAACACACGACTATCAAAAATGGATAGATCTTCCAAACAAAATATCAACAAAGATATTGCAGCACTGAACAATGTCCTAGATCAAATGACCTTAGCTGATATACATAGAGCTTTTTATCCCAAAGAAGCAAAATACACATTCTTTTCAAATGTACATAGAACATTTTCAGAGACAGATCACATGATAGGACACAAAACAAGGCTTAACAAATTGAAGAAAATTGAAATTATATCAAGCATTTTCTCTGACCACAAAGGACTGAAACTAGAAACCAGCCTCAAGGAAAAATCTCAAAAACACTCAAACTCATGGAGATTGAATACCATGCTATTAAACAATGAGTGGGTCAAGAATGAGATCAAGGAAAAAATCAAAAAGTTTCTGGAAAGAAATGAAAATAAACTCACACCAACCCAAAACTTATGGGTCACAGCAAAGGCATTCCTGAAAGGGAAGTTCATAGCGATACAGGCCTCCCTACAAAAGATAGGAATATTTCAAACAAACAACCTAACTGTACATGTACAAGAACTGGAGGAACAACAACAAAGACAGTCCAGAGCAAGTAGAAGGAAGGACATAACCAAGATCAGAGCAGAATTAAGTGACATAGAGACTAAAAAGCACAATTCTAAGGATCAAGGAATCCAGGAGTCGGTTCTTCAAAAAGGTAAACAAAATCGACAAGCCTTTAAGCACACTCATCAAGAAAAAAAAGAGACAGAACCCAAATAAACACAATCAGAAATGAAAGAGGAGAGATTACTACTGAGACTACAGAAATACAAAGGATTGTAAGACATTACTACAAAGAACTATATACCAAGAAATTGGAACACCTAGGTGAAATGGACAAATTTCTAGAAAAATATAATCTTCCAAAACTCAGTGAAGAAGCAGCAGAAAGCCTGATCAGTAACAGCTGATGAAATTGAAGCAGTAATCAAAAAACTCCCGACACACAAAAGCCCTGGACCAGATAGTTTCAGAGGAGAATTCTACAAAGCATTTAAGGAAGAGCTAACCCCTATCCTTCACAGTCTATTCCAAAAAATTCAAAATGATGGAAGACTCCCCAACTCTTTTTTATGAAGCCAGCATCATCCTAATCCCAAAACCAGATAAAGACACAACAAAGAAAGAAAACTTCAGACCAATATCGCTGATGAACACAGACGCTAAAATCCTCAACAAAATATTGGCAAACTGCATCCAACAATACATTAAAAAGATGACCAAGTGGGATTCATCCCAGGGATGCAAGGATGGTACAAGATTCACAAATCAGTAAATGTAATTCATCACATAAACAAAAGCAAAGACAAAAATCACAGATTATATCAATAGATGCAGAAAAAGCATTTGATAAGGTACAGCATCCATTTATGATAAAAACACTCTGCAACGTGGGAATAGAGGGAGCATTCCTTAACATAATAAAGGTCATATATGAGAGACCTGCAGCCAACATCACATTCAATGGGCAAAAACTAAATACTTTCCCACTAAGATTAGGAACGAGACAAGGTTGTCCACTTTCACCACTTCTATTCAGCATAGTAATGGAAGTCCTTGCAACAGCAATCAGACAAGAAAAGGAAATAAAAGGCATCCAAATTGGAAAGGAGGAAACAAAACTGTCACTGTTTGCAGATGACATGACAGTGTACATAGAAAATCCTATATACTCCACCAAAAAACTGCTCGACCTAATAAATGAATTTGGCAAAACAGTGGGATACAAAGTCAATACTTGGAAATCAAAGGCATTTTTGTATACCAACAATGAAATATCAAAAACAGAAATCAGGAAAAAAATCCCATTTGATATAGTAACAAGAAAAATAAAGTACCTAGGAATAAACCTAACCAAGGAAGTAAAAGACCTATACTCAGAAAACTACACAACACTGAAAAAAGAAATTAAGAAAGACACAAACAAATGGAAACATATACCCTGTTCATGAATTGGAAGAATTAACATCATCAAAATGTCTATACTACCCAAAGCAATTTACAGATTCAATGCAATCCTTATTAAAGTACCAATGGCATATTTCACAGACACAGAACAAATACTTCAAAAATTTATATGGAAACATAAACAACCCTGGATAGCTGCAGCAATTTTGAGACAGAAGAACAGAGCTGGAGTGATCATGATACCTGATATCAAACTGTATTACAAGGCCACCATAATCAAAACAGCCTGGTACTGGCATAAGAACAGACACATGGACCAACAGAACAGAGAGCCCAGAAATAAACCCAAGTCTCTATCGCCAATTAATATTTGACAAAGGGGGATGAAGCATAAAATGGAGCAAAAATAGCCTCTTCAACAAATAGTGTTGGGAGAGCTACATGCAAAAAAAATGAAACTTTATCACCAACTTACATCATACACAGAAACAAATTCAAGATGGATAAGAGACTTAAATTTAAGTCATGACACCATAAAAGTCCTTCAGGAGAACATACGCAGGAAAATCTCTGACATTCCACGTAGCAATATTTTCACTGATATGTCCCCTAGAGCAAGGGACATAAAGGAAACAATAAACAAATGGGACCTCATCAAAATAAAAAGCTTCTGCACAGCTAAAGAAAATAGTATTAAAAGGAAAAGAAAACCAACCATGTAGGAAAACATATTTGCCAATGATACCCCAGACAAGGGTTTGATTTCCAAAATATATCAAGAACTCACATGAATCCACTCTAAGAAGACAAGCAACCCAATTAAAAAATGGGCAAAGGACTTGAACAGACACTTCTCCAGGGAAAACATACAGAGGGTCCAGAGACACATGAAAAGATGCTCAGCATCGCTAGCCATCAGAGAGATGCAAATTAAAACCACAATGAGATACCACTTCACACCCACCATTGAGAATGGTCATCATAAACAAAGCAGCAAATAACAAGGGTTGTGGAGAGGTTGTGGAGAAAAGGGAACCCTAGTGCACTGTTGGCAGGAATGCAGACTGATGCAAACACTATGGAAAATGGTACAGAATGTCCTCAGAAAACTAAAAATGGACCTGCCCTTTGATCCAGCAATTCCACTGCTGGGACTATATCCGAAGAATCCTGAAACACCAATCCAAAAGAATCTATGCACCCCAATGTTCATAGCAGCACAATTTACAATAGCTAAGTGCTGGAAGCAACCCAAGTGCCCATCACTAAATAAATGCATTAAAAAACTATGGTCCATTTTCACAATGCAATACTAAGCAGCAGAAAGAAAGAAGGAGCTCCTACCGTTTCCAACAGCATGGATGGAACTGGAGAGCATTATGCTAAGTGAAATAAGCCAGGTGGTGAGCCACAAATACCATATGATCTCACCTTTAACTGGGACCTAATCAACAAAACAAACAAGCAAGCAAAATATAACCAAAGACATTGAAATTAAGAACTGAGAGTAACCAGAGGAGAGAGGACAATGGAGGGAAAGGGGTGAAGGGTTTACAGGAACGATAAAGGACATATGGACAAAAAAACAAGGGGGGATTGGAAACAGGGAAGGGAGGTAGAGCTGGCTGGGGGGTGAGGAAGGGGGGGGGAAGGCAGAAAACTGTATTTGAACAACACTAAAATTCAAATTGTTTAAAAAATAGAATGGAAGCCTAGCCAAGCTACAAATTCTATTTCTTTTTCTGAGAGACAGTACTCCTAACTACATGGTTTGGCAAGGAGAAGCAGGACTGTGTGTGTGTCTGTGGGAGTTTTAAAGGGATTTGAAATTTAATGACAACATTCTGCCATTACTCTAAACCTGTATAACGTTTGAATAAATAATTCCTTTCCTTTTTACCAAACTCTGGCATTGAGAGCCACAGTTCATATTGGCAGCGAGCAAAAAAGAACCCGGGAGTAATTAAGACCACTGGGGAGGGAAGGGGGATGTTTTTTCTGCAACAGTATCTGGTGCCACAGAATATAAGACCCACAGGGGGGTTTTCTGTTACAATCCTATTTCTTTTTTTTTTTTAACCACTGTTGTTTTTATCTAAAGTAGTAAACATAACCCTGTTTGCCTTGCTTGAAAAACTTAAAATGTATATAAAATGCTTAGCAATGTATATAAAAGGCTTAGTGCCTGACCCACCAGGGGCACTCCATAAATTCTCTTTTCCTTCCTATATTCAATGTCACAATTTATTCTCATAATGGTTTCAGAATGTTACAGTAAGAATTTTTATTCCTTTTAAGGCATAATGCTTTATATAACATGATCCTTGAACTTGGTATCACTTTATCATTTTTCTTTAAATCGAATTGCTTACTATGTTCACTGACACTTCCTATGTCCTGTCATTCCAGGAGTAAATGCAGTATCACTTTAATGGGTATTTCTTTGCTCACATTCCATCTTCTCTCCATTTTCAGCAAAGCCCTGCTGAGATACACTGCTCACAGGATCAGTGGTGGAACACTCAAATGACAGTGTTTCAAAAGTAACCTACGCCCTCAGTGGTGCGGCTGCTTTGGATGGGCATCATCCTGCAAAGCGAAAGGCGGTTGGTTCCACTCCAGAGCAGGGCAAATGCAGAGCAGGTTCAGTCCGCGGATGGGGCGTGTATGAGAGGCAACCAATCGATGTTTCCCCTCACATGAATGTTTCTTCCCCTGCCTTACTCCCTCCCTTCCCCTCTCTCTAAGAATAAATAAAATATTTTTTAAAAAGTAACCTACATAACTGGAGCCCCAACTCATCAATTAATGATATATATAAGGTACAATAAATACTAGTGAAACTTGCCCACAAGTAAATCTCATGTCATACAGTTTTAGACAGAAAAGTAAATAATTTATTCTAAGATTCTTAACTCTGTACCTATGGAAAGAATTTTAAATTACAAAAGCAACATATCACCCTATTGATTCTCTCTTATTGTTTCCACCACTGCTCATAAAGACTATATACCAAACTAGACTACAATCATTCTTGATAGCTCTACTTTGGGACAAAATTTGATAATTGACTAACATGAACATAATCTCTCATTCTACAAGTTATTACAATTTACTTTCTGTTTTCAACATTTAAAATAAATATGCCTTGAGATTACAAAACTTTAGGAGGGTAAAATAAACAGCATCCCAATACAGCACATTTTCCTAATCCTTGTCTTTCTCCTTACAAACTTGATCACTACACTAGAGTAAATTTTATCAGTAATGGCTGACAAATTAAAAATAAAACTCAACCTTAAAACATATTTAGGAATATAGCACAGGTGGAAATAAGGTAATTTTATGAAATGAATTACTTATTTGCATTATATAAACATCAAATATGATCTGTGTGAAACGTTGATCTTGTGGTTTTCAACAAAAAGAATCTAGTTATATTTAAAAGAAAGAGTAATTTTCTCAAACCAAACATGGTAAGACTTCATTTGTCCTCTACCTTCAGAGAAGAAGTATTCCACAGAGGTGAGTTTTTCAAGTGACAGTTTACCCACTTCAATACCCAAACTTACTTTACTTCAACCATTCTGGATAGAAATGCTCTCAGCTGTGTCCTGTACTTTTACCAGTGTAGGTAGTGAACCTAATTTAAGCACTTATAATCACTATGAATATGTTAAGGGGTTACTGTGGTATCTTGAAGACAGCAATAGCCACAGGGGTATTAACAAATGTAAAGCAATTTGCTCCAATTCTAAACGGCCACATGACAACAAGTGCTTATGGCACCTGCATTTTAAGTTTTCCTGTCCCTTATTAAAAACTCTCATCCATCACTGTTTCTAGAGTGTCCTTTACCCTTTACCCAATCTTCTAAATACTGCTTCTAAACTGTGGCTCATCAATCATGCATATACTAATAACTTATTAAGAGCAAGAATAAACAAATTGGGGTTACAGTCTCTCCATTTAAAAGGGATATTAGCCTCACTGCACAGTATAATTTTAAGTTTAGCCAATCAGAGAATATTTCCAACTACTTCCTATTCTAGACTATATCAGAAGTTATGTTTCCCTGGGAAAATGACAAATAAATTATCAATCTATAGCAGCGATTTTCAACCTTTTTCAACTCGTAACACACATAAACTACTAAAATTCTGCAGCATACCAAGAAGTATAATCTTTGCTGCTCTGACAAAAAAGATGGGTATAATTTTGATTCATTCACAATGAACGGCTATTGTACTGGCTGTTGCCAGTTTTTTACTTGACAATCTAAGGGAAAAAAGTCAGTGCCCCTGACAAAGTAGTCAGGTATTGAATGTTTTAAAATTTTTTGCGGCACACCAGTATCCCTGCAGCTACACACCAATGGAAAACCACTGCTCTAAAGCAATTATTCTCTTCATATCTTATTCTCCAGTACTGGTATCATTTAAAAAATTTCACCATTAATAAGCAAATCCGTAACATAGTTACCTGAGGCACGCCTCGTGAATCGGTTTATTACTGGAGCTAAAAAAAAAAAAGCAGAATATGATTAGATAAAAATCTAATTTAGTCAAAGTCCTGAAAAAACCTAAATAGTTAAGTGATCCTGTAAGTTAAGTATGAAAAAATGAGTGAATAAATAATCAAGAGGAAATACCACAAACATATGAAAAGTAAATGTTTAAATTTACTAATCAAAGAAATACAAATTAAAATATTTCACTTGTTTAAAAATTAATGTCCCCCAAAACACTTTAAATAAAAAATTTCCTAGTTAGAGACAGCTGTTCAGTGTCTACTTACCTGAAGACAGTGTAAATCTACAAAATATTTTTATAAATAATTTGGCGATTACATCAAGTGCCATAAAAGGTTTGTGTCCTTTAATAGAGTAATTCTACCTTTACTTTTAGAGATTTATCCTAAAGAAATAACACTAGACCCTGGCTGGGTAACTCAGTTGGTTAGAGCGTCATCCCGATATATCAAGGTTGAAGGTTCAATCTCTAATCAGGGCACACACAAGAAGCAACCAATGAAGACATAAATAAGTGCAACAACAAACTGATGTCTCTCTCTTTCTCTCTCTCACTAAAAAATCAATAAATAACTTAAAAAGAAATACCACTAGAGAAAGAAAAAAGCAATGTATGTATGTAACTATTCAGCAGCATCATTTTTACAATGGCAAATATTAGGAAACAAAATTTAAAACACCCACGTATACTGAAATCATTATTAGGTGAAGGACAATGTAGCCTCGATATTCTCAGATTTAAGCTATGTAGCTTTGCAATCTTTGGGTAACCCAAAGGTCCATGACATACAAATCTATGTATTGAAGGCTACAATTTCAGGCTGGTATGTGTGAGTGTACCACTCAACTTGGAAGCCTATCATGGGCCCACTCCCCAGACTCAACTCAGCCCACTATTTCTTCTTGGTTTTGGTTTTAGTTATCTCAAGAAGTGAGGTTTTTAAAAATTTCATTTCTTGAAAGAATCAGGTAAATTTGTTGCCCATATTATTTACAAAAATGACAGCATGTACTATACAGTATATTTAGTAGCAGAATGTCATGAGCCTATTGTAATACTTTTTAATATTTCAGTATTTTCAAAACAGTAATTATAAAAACTGTTTACATTATAGAAATAGGTCAAGTAAAGAAGACCCAAAAAATTTTTATCAGCCCTATTCTATATTGCCTGAAAAATATGAACACACAGTAGCAAGGACTAGGAGAAAACTGCACCAGATGTTCTAAATGAGTCCTTGCAACCATGTTATTAAATATCAGCATCATTATATTACTGACAAGAATAATTTACAACAAGGCTCAGAGATACTGATTAATTTGCTTTACCTCACACAGCCACCCTATGGCAGATGAAGAATGTGAACTTCTGTACATCACCAAAAGGCTGCCTCACAAAGAAGAGAAAGCAAAAATATTGATTCCTGAAATCACAATAATAGCTAAGTATTTCCCCCCATACTGATTTGCATTGTTATTAAAGATTAACTTTGTGAAGTAATTCACAAATCCAATTATCAAAATACTACACTTTATAGCAAAATTGTATCCTTCAAGAGATAAAATTCTCATAATTTATGTACCAAAATAATTTAGCCATATATTTGCCAAGTCACAAATTATATACAAAAAAGCCTTTACTTGGGTAAACTGTAAATTACATATATTTACACTTCCATTAGTTTTCTTGGATACTTTCAAACCCATTTTTCACATTTGCTTCAGAAGCTGGTCTAAGGAAAGCCTCCCCAGAAAG
The DNA here is from genome assembly GCA_028533065.1 of Trachops cirrhosus. NCBI lineage: Eukaryota > Metazoa > Chordata > Mammalia > Chiroptera > Phyllostomidae > Trachops > Trachops cirrhosus. The sequence continues at coordinate 44,659,780 of CM052549.1, read as the reverse complement.
CTACAAGGATGGGGAATGGAGGGGATGCAAAAAGTTTCAACCACAGGAACGCAGGGTAGTACAATGCAGACTGATAAAAGCAAGATGAAGGCAAAAACATATCTTATTAGACTTGGGGAAAAAAACAGAGTAGACTTCCTCCTGCTGCCTCTCTAGACAATGACATCATAGCACAACGAGCTTCTGGCTTGAGATGTTCTCTTAGGGTCCCTTAGGTTTCTGTGTCTCTGAAGTGCTTAAGGCAGAGATTTTCAACACAAGTGGCACTGCCTCCTAGAAGGTGTATTCTGAACTTGTGGGGCAATTTTTTCATTGTCACCATATTTAGAAAACATCCTTGGCATTTGGCAGACGACATACAGGGTAGTCCTATACAATAGAGAACTGTCCTGAATCCCACAATTTTTGTCCTGTTCTCCTTTCAAATATCCAACTGGATATTCATGGTGCAAAAAAGTCAGTTTATAACCATCTGAGCCTGGATTCAAACACTGCTTTATGTAAACATGATTATCTCATACAGTTTTAATACACACCAAATTTTCCCAACACGACTACCACATAAATAAAAGGAATTTGGGGTAGGGTTGTATTTTGTTTTGTTTGGAATTTTAATAAAAGACATTCATTATTTCAAAAAGTCATGTCACAGCTGCAGTGCCACTCATATTCTTAGTGACTTCACATGGAAGTGGAAAACCTGACATTACACCTTCTCATGTACATGCTGATGGACATCCCTACCAAAACATATTTCACTTACTAGAAATTGCTTTCTTCATTTCTCCTGTATATTTTTGCTAGAAATTATATCAATTTTTAAATTGTGGGCAGATAGGTTATATGACTATGATTTCCACTTCCTAACAGTAAATGGGCCCAGGACTGGCTGTTAAGAAGATGGTTGCTCCCAGCTAGGGGTCCGCAGTAGCCAAGGTGAACACTGGGTGTCAACAACAATTACCAAAAACCCAGTCCCTCAATCCATAGTCCTCCACACCGACTTGCAGGGATGAAACACCTTTCCTGCACAAACTTTTGGCAAGTTAATAGTAACCTTCACAATTTTTATAGATTTTTTAAGTCTAATTACCAAGGGTGACATATTGCCTTGCAGAAAATAAAGCAATGCCCGTCAGGAACCCCAGGACAGGGAAGGGAACAGGAGGAAGGTGAGGACGGGCACTGCTGACATTCCCTGCCACTGGGGATCAAGGCCGAGACCCAGCGTCTGATGCCACCAGGAGTCAGGAGGCTAAGGCTCCATCCACTACTGGCCCCGCTGCCTTCTGTGAAACCTCGGATGAATCATGTAACTTTGACTTAAATTCTCAACTTACAAAAAGTAAGACCAGCCTGCCTTCTTTGGCGGGGGGAGAGGTTAGGAAGGAAAAATATAAACATCTTTGAAAGTGTCTCTAAACTATACATTCCTATTCAAATGTAAGAGACTTACAGTTTATTTACTGTGAGCTACTGTTACCAATTTTAATATTACCATTTTCAATACACACAAAGTAAACAGCAGTACAAATTCACAAAAAAGTTAGCAGATGATGTTTTAAAATGTGACAAGTCAAATAAAGTTTTCACCTTTACAGTTTCTAATCTATATATATTCTGTGAATGTATTTACACCCCCCCCAAAAAAAACCCAATACTAGCAACTAGGAAAATACAGAAGGAAAAATATAGGAAATGCATTATATTTCTGGAGAAACATGAAACATGACTTAAGAATACACTAAACTGCTAACAGTTTAAAGAGATACAACCTAAGATCTTAGTGAATCTTCAAGAAAAATGCAGAATTATTTACATAGCTTTGACTTTCTTCCAAACACCACTGCAGTGGAAGACTAAGAATCCTATGTCCTATGACTATCTTCATTTTTGTCAAACCAGAAGTCCCCTCAGTTCCCAAACCATATTCCACTAGATTGGTCTCAATTCCTCTCCTCCCAGGAGACCCAGAAATGTAACTGTAATCCTGAAATATTCTTACAAGAAAAATTCTCCATGACTTGAGGTGAACTGAATGATCTCTTTTCCTAAAGCCTCCCAACCTGTGACTCCATTGGTGCCAGCAGGACCTGCTCATCTTCCCACTTCTTTGTGCCCAAAGCCTAAGTACCTAGCAGAGCAGAGGCCCAAGTAAATACCTGCAGCACAAATCAATAAACTCCGGAAGGTAAACAGAGCAAGCTCCTTGTCCCACTTATTTTATTGCTTTACAGAATGCAGCTGCTCAACACTGAAACTTTTAACAAAATCCCTGCTTCTGAAGAGTCTGACGAATGCGAGTTGTATTTTCAGATTCAGTGACTGCAACAGTTTATACCACGTAAGCAGCTACCTAACCAAAAAATTTAGGTGAAGAGAAATTCTGTACAAAACTAAAAACTTAAATTCTACAAAAACAAAAGCAGTCAACTGAAAAAGCATGGATCTGTGAGTTTGGTCTTCAAGAAGGAATGCCAGGGTAGAGTGGCGCATATGGCAAATTCTGGGAAAGAAGTTCCAAGTTAACAAAGTAACAGCCTAGAGTCATGATCTGGGATCATTAAACACATATGCACACACACAGACTGTCTATACTGAAGTCACAGTAGTTAAACAGACTCTGTGCAGAAAAGTGACCACATGCCCTGAAGGGAGATGTGCACAATAATCTTGCAGTCAGTGAAATAATGAGCGTCCCTATCCTATTAGTCACCTTTTCCAGCAATAAACACTTTCTCAATCTGTTAACTGTCTACATAAAAGGTACTAGAAATTACATAAATTGAAACTAATTGTTTTTAACAGAGCAAATACTTAGCTCAGAATAAATTAATTTATCTTATGCCCACACTTCAAAAATTAAAAGGGTAGTACAGCTCATTCTTGAATCAAGGAGGAATTAGTTCTAAAAGATCAATAGCAGAAAAGTAAAAAACCCCAAAAAACCCTGAAATATTTTGCTAAATAACCTAACACAATTTTCAAACTTTTTATACGTTTCATTCCTGATATTGAAAACAATCACTTACAGTCTATATTTTTGTCCAAAGACGATGAACTTGGACTACTTTTATAAGTACTACTTAGAGATACTCTACTTGCCACTGTCCTGTGATCCTTTGAGTTTGTTTCCAGACACTGGGAGTCTCTGAAGGGCTCTGGGGCACTAGGACCAAACCACAGTTGGAAAGACACTCTCCAAAGCTTCCCAGTCTTGCTCCTAAGACAACACAGATTACCAGCCACATACCCTCCACGTACTTCTGATCAGACATGATGGGAACTGTTTGAGAAGCAGGCATTTGGGGGACCAATTTTCTTCTTCCTTTCTGATTATACAGCATGCAATCCAGAGCCCATCCCACAGAGACATAATGAAGCACGGCTGCAGGGCAGAGTGAGAGGACATACAGACACCTGAGCTTTTAGCAAGTGCCCACTTTAAGGACCACTACAAAGATACATATTTTTATTCTATTCATGAACCAAAGTCCTCAAAATAGAACTGATATTTTAAAATATCACAGTAATAACATATAACTACTATATAAGGAGAAAAAAAACACTCCTACTTACTTTTGCTTATGAACTTGGTTCTCCACTTTTTAATTCATGGGAACTTTACCAAAAATGCCCTCTTAGGAACGAAAAGAAAAATACAGCTTCAGCTAGAAGAGTTCCAAGGTAGCTAAGCTGAACAACACAGAGCTGATGCAGTAACAGTTCTGAGAGGAAGGCTCCCAGATACTTTCAGGATTTTCACAAGGTGGTTCAGAAGAGGAGTGGGATGTAGGGTGTCTGTTGTCGAAACTACAGAAATTCAATCTCTGCTTCTACATATACTAATACTGTCTCTTCTAAACCTACAAGGTCAAATATGTGCAAAGGGAAGATTTGTGGAGACTACTGTTCTGTTTCTAAGAGTGAATGCTACAGAATAAATTAGAGAGAATAGCAGGAAAGCCCAAAGCTTGAGTTCAAATTGTCTCACAACCATAAAGTTACAGCAAAACAAATCCTAAAAAGGGTAATTAAGAAAAAAATATAAGGACTCTTAAATGAAGAACAACTGAGAAAACAATCAGGGGATGTGATTATGGTTGGCCTAAAAGTACAGTTACAGAAAACCCTCCCCCACAACTTCATAGGATAAAGATGTCCCTGCTATTCCAGTCTCAGCTCCAAGTGCCCTCCTTGGGAAGCCCTTCCCTGAACACCCAGTTGGAAGTAGACCCTCTAGTCCTCTCAATCACATCATCCAGTCTCATTTTCTTCATAGTCATCAGTGCTTCCAAAGGTATCTAGGGTATTATCTTGTGTTTCCTCCACTAGACTGTAAGCTCTTTGAGGTCAGGGTCCTTCCTTGTCTGTCTCCTTTGAGATTGTACCCCCAGGGCCTAGAAGACTGCTTGGTATAAAACATTAGGTTCAACAAAAGCTGAATCAATAATGCTAATGAAAAATTAATATAATAGGGGTTTACCCCGATACCTATGTGGGGATCCTCCAAGGGTCCCCACATAACACCTTGAAATCCAAATTTACAACATTAGTACATTTGTATAACACACACAATGTTTACTACAGCACTCCAGTAACAACAAATTGGAAACAATCAAAATGCTTATTGAAGAATGTACAAAGTGTCTATTTATACAAGGGTCTGTCACACAGCAGTTTAAAATAAATGAAGTACGGTTTAATGAATCAATGTAACATCATTACAATGTTCTCAAAAACAAGCAGAAAGATGAAAATTTATATAAATGAAACTTCTGTAAGCAGTCTAACTAAAAAACTTTGGAAGTATGCAAAATAACACCCTTTCTAATTTTTGGATAAAATTAGATGACTACAAACACATTAGATGTGTACAAACACATGCACTGGAAATATAAATACCAAATTGACCACAGTGGCAGTTATCGATGGAGAAGAAGTGTAAGAGAATGGGGTAAGAGAGCGGACTCCTACTGCACATGTTATTTTCTGAAAAGAAAAAGACCTCAAGGGTTAAAATGTTAAAATTTGTTAAGAGCTAGAGGATGGTTTATGTGAGTGTTCTTTATTTAGTCTCTGTTCCTTTCTGTATATTGGAAATATCTCACATTTTAAATATTTATTTTATTTTTTTTAATTTTAGTTTATTCAGTACTTTCCATCTATTATTCCCATTCCAGCCCACCCACCCATTCCTCCGTTCCTCCCTCCCCTTTCCACCCCCCCCTAGTTTTGTCCATGTGTTCTCTGTATTTGTTCCTGCAAACCCTTCCCTTCTCCCCTGAAATTCCCTCCCCTCTCCCCTCTGGTCACTGACATCCTGTCCTCCATTTCAGTGTCTTTTGTTATATTTTACTTCTTTCTTTGTTTTGTTGGTTACGTTCCTGTTAAAGGCGAGATCATATGGTATTTATCTTTCAATGCCTGGCTTATTTCGCTTAGCATAATGCTTTCCAGCTCCATCCATGCTGTTGCAAAGGGTATGAGCTCCTTCTTTCTTTCAGCTGCATAGAACACCATTGTGTAAATGTACCATAGTTTTTTGATCCATTCATTTACTGATGGGCACCTGGGTTGTTTCCAGCACTTAGCTATTGTAAATTGTGCTGCTATGAACATTGGGGT
>CM052549.1:44622666-44653652 GCA_028533065.1 Trachops cirrhosus | reverse complement strand
CCTTATAATTCAGATGTTGGAACATTTAAAGATGTCCTGGAGGTTCCTAAGCCTCTCATTTTTTTTGAGTTCCTGGTTCTTCATTCTTTTCTGGTTGTATGTTTTTTTCTTCCTTCTGGTCCACTCCATTGATGTGAGACCCAGCTTTCATTCCATCACTATTGGTTCCCTGTGCATTTTTCTTCATTTCACTTATTGTAGCTTTCATTTTTTCATCTAGTTTGCAACCAAAATCAACTAATTCTGTGAGCATCCTGATTACCAGTGCTTTGAATTGTGCAACTGATAGGTTGGCTATCTCTTGGTCACTTAAAAGGATGGGTTCTGGGGCTTTCAATTGTTCTTCTGTTTGAGCCATCTCTCTCTCTTTTGGGGGGGGGTGCTGGTAGCGCCTGTTATGTATGAGGGGCGGAGCCTTAGGTGTTCACCAGGGCAGGGCAACCCAGTTGCTGGGTTGTGACACTATATGAGGGGGTGGGGTCCCAGAAGGAACAACGGTGCTTGCTCCCCTCTTCGTTGGACCTCAGTCCCTTCCACTGCTTCCCTGGAGCAAACTGGGCCCCTTTGGTGCCAGTTCCCATGTGGGTGGGCTTGTGCACCCTGTGCGACTTTCCAAGGACCTCTCCTTTGAGGCTGGGAGTATCTCCCTGTGCCTCAACCCCCACAGGTTGTTTTCAATCAGTGGCCCAAGGCTCTATTTCCCAGCGCTGGGATCCCGGGTTGGGCGCAGTGCCTTGCTTCACAATTGCCACCTTGCTGGGTCTGCTGGGTGCCACCCCTGGGCTGGGGTCTGCCAGCCGCTGCCTGCACGCCCGGGGTCCACCCACTGCGGTCTTGCGCACCCTGGTTGCCTTACGCGTCTGGTCCCAATGCTCTCTTCTCCAAGTCTCATGCCCGGCTGCCTGACTCTGCCCCTCCTACTGGTCTGGATGAACGTGTCTATTTTAACTCCTTGGGTGTCCAACTTCCATACAGTTCAATTTTCTGTCAGTGCTGGTTGTTATTCTGTTTCTAAATTGTTGTTGGCCCTATCTTGGTTGTGCAAGGGGGCACTGTGTGTCTACCCATGCCTCCATCTTGGCAGGAAGTGATAGCTTTTTTTAATATGCACTGAAGGATATGTTTGTTGATTTGAAAAAGAGAGAGAGGGAGACAGGGAGACATCAATCCCATATGCGCCCCACCCATGACCGAACTGGAGACCCAGGCATGTGCCCTGACCAGAAATCGAACCCACAACCTTTGGTGTACAGGACGAAGCTCCAACCAAGCCACCCAGGGCTCATTAACAGCCTTTTTAAAAAGTTACTATTACTACACAGTCCTGAAAGCAACCTCTCATTTCTTGTATTTCCAAGCAAACTTAGTTTTTTAGAAACTGTTATATTCTCAAATGTCTAAAACTTACTCTTCCTTTCCCTCCATCTCCCTCCCTCCCTTTTTTCTTTAACAAACTCATAATAATGAGTATATGCCAGACAGTGTTAACTCACTCAATTCTTACAGCAACCCTGAGGTACATACTATCATTATTCCCATTTCATAGATGAAGAAACTGAGGCACAGATGATAAAGTAACTTGCTCAAGGTTCCACACGTTATAAATGGCAGAGCCAGGATTTAAACCCAGAGTCCATGCCAAAGTGAAGTCTTTTTTTTAAATGTGAGCATTGTTTCTAATTTTTCCTGTCACTACTCTTAAAATTTCAGCAATGAAAAGCAATGTTTGTTTTCCATAAACAACCAGGTGTAAGAAGTATGAGGCAGAGGATATGGGCTGTAACTGACCACATTTATCAAATTATCAGACATACAAAAAAAGAACATCATGAGTGTGTACAGGGAAGAATAACAACTGAGGCAGAAGATAATATATTGTTTAGAACAGAATTATTTGGAGGTGCCCGAAGGACACACAGGTAGAGGTGGTTGGTGAGTGGGTAGCCCTGTTAATCTGAATCTTAAATAAAGGGAAGTCTGTGCTGTAGCAAGAGGAAAAGAGGAAAAATTGGGGGGCTCCAAAGAGCATGTGAGTCTTGAGGGGTGGGCAGGAGTCACTCAGAGAGGGAGGGAGGCAGCCTGCACTCAGGCTGATGGAAGAAGGTTCATGGCAACATAGAAGTTTTAGATTTGGCATGAAGCTCGTGTAAGAAGAGGTAATGTGCTAAACTTCAGTAGGTCAGAATGTCTCCTAGGTTAGAATGTAAACTATTTACCAGCAAGGTAAGCCTATATGCCTATGTTCTTTGCATTTTGCAGACTGAAGAGATATCAAGACAATATATAATATGGCCTCATTTTTAATACAATGAAGTCTAAATCTATGAAAATAGGCTCTGTCTATTTTCAGATTTCATGTGAACATTTTAAAGCTCATTTATGTAAAGAATTATTGGAGACTATTTTAAAAATGTACATGCATAAGAGAGTTTCAGTCACTTTAGAAATACACATGTACAGACATTTACTATTAATCAGACAATTTTCAACTGAGGTTAAAGTATATTTGAGCACCTACTCTGGGCAAAGTGCAGTTCACACCAGAAAGCTGAAAGAGAGCATAATCCTGCATTTTCCTGCCTGCCTGGGGTGGGGACACCTGACATCTGCAAAGCTTACTTGGATGCAGTGCACAGTCACCCTGCCGTATTGATGCCATTAATGTCAGCCAGAGAACGGGCACAAATTTCTGGCAGGGCGCCATGTCTGCTGGCCTTTAAGAAAGAGTGGGGTTCAGCAGCAAGGTAAGGAAGGAGGAGTGGGCAGTCAGGACCTTACACAGCAATATTCAGTCATGTCAGTTAAGAACCATGTCATGTGCCTCTACAGACTGTGTGTTAATGACTACTTAATGATATTTATAAAAGAATTGCCTTTTCTTCATGTCTCTGTACAGTTAAAACTCATTTAATAGATAACATAAGTATATGATAAACATTTTTTCGAAAGACAAAAAAGGGGAGATAATGAAAAGTCTCCCTCCTAACCAGATGTCATCTCCAGAGACATTCTTCCTGAGAGATGCTCCATGAAACTGCATTTCTTTTAAACTTCTTTAAGCTTAGATTTTCTTCTAATTCCAATTGGCATTTCCATGGTTTCGTGATTCTTAAAAACCTACAATATGATGATTCTTTTTGTCCATACTCAGAATTTGCATGAAGAATAGTGGTATTCTATAATCTAGTTTGGAGTTCAAGGTGAAGACAGGAATACAAACTTAAGGCCTGGATCTTCCCTACTATGGTTTTGGTTAAAAATAGGATTTCTATTGAGCCAAACAACTTACCTAATGAATGTCCATTTAAAAGAGCACATGCACCCACAGTAACCCTGCCTATGGGCAGGTCCTTTTTAACCTAACAGCTTAAATCAGGAAACCAAAGGTAACCAGCCATGCTGTCTTATATATTAATAGAGTTCTGGGTCATGTTGTGTTGTTTAGCGTTGGGATCTACAAAATGGGTTCATGCACCCCAGGAAGAGTATAAGGCAATCCTTTGGAGTATAGAAAAAATTAGAACTTGTTTACCATTATTTTTTCTTTTCAATATCTATACTCTAGGAAGCTTTATCATCTACATAATAAACTAATATACTGGTACACGTATATAATTCATAAATACCTATTGGGAATGCATATTCAAATATATTTTGCCCATGATGGTATATAATCAAAAATGTTTTGAGAATTAAAACAGTTCAGTATTTGAGGTGCTACTTCTAAAAATAAACAGTATCTTGAGTTTCTAAAGTACTATTATCAGTGCTAATTTGAGAGTAACAGACAGAAAAAACAAACTATAAAATGGGCAGACAGATCAATGCTGGACTAGACTGCAAATTTTGAGAAAGAAAAGTAAGTAGATTACTTTTTGATATGTGGTTCTTTTCAACTATGTTACCCTGTAAGAACTGCTAAAAATGAAGTGTACATACCATGGTTAAGGAGATGGACTCTGAATTAAGACTGTCAGGTTCAAATCCTGACTATACCACTTCCTTTGGGGAGGGTTAAATATGTATAAGCGGCATTTTTTCAAGGTTTGTGGGAGGTGCGTAACACACAAGAGCATGAACACCCAATTATCACACTTTATAAGTGGCATTTTTTCAATGTCTTATGCTTAAGCAGTCAAAATGTTAACAATTATTAAATAAAAAGGATATCATTTAACAAATATTAGCTTTCTACAGTAACTGAAATGAAACAGCTGAGTCATGTTTTAATTTGGAGACCATTTTGGAACAGTAATGATGCTTTTGGGGTCTAACTGAAATGTATTTAAACAAATGGAAGCTTTTTTCCTCTTTTTTTTAAATCCAAAAAAATCCCATTAATATCACTGCCGTGAACTATTTTGTCTTGGAACAGCTAATGTAAATTAAACAATGTCAGTCCCTAGCCAAACGGATACCGGAATAACTGTATACAGTATATCTTCTTGGCTTCACTTTTATGTGGAACATGTGTTTATTTTTTGACCTTTTGTCTTTTTTCTTAAATACAGAAACATTTTTAAACAGCAGTAACTGGAATGAATTTTTCTTAGTTTCCAAACATATTAGGCTACACATGGCAGAGCCTATTGCTGAAACATTTATAACTGTTACACCAACTGTGTTTAGATATCTGATTTTTTTAGATTGTTTTGTTTTCATGTTAAGTCATGACCTACAAACTTTAGATCAAATTCTTTCCACAAAATAATTACATAATGGAACAATCTGAGTCATTTTGAATTTCCAAAACACAAAACTCACCCATAGAAAATGAAGATGATGACTGGCATCATGGTGAGATTTTTGTGCAGGGTTCTGTGATGATCCCAACCACACCTGAATGGTGTGTTTAAGAGCAGAAGGACAATAAAAACAGGCTCAAGAACACAATGATAATAATTCATCTAACTCAGAAAAGTCACTGCATTCTTTTTACTTTTCAAGTGCTCTTCTTCAGTAATACAAAAATAAAGTCTAATGTGAGATTTCAATTCAAGGAAAAAAAATCAAACAGAAAAAAATGGTAATTCAGGACTTCCGGCCAAGATGGAGGCATAGGTAGACAGGCTTCACTTCCTCACACAACCAAAAAGATAACAACCAATTTATAAACAAAAAACAACCATGCTCTGGCTGGTGTAGCTAAGAAGACTGAGTGCTGGCCTGTAAACCAAGGGATCGCTGGTTCGATTCCCAGTCAGGGCACATGCCTGGGTTGTGGGCCAGGTCCCCAGTAGCGGACACGAGAGAGGCAACCACACACTGATGTTTCTCTCCCTCTCTTTCTCCTTCCCTTCCCTAAAAATAAATAAATAAAGTCTTAAAAAAGTCCAGAACTGACAGAAAATCAAACTGTATGGAAGTCTGACAACCAAGGAGTTAAAGAAAAAACATGCATCCAGACCTGTAGGAGGTCTGGGGACAGGAGGCCCGGGTAGAGAGGATGCCCAACAATGTAGCAGCTGGCAAGGAACAGGGGAGGTGGCAGCCGGTGAACTGAGATATTCCACATTCCCATGCAGATACACCAGGAGGAACAACTAGGGAGTGAGACAGACCATGGCAACCTAGGGTTCCAGCGCAGGAAACTAAAGCCTCAAAAACTCTGGCTGTAAAAACCTGTGGGGTTTGCAGTAATGGGAAAAACTCCCAGTTTCACAGGAGAGTCCATTGGAGAGACCTACAGGGTCTAGAACATACACAAACCCACCCAGGAATCAGCACCAAAAGGGCCCAATTTGTTTGTGGGTAAAGGGGAAGTGACTGAAAGCCTGATGAGAGCCGAGTAAGCAGCACTGTCCCTTCTCGGACCCCTCCCCCACCAAACACCACCACATCGCAGAGAAGGTTGCCCCGCTATGGGTTGTCCTGCTCTGAAGAATACCTAAGACTGCCTCTTACAACGTAACAGGTGTGCTGAGACAAAAAAAATATGACCCAAGTGAAAGAACAAATCAAAACTCCAGAAAAAGAACTAAGCAACGAGGAGATAGCTAACCTATCAGATGCAGAGTTCAAAACACTGGTAATCAGGATGCTCACAGAAATGACTGAGTATGGTCGCAAAATAAAGGAAGAAATGAAGACCATACAAAGTGAAATAAAGGAAATCTACAAGGAACCAACAGTGAAGGGAAGGAAACAAGTACTCAAATCAACAATTTGGAACAGAAGGAAGACATTAACATTAAACCAGAACAGAATAAGAAATAAGAATTCTAAAAAATGAGGAGAACCTTAAGAACCTCTGGGACAACTTTAAACGTTCCAATATTCAAATCATAGGATTGCCAGAAGGAGAAGAGGAAGAGCAAGAAATTGAAAACTTACTTGAAAAATATAATAAAGGAAAACTTCCCCTATCTGGCAAAGGAACTAGATATGCAAGTCCAGGACACTCAGAGAGTCCCAAAGAAATTGGATCCAAGCAAAAACACACCAATGCACATCACAATTATATTACCCAAGATTAAAGAGAAGGAGAAAATCTTAAAAGCAGCAAGAGAAAAGCAAGAGACAGTTACCTACAAACGAGTTCCCATAACTCGCAGCTGATTTCTCAAAAGAAACCTTTCAGGCAAGAAGGGGCTGGACAGAAGTATTGAAAGTCATGAAAGGCAAGGACCTACATCCAAGATTATTCTATCCAGCAAAGCTATCATTTAGAATGGAAGGGCAGATAAAGTGCTTCCCAGATAAGGTCAAGTTAAAGAAGTTTATCATCACCAAGCCCTTATTATATGAAATGTTAAAGGGACTTATCTAAGAAAAAGAAGAAGATCAGAAGAAGATCAAAAACATTAAAATGACAACAAACTCATAACCAACAACAACAACCTTATTATATGAAATGTTAAAGGGACTTATCTAAGAAAAAGAAGAAGATCAGAAGATCAAGAACATTAAAATGACAACAAACTCATAGCCATCAACAAAACAAAAACTAAGCAAACAACTAGAACAGGAACTGAACCACAGACAGGATTATATGGAGGGTTATCAGCAGGGAGGGGGAGAATGGGGGAAGGGAATAAGAAGCATAAATGGTAGGTACAAAATAGAGAGGGGGAAGTTAAGAACAGTATAAGAAATGGAGAAGCCGGAGAATTTATATGTACCACCCATGGACATGAACTAGGGGAGGAATGCTGGCAGGAGGGTGGTTCAAGGCAGAGGGGTATTAAGGGGAGAAATAATGGGAGAACTGTAATAGTGTAATCAATAAAATATACTTAAAAAAATGGTAATTCCAAAGGCAAAAATACAAAAGTACTTTTATTTATCCTAGCCCAGCAATTTTCAACCTTTCTCATCTTATGATACACATTAACTAATTACCAAAATTCCAAGGCACACCAAAAATATATTTTATGCCAATGTGACCAAAAAATAGCTATAATTTTGACTCACTCATGCCAGAAAGCTATTGTTGTCAGCTGTTGTCATCTTTCTAATTTGACAATCTAAGGGGGAAAAGGGTCAGTGCACTCCTGACTAAATAAATAGTCAAGCATTGCACATTTTAAAATTTTCTGTGGCACACCAGCTGAAAATCTCTGGTCTAATCTTTTATACCTTAAACCTTATCTATCACCTTGATAGAAAACAGAAAGAATTCATAATATGTAAGTTAAAATAAATAGCACTCAAAATGTCAGTGATAGTTCTATGTGGAAGAAGACCCAAACCAACTAAATTTGATTAAGGAACTTCTCTGGCTCTCACCTGCTCTGCCTGTTAAATGAAATAGACTGTGTATGCTATCTGTGAGACAGTCTCTGACAAAAGGATTGATTCTTAAGAAGTCTAGAGATAGAACACTTAAGAGAATTTCTTTTTTCTTAAAAAATATGGAGGAGTTGGTTCTCAAAAATTTCTGCAGTGAGTGGATGAGTGAATCAGCGTACAATCTACCTTCCGACATTCACATACTCCTTCTCCAGGCCTCAGCCCCTTTCTGGTATCACGTGACTCTCGACACTAAGAAAGTAGACTGTGCAGTCAGTTACTCAAAATCTCCTTAACTGAACTCCTCACTCTCAAATAGTGCATCAATCCCAACCTCCACCACGGGCCTGCTCTATTGATTATTCTCATTAAAAGACTTAATGGGTTACAGCCCTGGCTGGTGTGGCTCAGTTGGTTGAGTGTCGTCCAGTAAACTGAAAGTCTCGGGTTTGATATCCAGTTGGGGCACATGCCTAGGTTGTGGGTTCAGTCCTGGTTTGGTCCCAGTCCAGATGCATACAAGAGGTAACAGATCTATATGTGTCTCCCTCACATTAATGTTTCTCTGCCTCCATTCCCCTCCCTCTAAAATCAATAAGCATATCCTCAGGTGAGGCTATAAACAAAATCACCTAATGGCTTACAATTTAACTTCTTATTGATCAATTCAAATATCTCATTAGTATTTACACAGTTTAAAAAGAAACACTGGTTTTTTGACACAGTTATGAACAAAATCTTTACAGCTGGAAATTTACTAGAATCTATAAAATGAGATTTACAACAACAAATAACCATTAAATATTTACTCCAGTCCCACCCAGACACAGCACATCACTTTACCAGCAACCCAAAAAGAAAACTTGTAACCATCACATTAAGCGATGACTAAACAGTTTGATTTTTAAGATAAGTAGACACACAGAAGCATCCAATGCTTTACTTTTGTTTGGGTGTTTTCATTCTATGCCCTCTTTTCCTAAAGCCTAAAATAAAAGGTGGATAACAGTTTGAAAAAGGACACTATTTCAAGTACTTTGATTTTCTAATTCCAGCACTAAAGCAATCCACTGAATATTACTATAAAAATTAATAATGTTCTTAACTGTCTACTCTGAAAATCATAATCACCATCTATAACTCAAACTATTTCTTAAATTTCTAATAGTACTGTTTTATGCTCATAAGTAAAATAATGCCTTCAATGTTTTAGCTGTCTGTCATAAATGATGTAATCCATTTCAGGAGGATTTAAAACTACCACGTAAATTCTAATACCCAAAGACCATTAAGTCTCATTAATTACAAAATCCTGGGCTGGGCTCTTAGCTACAAATTATGAGTTGAAAGGATGTGGGGGGTTTTGTTTTTGTTTTTTTACTGTGCAACACAACTGCACATTAAATCCTAAGGAGAACTCACATAAACTTATTTCCTACTTTATATCTCTAAAAAGTGCAAATGCTAGATTCATTTCCACCAAATACAATAAAATTACTATTCTGCAAGAAAAATTTACACTTCTGTAAGACTTCACATTAATGAGATAATTTGTTTAACATGCAATCAACATTTGGTGAGTGCACTGTGCTATGGGTCTTACAAATATTAAAGTTGTTATGTCTGTAACAACTTTATGAGGTAGGTGCTATTACTATAGTAACATGTCAACATGCCTAGCACAGTACTTCGTACATAAAATAAATGTTGCCTGAAAACCTGACTTTCATAAACATTATTCAAACTGATTAAATGTACTTAAGAGGTTGCTGATATATTAAGACATTTTAACTTTTAGTCACTTGCTTAAGATAACTCCAACAACCAAAATTTCTTCAGTACTATGCTGACAGCTACATGTAGGAGGAGGCAAGAGCTGACAATTGGTTGCTTTGTCTCATAATAATCTCGTCACCATAGAGAGAGCAAGTTCTTATATAAGGGCACACAGAAGTGAGCCTAATAAATTAGCCGAAGCAACAATTCTTTAAAGTGATGATTACTCTCTCTAGCTTCCTGCTATCAGTTGGGTCATGAACTTGATAGACAAACATATTTCTTACTCCCAGCACGAGTGCAGTAAGAACATTTTCACAGTAGAGTCTTGAGAAGTCAGTCCGTCTATTGCCCTCACCACTCTTCCATCATCTCATTTTAGGGAAGACCATGTAAACCATGTCAACAGATGAGTTTCTGACTTTTACTCTTCAAGTAAGAATGGGGCTTTAGTTCTTCTAATTCTGTCTCTAACAGATATTTGCTTGTAATCAACTAAGAAGACATTTTTAGAAACACAACTTACGACTATTCTTCTCAACTCTCCTTCAACCATTTCATAATTGTTCTCTAAGTCTCCCACTGCTACAACCACCACCACAAGCTCCAACTTTCCAATATTTTGCACGGTTTTGAGGATCCTTTTAAATTGTAAAAAGTCAACAGTAGATAAGATTCTCCAACAAAAATCTGACATTGCTGAACATTAAGAAGATTAAGTCGTAATTTTTACATGGTAAATTTCTTTTTATATACCTCTGACATGCTTGCTTATTAGATATGGTTCTACATTTTTGGCCTGTTTATCTACTTTGAATTCTAGATCTTTTTCTTCTACAATAAGGAAAATTACTTCTTCCAGTTTATATTAGTTTATTTTTCTTACAAGTTGATTGTTTTTCATATACAATATGTATAACATGTTTTTCTGGACACTTGTCTATTTATCAGGGTATTTTCAAATTTTATTTAATGTTGTAATTTTAGCAATTTCACTGAAGAAATGATTAAGCAACAAAAGATCTCACAATGATGCCTATATAAAACCACTACAGGTATTCTCTGCTTTTCAAAAGTACACATTACACCACTTTGACAAAACACCTGCATTAGTGTATACCTGTTTTTTTGCTAACTGAAAAAAAAACCCAAAGAGGATTTTCATTTTTATGAGAAAAGGCAAAAGGTAAAAACAGCGTTCAGCATTTGTTCTGTAGCAAGTCATGGTAAGAGTAGTGCGTACCCTGAGCAGCAAGAGTAGCACTACTTTTACTTTATGTTAGTGTTATTTTTAGATTTTATGTGCTATTTGGCATGGTTTGGTGGGTTATTTTGGGGGTCAAAATTTTCCATATAAATTAATGGTACAGCAGTTCACTCTTGAACACCACAGGTTTGAATGAGTCCATTTACATGCAGAATATTTTCAGTAAATACTGTAAATTTATTTTCTCTTCCTTATGATTTTCTTAGTAACTTTCTTTTATCTAGCTTATTTTATTGTAAGGATACAGTATGCAATACATAGAACAAAAACATGTTAATCGGCTGTTTATGTTATCAGTAGGCTTTTAGTCAACAATAGGCTATCAGTAGCTACATTTCGGGGGAGTCAAAAGCTACACATGGATGTTTGACTGCATGAGGGGTTGGCACCTCTAACACCCATCCCCACCCCTTCTTCCTGTTGTTCAAGGGTCAACTGTAATTGCTTCTTCATTTTACAAAAGATTTCATAGGAACACTCTACTTTTATACGGGGAAAACGTGTAATTACTATAGAGTCCACTACAAACTGCAACTAATTCAATTCTTTGTTCTGTAAACTTTAAACCTTTCTAATAAATTCCAAGCCTGGGAACATTACCTTTTCAGAAGTGATAGGCCAAGCTTTATTCACTTCTACAGGATGGGAAAGAGGGAGGCAGGGTCTCCATTATAGCTTCTTTCAGGATGTCAGAAGTTCCCCCAAAACAGATTACCATGTGCTGTTATTACTCTAACAACTAAAAATTGCCTTTTTAACTAGAAATGATGGCAAACAGAAAATAGAAATCAGAAGTGACAAAATTAAAACAAAATAGGAGAGGAATAGGAAAGCAGAAGAGTAAAGACCACCTTCACCCACCTATTTCACATGGTGCCATCCATGGTCATGCTACTAGACCCAGGCTGCCTTGTTTTGATTCAATCACCACACTAAGATGTCAATGTCACATGCCTGTGAGTTTACGGGCACCAGTTTCACAGTCAAAAACTTGTCTATTTGCCCATTCTTTCATAAATACCAGCACTTGTCCTAAAGGGATTCATGAAAATAGGTATGAACCAATCAATGCAATTTTATCACCATTACTGAGGAAAACAACGACAGGAAAACCTGACTTGTGAGTCAGCCCATTCTACAAATTTAATTTAGGAAGAACTCCCTGATAGGCTTGGGTCAGAGAGATGTAAGAAAACAGGCTCTGCTACTTCCTGGCCCTACATGTAACCTTGGACAAGTTAATTTTTCATGGCTCTAAAGATAAACCACATTAAGGTAGAGCTTGACATAAAAAAAAAAAATGCTCAAGTGATGCCAGCCCTCACTGCCTTCCAGAGGTAAAAGCTGGGAGTTAAGGGCACAGGGATGGAGCCAAGCCCACCAGTGTTGCAATTCCGGGTTTGCAGCATGCTGGCTGTGAAATAGTGAGCAAATGACAGTCATCATCTTTGTCATAAAGGTGGGATAATGAATTGAAGCATTCAGCTAGTGCCTAGCATACACCAAATGTCAATAAATGGCAGCTACTTTTTAATTGTTAATACAAGAAGATATTATTCTTACCAGTGTTTATCAATGTTTCTCAGAGAGTAGTCAGGGAACGATGAGTATCAGAAAGACCTGGCATGTCTGGAAAAAAAAAAACCTGTCCCAGCCCAACCTATTCAAAAAAGCTCTCCAAGAATGGTACCTAGAATATTCATTTCTGAATCAAAGTTCCTTGAGATGCATACTAAAATTTAAGAATTACTGATCCAGCTGGCTTTGTGTTGTGTCACAGTAAATTAAGACTTATCTTCCAGTACTTCTTCACTTTACTAGGAGATTATCAAGTAACTGGTTTGTTTGTTTGTTTGTTTAAATATATCTGGGCACTGTTTTGGACCTAGACATTGAACAGACAGGCTCACTCCTACTTTGTTTTCCAATGGCATTACTTGACCTTTTTTCCCCCTCTTTCACTAGAAATTGGCAAACTATGGCCTTGGTCTGGGGCCAATTTTGTACAGCCCCAACCTTCAGAGGAACATGTGTTCAAAGGGTTGTTTGAAAAAACGAAGAATATGCAATAGAGCCCAAATGTGGCTCACAAAGTCTAAATAAAGTATTTACTGCTTAAACCTTTACAAAAAAGTTTGCCGGCCACTGGCAGCCTGAAAATGTTTTTAAACTCCAAGTCTCAACACAATTTATTTTTTTAAAGGAGAGGATTATAACAGAAAATACTCTAGTAGACATTTTCTACTACACCTAGTAGAGGGAAGTACCATTGCCAAAGTTTCTGATGTTTTGTGAGTGTGTGTATACGTGTGTACTAGGTAATGATCAAATTGCATTTGGTTGAAATCAAAAAAGTTTTTAAGTCATTGAAGGTGGTATAATTGGTAAACAAGTATTTATTAAAACTCACACTAATTATTACAATAAGGGTGCCTTGGAGAATATAAAATCATATAAAATGACCCCTGCTGTTTAGAAGTTAGTAACTTATTTTTTTATTGCAAAATAAAAATGAAATCTGCTCTGTGTGTAATAGACGTGGCTATAAGGAAAAACTGAATCATCAATGCCAAGTACTTCAAAAGCATTATACAAACAAAGTATGTTAGTTATACTAAATTGTATTGAGCACATACAGGTTCTTTAACAACTCCCTTAGTTCCCAGTTTCCTCCAACCTTGGAAACAATTCTTTTTTCCCCTTTGTGTGTGTGCATGTGCACATGTATGCACATATGTGTGTTGGAAGCATAAAAAAATAACATTAGATGCCTCTGTCCTTTGTGTTATCCATTAATGGCTTCTCATTTATTTAAAATATGTATTCCTTGTCTTGCTTCTAGTAAGAAAATTATTTGATTAAATTCTTGTACAAAAAAATTTAAGACTGATTTAAAATTTTTAAATAACAATCTTCCCCTTTAGCTTCACAGAGCACTAATTTCCAGGAATTTCGTGACTGTTTTGAATAAGCTAAAAACATATTAATTTTATAATATAGTTCAACGACTCTGCAAAGAAACACCTTCCTAGGTACACACACAAGTAGATGACACTTGAAACTGTTTTCATTATATGAAATGCACTGCAGGCACACAAGTCACAAGTAGTGTAAATGAATAAAGGCTGCTGCAATGCTGAATGCATGTTTGCCTTATACCACAAAGAGAAACACTTGCACAGTGCACACCATGTTGTTTTAACTTGGGATGCCATAAAGGTGGGATTTACACATTTGTGTAAACACAGGAGGCTGCAAATGTGGGTGTGTGTTAGGGAAAGAGGGTTGTAAGCAGAAGGGGTGGGACTTGCCAGGAGCAGCTATTTGAGAAAATTCCTTTTTCTTTCCCATTCATTCTTTCTAGCTTCAGTGTCTGGCACAGTCTTTGCAATTACTCACTGGCTTTTCATTCTAAAGACAACTACCAAGCTTTCAAAAGTTCCTACAGTGTTTTTCAAACGCTTATTTTTTTAAACGGCTCCAAATCACTCAATATTTGTTTTATATAAAAAACAAACATCCCATTTCCTCATTCCAAAGACCCAGTACGTTACAGGTTAAAAAGGATCCTTTGTTGTGTGTCCAAAAATAACACAACGCAGCATTGGTAAATTGGAAAATAAGGGATTACTTTGTTTCCAAGAATGTCAAAGCTATTACCATATATTTTGTTCTGCCCCAATTTCATGCTCCCTTTAGAGAATTTGCATTCCTAACAACAAAGCCAATCCAATCGAACACCCCTCGCCTTTTCGCTTAGGACACTTCATTAATAAATATAAGGGTCGAAAGAGGATGCCAAACGGGTCAGTTTTCTTTATGCACAATGGTATCCGTCCAAAGCAATATCTAGAACCACAGTGAAAGTTGTCTTGCAGATGCCCACCCCCAACCGGCCGTTCTCGGCCTCCCAGCTCAGGACCAAAGGGGCAGACGGGCAGAGAACCCTTACCTTTCAGCTCCCCACTCCAGAGGAGGGGACGAGGGGAAAGGCATGACAAGAGAGCAGAGTAGGAAGGTGGGCGAATAGGAGAGTCAGAAATGGATGCTGAGGGGGTGGGCGAAACGGGAAGGTAGGGAAGGTGGATAATGCGCGGAGAAGTGGGTGAGCAAGGATGTGGAATTCCAGAGCACAGGGGAGAAGGGCGGTGGGGAGAGGGGGCGGGAAGGGGGTCAGTCCTCACCGTTGAACGCCCCTGTTTCCGTGGCCTCCTCCTCCTCTTCCTGCTCCCCGTTCTCGGAGTCGGTGTGCATAGGCTCCTCGGCAAAGTTGACCCCCTTGCTGGGGGTTCCGCCCCCAGCGGCGGCGCCCGCGTCCCTCCAGGTCCTGCCCTCATGGCCGGAGCGCGCTGCACCTTTGCGCTCGTTTTCCTGCTGCAGGCGAGTGAAGTGCTGCAGCGCGAACTCCAGCAGGTCCGCGGGCTGGTGCCTCAGCACCTCCACGGTGAAACCCTGCAGCAGCTCCGTCAGTCCCGCCGGAATCTCGATGCTCATCCTGCCTTCCGGGCGGCGGGCGCCTGCGCGCCGCCCTCGCCCCCTCCCCGGACAGCCCTCGGGCCCCCCGGCCGCCCACCAAGCGCCGAGGGTGCTGGAAGTGCTACCGGCTGCGAGTGTGGCGCAATAGGCGTCGGCGGCCGGGCTGGCCCAGCACGCGGCTGCTCGGAGCGACGGCGGCGGTAGCAGAGCGAGCGCGGCCCCGGGAGGGCTGGCAGCATCTCCGGCTCCTCCCGCTGCCGCCGCGGCCTCTTCTCTCCCCCGCCCGGACCGCCCCGCCCCCACCCCTCCGCAGCGCGCGGGAGGGAGCACCGGAGTGCGCCCACGTGACCCCAGGAAACCATGGTAACCCAGCCGGCGGGCGGGTTTGCGGGGAATGCGGATCCCGCGCGCCGCCGAAGCGTGGGGCCTCCACTCCCCGGTGCCGGGGATTGTGCCCACTCCCTCTCCCCCGTAGCTAGCCTCGCCTAGCCCTACACCTGTCCGTACGCTCCGAGCGGGCGGGACACAGGGCGGAATTCTCTTGCGTCTTTCACCTGGGGGAGCCCACGCTGGTGCCACAAGGTTTGCCCTGAAACCTAAGCCCCCACCTCGGTAGCAGCATTTTATTTTTTTCCGAGAATCTTGTTGCTTTGATAAGTGTTTGTAATGTCTTTTGTTTAAAGTCATAGAGATACTGGTTCTCTTTGGATAAAGAAAGAATGTTTGTGACACCTTCCTTTTTCTTTCACCACATTTTATCCAGCCTTTCTCCATCCATCCTGTTTATTATTTTTGCTTTAATGATACTGTTTCATTTTCCACCATATGCATTTACTACTACTTATTGAGATAAATGCACTGTTTATTGTGAGGCACCTATCAAAGTTAGTGGATTCCTTTCAAATAGGATAGTGCAGGCAGGAACTGGAATAAAATGTCATCGTTAGGACAGATGGTCCTAAAGCAGGAAAAGCTTTGCTTGATTAGACTCTTATTATTTATTTTAAAACTTTCCTTTAGGCTTTGTGTGATTTTGAATATCTTCAAAACTAAGAATACTTCAATGTAAAGAGAAATGGAATTAGAGATGTGTTCTTTCAAAGTGGAAGTCTTGACTTTGAAATGAAGCCAATTCTGCAAATGTTTACAGTTTTGAATTATAAAATTGTTTTTTGCCAATTAAATGCTATTTAAAAACATATGTCATTTTCTACAATGGCCACCATATTATTGTAAATAAAATATCGAAAGAGCAAGCTAACTTACTCTGAGTTATCTTTTCTTCATGACTCAGAAACTAGAAACTAGAAATCAAATTGTAACAAAAATAGTCCCTTTTATAAAAAATACTTCTTGATATTAACCTTTTTCAATAATCCAACTTGAATTCACTCCAAGGGTGAATGTTTTTTCTATTTCCATTTCTTCTCAATCTCATAGTAATGTTTTAAATATAGTAGAAGTACTTTTAAGTATCAAGCATTTTAACAAGTAAGCTTTTATTAAATACTATACCACGATCCTCACTGCATGGCCCACAATATTTGTCAAACTCTAACCAAGTTAGCATTATTATCTTTATAACTCTGGTAATTTAAGACAAATTTGCATCATCTGTGTTTATTCATGATGTTTTTTTATTAAGGTTAGCATTGTTTGCATGTGGCAGAAAGTGCAAAATACAGTAGCTTAAACACGATAGCTTATTTCTCTATAATGTAAAATGTAAGCAGTTCAGTACTGTTAATGGTGTTTTCATGATCATCAGACACCCAGGCTCCTTCCAGACCCTTGCTCTGTAATTCTCAATTTGTGGTTCAAAATTACTGCTCCATCTTCAGTCATCTCATCCATATTTCATCCAGCCAAAAGGAAAATGGAAAAGAGAAGGGAACTTGCCCCCAACTCCCCCCTGCCACACACACCCCGTCTCTAAAGACACTTCCAGGAAGTTAGACACACCTAGTACTCTTATATCCTCTTGGCCAGAACTTAGTCATGATGGCCACATCTATGTTGTGACAAATTGCATTTTCCAAAGGTGGCTGCAAAAATATGTCCTGTTTCATGTGTGCTTTTTCCTTGTAACTGTGCCACTCCCCTATCAAAAGTTGAAGTCTTAGTTCCCCTCTTCTGAATCTGAAAGGGCTTGTGACGGTTTTGATAGAAGTTATTCCAGTATGACAGAGACTGCCAGTCCTGTGATTCCCTGTCTGAAATCCTGACCCACAGAATCTGTGAGCATAATAAAAAGGTTGTTTTAGTTCTCCAAGTTTTGGGTTAATTTGTTACACAGCAATAACAACTTAAACACATGGCTAAAAGGAAAGCTTGGGAATGTAATCTTTATTTTAAACAATCATGTGCCAAGTAAACATTTGGAAATTAAAGAGAACCAATTCTGGGAACAATAATCGGTGTCTGTCACAATGCTTAACACCCCTTCCCACAGAAATGGCAGGAGAGAAAAACACTCCTTTTCCGAACATTTACAAGAGCCATATTTCAAAGTAGCTTCCTGCTTTGTGTTTCAAAATGTATTTAGTCCTTTTTGTGGATTTACTATATGAGGCATGGTAGATGGCTCTGTAATCAAATATACTGCCAGGGTCATGTGGCTATCATTTCTTTAGGGGAAAAGAAGTGAATCAAGCATGAAATGCATAATTGGATTAGGTGACCTATATGGTCTCTCCCATACTGTGATATTGTATAATAGTATGATATTAAAAGAACACCTGTTGGATTTAAAATATCTTGGCAAACGGTTCTCTTATGACAATATTCATTTGCATCAATTCTTATATCAATAACCATCACCTGAAAAAATAAAGCTGGATCCTGATATTCCTATTATGTTAATGTTGTTCTCAGAACAAATGTTCACTTTTCAAATCATAGTCTGGCTTTTATTCACTACCACATAACCATTTTGGTAATGTTGTATGATTTTCTTTGCTACCATTTTCAGAACATTTCCTTTTGATCCTTGGAATGCAGTGACAGTGGCTTATGGGGACTATTTATCTTCAAATTCTTTAAAAGAACACACTGGTATTGATTCTTTGGTTGTTGATTTACAAAGCAATTTGCATTACTTTCTCAGAAAATCAGAAGCAATTGCAAAAGAACTCCAAGAGTTCAGCATTGGAATAAAATAAGAGTGATACCAAATTTGTTTTCACACCTGGGAAATTAAAAAAGTATTGGACAGAAACATTGATTTGTTTATATGCCATTGCCAAAACAGGCCAATAGCATGGACAAATCAATAGTCTGGGCAAGTTTCACAATGGATAATAATAACTATGACCAATCAATCATACAGCATTTCTTACCAATAATTAAGATGTATCCTGATCAAGTGTCTTTGCACAAGAAATATATACCCACTCAAGGAGAAAAAAGGGCTAACTGAAAGGACTCAGGCACTGTGCTTGCACAGGACCCACTGTGGCCATCACTCACAGTTTTATATACCACAGCAGTTCAGCATTGACTACAATTTTGGTGGCTCTAGTTGATATTATCCAGAGACAGAATCCAGTTAGTTGGTCTCGACCATCAGCGGATTGGCTGGCCTTGAGTGAGAGGCTCTCTCCTGGTTCAGTCAGTGTAGCCAGTGGGGTGCACGATAAGGAAGTGGTCAGGTTTATAAATACATGACAAGGCCAGCTTCTTCAGCAGAAAGTGTAAAACATGGGCACTACATGTGGTACAGGCACCACACAACATATCTACTGAAAGATGGTCTTATAAAGTTAAAGAAATCCTAAGAAACAACAGAGAATACATCCTTAAATGGTCCATTTTGTAAGTAGGATATGGCTTTCCTATTAAGGACTTGGTTGGACTCACAACTTTATCTCTGCTTCCTAAAATTCCACTAAAATAGTGGCTAAAGGAATGGGGAAATAAAACTGTAAACTCATAAGAACAAAAGAACAAGAGAACCATAATAAAATTTAAAATAATAAAAATTTAAAACTATTCAGCCTTTAAAAGGAAGGAAATTTTGATACATGCTACAACATGGATATTGAGGATATTATGCTAAGTAAAATTAAGCCAGTCAAAAAAGATAAATACTGTATGATTCCACTTATATGAGATATCTAGAGTAGTCAAAATTTTTAGAAACAAAGTAGAACGGTGATGGCCAGCAGCTGAGGGGAAAGGGAAATTGGGGGTTGTTTAATGGATAAAGAATTTCAGTTTTGCAAGATGAAAGAATTCTAGAGTTTGATGCAAAACAGTGTAAATATACTTAACACTACTGAACTACAGACTTAAAAATGATTAAGATGGTAAACTTTGTTATCTGTATTTTCCCACAATTTAAAATTTTTAAAAAGTGTTTTAACTACAAAAGAAAAAAACAGGAGAAAAGACAAGAGCAGATGAGAATTGTGTACTAGAATTTTGGAACCAACTTAGCAAACTAGAGAATGCTGGAACCTAAACTTGGGCGAGAAGTCAGTGAGAGGAAGCCAGCCAGAAGCAAGATCACATCTGTATCACAGAGCACAGAAGCACAGAATCCAGAGACACCACCTGTCTCTAAGAGGGATGAGGAGCAGGGATTAATGAAATGTTTGAATGGGGAGCTGATAACTCCATCCACCCTCTGACCCCTCCTCTGTCCTACATAGGCCAGCAACTGCTCTCCTTCATGCCTAGCGGGAGATGGAGGACTTGACCTTCTGTAGAGGTTTTCACAGCTGATTGTGGGGATAAGGTACTGTTTTGAAAAGATTGATTCCAATTTGTTGAGCTACTTATCAGTGGCATTCTTCCTCCACTGGACTCCCAAATTTCTGAGAACCAGATTCACCCTTCCAAGCAGGAAATCAGAGGACTCCTCTTTAGGGAACTGACCAGCAGAAGAGACAAGAAATACAGATGCTGATATCTAAGGTTGAAAAACCCAACTCTCTTGCTTTTCACCCCATTTTGAAGTTCACCAGTCAGTAACCACTACCACCTCCACACACTTCATAAACATGAATTCGGGTAAGAATCACCAGGTGTCCAATAAAAACTTTTAGTATGAAAGACTGGGACCAAAATAAATAAACTAAAAAAAAGTACCTGAAAAGAAGTAAAGTACTTTAATATCCTCAGATACACAATAATAACAACAATAAAAATATTAACATTTACTTATCAGGTATGACTTAGAGCACCTAATATCTGTTACCTCATTTAATGTTCACAAAAACTCTATAAGATGTATATATTATTACACTATAGATTAATAAACCAAAGCACAGAGAGGTTAAATAATTTATCTAAGATCACATAGCTCACAAGTGGTAATGGGGTAGGACCCCAGGCAGTTTGGTTGTACAACCACTATTCTATTTGGAATAAATAAGAATTAACTGTTAGAAATTTAAACTATGATTATACAAATCTATAAAAAGGTTCAAAATAAAGTTAAGGAATTTTATCAGAAAATAGAACAAAAAAATCTAGAAAGTGGCAGAGAAAAATAACAAAGAAAGCTCAATATGAGCTCAAGAAAAACAAACAATAAGAAATGGAGAAAATTGTTTAAAAAATACAGGAATTTTTTCCAGAATTGAAGTATATAGATTTCTAGACTGGAGGAGCCTGTGAACAGGCCCTTGAAACAGCAAATAAAAACACCCTCACCAACCCTGTAATACTGAAATTTTAGAACACTAACATAAGCAAAAGAGCATAAAAGTTCAGAAAATTACCAGACTTCTTAGTAATAGCACTAGAAGCTAGAAGACAATGGAACAATATCTTCAAAATGCTGAGGGAAAATTATTTTCAACCCAGAATTCTGCATACAGCAAAATAAAGGCAGATAAAGACATTTTCAGATATGTCAAGTTTTAAATAGTACAAACTCCCATTATCTTTTCTCAAGATTCTTAAGTTTTATCACAACAAGGAACAAATTTGAGAAATAGGAATATATAGGATCCAGTAAGCAGAAGAGAACTGACATGTGCTCCCACCACATCAACCAGCCTACCTGTGCCTGCACTCATATACCTGTACTTCTGCTTATTAACTCAGATGTTCATGTCTATCTGCCTGTGATCCATCCTGTTCTCTCCTCAGGGAAATTGCTTCTGCAGTTGCCATCTCTTTCTTGTGTCATTGTTTCCCTTTCAACTGAACCATTCAGTTGCACACAGATTCTAGGGCACCCGGGCTCATGACCCCTGTTATTCAGGGCTTGTAGAATCTCCTCCCCTGAGTGTGATTAGTCCCTGTTACTTCTATCCAATAAAATATGACAAAGGTGAGGAGATTTTGCAGATGAATTAAGGTCCCAAAGCAATCGATTTTGAATCAATGCAAAATGAGTTTATCCAGGGCTTGACATAATCAGCTGAAAACCCTTTAAAGAGGGACAGGGACCTCCCTGAGGGGGAAGTCACCTTGCTGGCAGCCCTGTTGAGGAGGCCAAAGTGAAATGCTTTTTCACTTGGTTTTCAGGATACCACTTTTTCTTGGTTCTCCTCCTACCTCCCTGTACACATTTTTGTATTATGTTTGCTGGGTAGTAAAAAAGTCTTATCCTCTTGACCTTACATGTTGAATTGCATTAAATGCAGTGGCTTTAAAAACCATTTATGTGTAAATGATTCTCAAACTTATACCTCCAGATTTACCTCTCTGAACTCAAAAGTTTTATATTCAACTGCCTTGAGATGTCTAATAGGCACCTCAGACTCAACCTGTCCAACACTGAACTCTCTATTACTAGTGCTCCTTTATCTACAGATAAATGCCTAGAACATAGTGGCACTCAAAATTTAATGAGTAAAAAGGTGCAAAGAGGGAGAAAGAAAGAAGAAGTTGGGGGGCATGCATGTAGAACAAAGGCTAAGGGAATTCTTAAGATAATGGTGAAGAGGGGCCTGGGATGGCTATGCAGCAGGTTTAGAGATCATCAGGTCCAACTGAAGCAGGACATCAAAGATATACAGAAGGATGTCCCTAAAGAAAAAGGAAGATACTGATAAATTATCTAATATATTTGATTATATTGCAAAAAACTACACCTCTAGCACAGGGTTTGAGAAATGAATAAAAGATAATTCCAGAGAAAACTACACAATTGAAGAAAAACAGCACAGTCCACTCCAAGGAAAACAGAAGGTTGAACAAGAAAGGAAATAAAATCAAAGAACACTATGTAGCTTAGCCATAGGCAATGTTTATGTAATCATTGAATCAAAACAACCACTACTGATCCAACCAAGAAGTGTGATATGGTGACACAGGGCAGAAAAGGAAAAAGGGAAGAGTGTATCTGTGTCTGCACTGGGGAGCATGGAATAAGAGCAGGAAACTCTAATACCCCATCACAGGAAGTCAATAGAGATGTCTGAATTGGAGAACCAAGAAATAGTAGCATATATATTATTTATGGTAGAAACATGTCATTAAATAGCAAAACAAATAGTTTAAATAATTGAAAGTGCTTGCTTCTGGGAAATGGAAACAAAATACTCACATTACTGTGTTAAACTGGAGATATGAATTTCTATAGCAGGTACTAAGTTACAGACATCCCCGCATTTCATTCAACTCTTTATTTTTGGGTTCAGAGGACCATATAGCCAAGATTTTCCAGTCCCTATTTAGTGGGTTAAACATCTGGTAGGAAATCCTAAGCCTGCATTTTCAGATTCTATGAATTTTAGAAATCAGTTGTTCATTAGACAAGTAGCACTTTTTACTTGAAGGGAAGGACCTTCAAAGTACTCATTCTCTAAATATTCTATTTACTGTACAGTGCAACATAGTTTAATGTTTATGAAATTTTCCTTTGTGTTATATTTGTTCTATCAGTTATTTCCTCTTTTTGCTCCTCATTTTCTCTCTCCAATTTAGTTACTCCATTGTCACTTGTGAAATTCAACGACCCGGATTCCAAGGTGTAGAATTCTCTTGCCAGTCATCATCCTGATGGGAAAGAATGTTCCATTTTTGCTTTCAGTTCTCTTAGAACTAATGTGAGCTTTGTCTGAAGAACAGTTTACCCTTAACCCTGCCTCAGAGTCATAGTGTCTTTTGTTTGTTGAACTGTATGATTTAATAATTTCTGTTTGCTTCTTTTTTTTGCCAACAGAAACAGAGTACACATGTATCAAAGCAGAAGGGGATATTTGGGGTGTTTAAACTACATTTTATTTAACATTTTAAAGGTAAACCTTCTGCATTTCTGAACTCTTACTGCTCAAATTCTAGAATTTGTAAAAAAAACACAGGTAAGTTGGACATACATAGCAAAAATAATGCTAGGGGTCATTTTTGGGTAGACTTGCGGTTATTTAGATCTTTTTGTGCATGAATGTTTTTGTTTGTCCATGAGCAGTCCTTGGTGTTACTCCTCTGCAGATGACTCTAAAATGATTTAGACTTTTAATTCAGTCACCTCTCTTAACCACCAAATCCATAATTGCATTTACCTACTGGAAGCCTCTGGGTGGCTATGCTGCCAACATCTCAAATTCAATCACCAAACTTGTCAGAAACATAAAATTAAGCTCTGCCCCTTCAGAATTGTTCTTTTCCCTCTGCTATCTCTATAAATAGCATCATAACACCTTCTAGTCACAGGCTTAGACTCAGAGCCTCTGTAGATCTTTGCCTCTCACATCCCAAAGTGGATTAGTTGCAAATCCTGTTGATTCTTTTTCCATGGTGTCTTGCTGACATTCGTCCTCTCCATGCCATTCCTGATACCGCTGTCTGTGTTAGTATGCTCAGGCTGCCATACCAAAATGCTGTGGAGTGGGTGGCTTAAACAGCAGAAGTTTGTTTGCTCACAGTTCTGGAGGCTAGGAGTCTGAGATGAAGGTGCCAGCTAGGTTCTGTTGAGAGCCCTCTTTCTGACTTCTCACTGTGTCCTCACATGACTGACACACTCTCTCTTTCTCCCCTCCTCTCTCTCCCCCCTTTTTATAAGACCACCGATCCTATTGGATTAGCACCCCACCCTTATGACCTCATCTAACCTTAATAATCCCATAAAACAGGGGTGTGAAACTCACTTTCACCGGGGGCCACATCAGCCTGGAGGTTGCTTTCAAAGGACCGAATGTAATTTTAGGACTGTATAAAAGTAACTACTCCTCAACAGTTAAGTGAGAGCTCGGCACTGCCACTCAGTAGCAACAAGGTGCCAGTGGGATAAAACAAGGTGGAGGGTGGGATTTGGCCTTCGGGCCTTGTGGTTGCCACCTGTGCCATAAAAGCTCTATCTCCAAATACTATCACATTGGGGATTAGGACTTCAACATATACATTTTGGGGGACACATTTCGGTGCACTGCACTGTAGCAGACTGGGTTTTCATCACTTCTTACTAGAATATGTCTTCTAATTAGCCCTCCTATCTCCAGTCTTTCTCATTTCTAATTGCACATTATTTTGAGAACTCTCTTCTAGGTGCATTTCTGTTTATGTCATTTTTTAAAAAATGGAAATCCTTTTTTTTAAAGATTTTATTTATTTTGGGGGGAGGGGAAGGAAGGGAGAAAGAAAGCGAGAGAAACATCAATGTGTGGTTGCCTCTCCTGTGCCCTGCACTGGGGACCCGGCCTGCAACCCAGGCATGCGCCCTGATTGGGAATCAAACTGGTAATCCTTTGTTTTATAGGCTGGCATTCAATCCACTTAGCCACACCAGCCAGGGCTGTTTATTTTATTTTTTGCTAACACACAAAAAAGACTTCATGATTCTTGGATAATAAAGGCAAACCTCATTATCATGAAATTTAAAGACTTTGGTAATGTGATTCCAACCTAATTACCCAGCTCTAGCTCAAAGTCCCTATCATGCTCTTTATACCACAGCCAAACTAGAACACTTGTCTTTCTCTTAAAGTGTCTTTGAATTTCCTGCCTCCATACCTTCTAAATAGGGTGTGCACCCTATTTAGAAACCTTCATGCATCTTCCTCAGTCAGAAATCTTACCTCTTGGTCAAATGTCATAGCATCATGAGGACTTCTTTGATCTCCTGGCAGAAGTATTACCTCCATCTTTGGTGCATCCTTTTGTACTTGTATTATAACTTTCGGGTTTTTTTGTGGAATTATGTGGCCTCCCTCTGGAAAATAATTTGCTGGGAGCATTGGGTCATGGCTTGGCTTGCACAGGGTGTAGCAGAATCCTTGCAGAGTCTAATTCCAGCAGGCATTCAGTGAATATTTGTTTATATGAACCATGAATGTATTAATGGGATGATAATATTTCATAGACAATTGGACAAAAGGTAGTATTTAGATTAGTGATTTTCAAGCTACATTAATTGGAATTATATTCAATTGCATACCTCAGTCTTTGACAAAATATTTTATTTGAAGAAAGAAGTTTGTTCTAAATATTTTACACCATTGATCTTATGTAATTCCTTCATTTTTTAAATGAGAAACATGAGGCCTAGTGGAAATTTAAAATGATATTCCCACCAAAGGATTCCCAACTATTTATCAGCAAGATTCTGATATATAAATTATATCATTTGAAAATATGTACTTGTGGCACAGCTTAGCAACTTCATCCTAAGATATTATCCTGCTACTGGAAAAATTATGGTAATATCTGAAATGAAAACTCAATAAGGGCATATAAGGTTAAATCTTGTTAAGTCATTTTTTACTAGACACTGTTTGGTCCTTCAAGACTATGAAAGATTGTATTTTTTCAGGAAATGTGTTATTCACAATGGATCCTAATAAAATAAGCCTATTGTCTTAAAAGATGAACACAAGCTAAAAATCACATAAACTCTATAAACATTCCCCATGATTTCCCAGGGGCTGCATCAAAGTGAGACCATGTGTTAATAATTAAGATATCAAATGTATTTATTCTTTCTGTATGCTTGCATGTATAACAATGTTATTGTTATAATGACATTTTTAGCTTTTCTTAGTTCTTGATTTTTTAGAAAATTTCTTTAAAACAATCCCTAAATTCA
Organism: Trachops cirrhosus; assembly: GCA_028533065.1. Taxonomy (NCBI): domain Eukaryota; kingdom Metazoa; phylum Chordata; class Mammalia; order Chiroptera; family Phyllostomidae; genus Trachops; species Trachops cirrhosus. The sequence continues at coordinate 44,627,421 of CM052549.1, read as the reverse complement.
CAAGGTTCTCCAAAAACTGAGGAAGGATTGAAGGAACATGAGAAGCTACCCACCCACAGTATTGTTTTTGCTGCAACATTACTTTACAGTAGTTCACTCTTATTTGCAGCACAGCCTGACAAGGCTTATCAGTGTATTTAAATAGAAGCTGCCACTTAAAGAACCGGGAGCTCTGTGAAGAAGCATGCCTTTTTTGTCATAAAATAATCCAGGGAGGGTGGAAAGCTATTGGGAAGACAGTTTATCATCAGTAAGAATAATAATATATCCAGGATGCTATTTCCTGGGCCAATTTATGTATTTAGATTTGGTTTCCTATTTTGGGAGCACATCTCAATGAATCAAAAATATTAATGCTGAGAGTTGCACTAAGCAAAATGAATGAAAATAAACCTTGAAAGATATTTGAAATGCAACCATTTTCCAGGATTAGAAAATATGGAAAGTTACCTGTTTGACATAGATTAAGGAACATTTCCTTTAATGGCTGTATTTGGCTCTCTGAGAGAGAATTCATCCACAAGTCAACATTATTTATAGCACCAATTCTGTGCAAGGCACCATGCTAAGAGTTACTGTTAAACAAGGAGAAAATTAGGATGAGGTAAAATGTTCCTGTCTTTATATTTTGTCTGGGGAAACTGAGAGTATGCAAACAAATAGAACACAGATTATGAAGAACTATAGGATGGTCTGCAAGAATATAAACTAGGAGACCTAGTTAATTTGGAAATGAGTGGAAATGTGTCCTTTTTGTTGACTGCTGGTATTGGATATAGACACATAATTTTTTTGCTATTAAATAGAGCCAGAGAATATTAGTGGCAAGGCTGCCAGAGTGGGAGCAGCTGGGAATAGCTGATACTATTAGAAAGATCCTTGGCTCAGAGCCAAAGCCCCAGAGACAGCAGTTGGCCAAACGTAGCCATTTCCCATAGGACTTCCTCTCTTAAAACGCTTGTCCCGGAAGTGTGCAGGAACACTATCTGGTCCTCCCCAGCTGACTTTATTGTATATTGCAGGAGCCTCTGATTTCAGTGGGAAGTGGGTCAGAATTAGTCATGAAGAAAACACTTGACAATCTTTTGATTTAACTTTAAGCTGCCAATGCTTTATTCATAAAACATCATATTTTTAATTTAAAACAGTTTTTCTGGGTGATATTAAAAAAAAGAAACTCAAACATTCACAATTGTAATATTGATCAAAAGCCAGTCTTTCTCCTTGCATTATTTATTTATTGATGAGTTTCTTCAATGGAATTCTGTTCATTTTTATTTTATAAGTTAGATTTATTAATTGTTTATGTAACAGAAACTGAAATTTAAATATCCCCAACCCACTCTTTATATACTTTTGTTTGCATTTTTATTTATACTCATTAGAGAGGATTTTCTTCCTAAGGCTTGGATGGACGATTTTATATCAAATAATTCCTATAAAATCCAACTTATGTTCCTGTGGTCAGTGTTTTAAGTAATAGTTCCCTGAACAGAAGAACTCTTGTTAACCCTCTGTTCTCCTTTCAAAACTTGCAGAAGACTTTGCTACTTCCATTTCCATGAAAAAGATGATTTCTGAGTCTATTCAGCTTTCTGTAAAACTTAGATCCCAAACACCTAAAATTTCATTGTTTTCATCAATCATTAGTTTTCTGTAGAGAGCCATCTGGTTCTATCCATTCCCTCCCTTGATTCAAGGTCAGTCTCAATTATTCTCTTTTACTCATACTTGCTAATTTGCATTTGAGTTCATTGACATTCCTTGTGCCCACCCCACTGCCTCCACTTTTCCATTCAACCAAGAAGTAACTTACCTCTTTCTTTTGGTTCCCTGTTATCCAATCCTTTTCAGTTTTAGAAAAGTCCAACACATCTCTTTAAAATGTGTGTTTATCATGATGTGGCTAAGCCCTAATGAATGTTCCTTCTTTTTGGAAGTTGTAAAATGATGACTGTGATGCTCACATACAGTGCAAATTACAATAAAAACAGACCAAAGGAGCACTGAATGATGAAGTCCTATGTTCAAATCTCAACCCTCCCTAACTAGTTTGGGTCACATTGTTGCCTTTCTGAGTCTCAGTTTTTTTTATAAAATGAAGGATTTGAATACTAGATATACTCTAAGATTCTTTCTAGGTTTAGAGTTTTATAATGCTATCAATGTCTCAATAGAAATACTCCATATTCTATACAATGTACAAATATCATAATTTTAAAGTCTATAGGAAATCAACTGTTTAATATTCTTTTTATTTAATATTCCTGCCAATTTTATTTTTGCATCCATTTACTTTTAAAAAATCATACTTTAAGGCTCTAATAAAAACTTATTTTTCTTTTCTCATTCTCTTTATATTTTCCCCTTTTCTTTCTCAGTGACTCTGTAGTTCTTTACACTGCATCTAGACTTGAGTATTTGTCACCAAAATGAAAACATGCTCCATCTGTTCTTGCCATTCTTACAATAATATTATTTTTGTAAGCTACAACTAACATGTGCTCTTTATTTATGTAGTGTACTGGCCTTATACTTGCAGCACAATTTTTCAAAATATTTTAAAAAATAACACATAAAATTTTTGAAAAATAAGAAAATATAAAGAAAAAGTTAGAATTTCCTATATTCCCAATATCCAGAAACAATAGCTATTATTTTAAAAACAAATTGGGATTATACTTTATTATTTTCTCCTGAGTTTTTGATATACAATACAAACTGCTACCATTTCTAATTGTGTCCCATTTATTTATATAGCTTCACTTTTTCCTCAACTGTAGATTTCCATTCTTTAATAACCCTCTACTTTCATTGATTATGCACAGAAATTTTTGCTTATTATTTCATTAACATTTTACTGTGCAGTGTATTTTCAGAGTTTCTATTGCTATGCACATTGCAAAGGGTTGAGTGAATATTCTTGCCTTATTTTGAGCTTTGCTCATAATGTATCAGAATTCCAATCACATTTTCCTAGTGTTTTTATATATTTCACACAGAAGGTAACCCATACGCTGGCTATTTTTTTTTTGTATTGGTGATTATCTCCTGAAACAAAGGCACTATTCAAGTTCTTTTTGGTCATTCTACTATTAATTAGGTATAAGATATTGGAAAGTCTTATCTGTCATCTTTTCGTAGCACAATTTTAGGCCTGAAGTATTATTCTGTCACTTGCTACTACTAGTCATTGCAGCAAAGGAATGAAAAAATTTTAATCGGAATCCAAAAATGTTGAGCATCTCCAATTATGGCAATTCTTGTGTTAGCTTCCATAAATGAAATAGTCAAAAGCACCAGTATCATGGATTTTGTTACTTCCCTTTTCTCCCGAATCAGACTGAAAATATATGCCAAAGGCTTATTTTAACAATAGGCAAATGCAGTGGTAAGCCAATCTGTTCCGGAATTCTCTTTTTCCTCCTCTAACTTTCAGACGTTTGCCTCTACCACTTAAAATCCAGTCTCCCATTAGGAAAATCAACATTATAATCCCAGAGAATTAGAGGGAGTCCTAGTTCATCCCCTAATACTTGGATAATTATCACAGACTCTCTTTTCAGAGCTGAACTGTCTGGACATTAGTCACTCTCCAGGAGTCTTTGTGTCACTCACAAGTTATTGTAGCCTTCTCTTTCCTCTGGGGGGAAAATGATGAGGTTAAACTCTCCTATCATTTTCATCGTTTCTTTTTACTGATATTTATTTATTCCAATTCCAAGCACAAAGTGCAGTAATTCTCTTACCACAAATCTTTGCTTGTTCAAAGAAATTTTTTCTACGTTTTATGATAGTCATATTTCTTCAGCTTGGCTTTCCTTCTTTACCTCTTTTTTTAAGAGTTTGTTTTTATTTTTTTAGAGGGGAAGGAGGGGAGAAAGAAATGGAGAGAAACATCAATGTGTGTGGTTGCCTCTTTGCACCCCTTACTGGGGACCTGGCCCACAACCCAGGCATGGGCCCTCACTGGGAATCAAACTGGTGACCCTTGGTTTGCAGGCTGGCACTCAGTCCACTGAGCCACATCAGCCAGGGTTTGACTTTCCTTCTTTAATGTTTTCCCATCATTGAGTCTGAGAAGATAAAAGCTGAATGGAAAAGAATGAGATTATAAAGAAATAATCTGCATTTGGGCTGACTGACAGCCACCAAATATCAGAATCACCAATTACAGGACTTGAAGCAGAAACTTCAGAGGGCCCCTTGTCTTGTATTAAACATAACATAAAGCCACAAAAATAGAGTTTCATACGGAGGCATTTATACTTAGCAACAAGGACTTGGTGGTGTCTTTCATGAAGGCCCCAAAAATAGAATTGTTTGACAAGATGAACAACTGATCTTCACTGAGACTAAATTTTTTGTTGAGATAGGTAATGGCTATAACTTTCGAGTCTTACTAGTCTCTGATAGCCTTTCTCTCCTTAAATATTAACAATGAGACTTTCAGCAAAGATGGAGGCATAGGTAGATATGCTGCATCTCCTCACACAATGAAAAGAAGGAGAACAACAAATTTAAAAACAAAAACCAACCACCAGAAAATTGAACTCTATGGAAGTCAGACAACCCAGGAGTTAAAGAAAAAATATTCATCCAGACCAGTAGGAGGGGCAGAGATGGGCAGCTGGGGCAGAGGGGACTCACAGCAAGGCAGTGGCTGGCAGAGTGGCCAGTCCCATGTTTGTGTGAGGATAAACCGGGAGGAACAACTGGGAAGCAAGACAGACTGCACAACTCAGGGTTCCAGGG
>CM052549.1:44592363-44615181 GCA_028533065.1 Trachops cirrhosus | reverse complement strand
CCAGAGGGGAGAGGGCAGGGGATTACAGGGGAAAAGTGTGAGGAGTTTGCAGGAACAAGTATAAAGGACACATGGACAATAATAAGAGCAGGGGGTGGAAACAGGAGAGAGAGGTGGGGAGGACCAGGGTGGTGGGGAGGTGTGGGGGGAAAAAAGCAGAAAACTGTACTTGAGCAATAAAAAAATGTTAAATTAAAAAAAAAGACTCCGTGAAAATTTATTGAGGACCTCAAAGAGCTTTTGTTTGAGATATTTTTATTATTATTTATCATACTAGAAATTACAACTAAGAAATTTTAAACATTAAATATTTTATTTTTTAAAACCCTCACCTGAAGACATGTTTTTTAATTGATTTTAGAAGAAGAGGGAAAAGGAGAGGGCAAGAGGGAGAGAGAACACAGGGCGGGGGGTAACATTAATGTGAGAAACATCAATTAGTTGTCTTCCATGTGCCCTGACCAGGGATCAAACCCACAATGCAGGCACGTGCCCTGACCAGGGAATAAAACCCACACCTTCTGGTGCACTGACAACACTCCAACCAACGGAACCACCTGGTCAGGGCCCTATTTCATTTTAAAGTAACAATAAGAGACCAAATACATGTAAACATAAATAACATTTTATGACAAAAACTATAGTTTTGCAAAGCAAAAACAAATTCATTATGAAGAATGGCATTGTTTTATATTTTTACAAATCTTTTTGATGTGTGGCCTAACAAAAGATGGTTTGATTCTCTAGTTTGCTCCGCATTGAAACTGTTGCCATATGTTGTTTTGGCTGAAGTATATGAACAAAATCCTGCCTCACACAGATACGTGGTTGGAAAAGGAAGGACCTGAAGAAGGATCCCCGGGAGTCCTCTGCCCACACTTTTGAGAATCAGTGCCCTAGAATGACTCTAATTGCTGGACAGTTTCTTTATGCTTCAGTTGACTTTTTGTAAACATGTGGTGGTAAGAAGTGTATTTCAGTGTTCTGAAATAATAACATGAAAAATACTGCAACCACCCACAGAAACCTGTACCTGTGCACAATACAGGAAAACACTTCCTGTGGGGTATTTGGGAGCCATGATGCTATCCAAAGTAACTTGGTTCCTAATACAGGTTGTTCTTCCCAGTAGATATTTAGGTCTCTCACTTTACCACTGCAAACAAAAATTAGGAATTTTCTAAGGAAAATTGAAGTTTCTTATGGTTTTGTTAGAGAACATTTTTTCACGAGGGTAAGATATGAACTCTGGCTCAATTCAAAATGGAGCCATATTTCTCTGGCACCCATTGCCTACCTTGGCATTCTTGAATCTATAAAATGGACTCATGGTTTGTTTTTTGGAAAATGTTGAATGTGTCTCATTCTAACTCAATTTAGGTCAGGGGTGGAACTAATTCCTAGTGGATATTTTAGAGTCAAAATGTAAAATTTTTCATAGGAGACGTCATAAAGGGTCGCGTGCTCTGCAGCTGATCTGGTGTGAGCAACAGTCACGGTTGCAGATGCGCTCCTCAGTACACACGCCTACAGAGTGACTGCACATGCTCTGTGGGGCAGAAGTGTTGGGCTACCTAACAGGGCCTAATTCACAACACTGCACATTCCGCTTAGTCTGACCGTGACTCAGCCTGAAAAGGAGGGATTTGGCATGCAGAATGGCACAGAAGTCTCTGTCCTTAACCCCCATCCAGAGGTCCAGTCAATTGTCCACTCCCACAAGAACCTCACACTGGTGACTCTTGTGTCTGGCAGTAGCTCTGCTCTCAGCCTTTGAGGTCCAGGCAGGGCAGAAGGGCACAGATGTTTCTCTCCAATCTGCTGCAAATTCTGGATTGTATCTCAGTGTTGCATCTTATGGTGCTGAGTGGTTATAGCCGGGACTTCAGAGAAACTGAGTGTTTCTGCATTCAGTAAATGGAGATAATGGGCTGGGTGTGGACAGAATCAGAAAGGATATGGAAGTGTTTTGAAACACTTAAGTCCCATATAAGTGGAAGAATTGTTATATTGTTTTTAAGTGCCTAAACCATCCTTAGTGCTTTCACTAAGGATGAAAACATCCTTAATTAATTCAGTGAATAGGGACACACCTGGCCTGAGATTCTTTGTTTTTATCATGTCAGTGAAAAGAACATGCAGGATCCTTCCCAGATCTTCTCACGAAGCTAATCTGCTCTGTGGCGTTCCTGAAGTTAACTTGACACTGACCTACAAAGCCACTTGTTGACCCCTCCCTCCTCCCCTATGCTACAAATGAAAGGCATGGTCTGGTACTGGACATTTTTATCTCCCTATGTTATCTGGCAACTGTTGTGCCATGCAAAGTTGATCTCAGCATTTACTATCAATGACTTCATTTTTCAAGTGTTCTATATTTCTTTTGACATCTAAAAGTAGCTAATGAAATTACCAAATAACTTTTATGAGACTATATCAAGTAGTGCACATGGAATATTTCAAAAATCTTCTTTTAATTATTTTTCAGTTAAAAGTAAGTAGAGCCTTGGCACTGAAATTTTGGATTTAGAAATTGGTTCTTGAGTGAAACCTTAAACTTCTTTGTGTTTAATTAGACTTTAATTGCTCCACTTAGAAAAGGTCACCTAAATCTGGAAAAGACAACTGATTCTAATTGTGACAATCTCATGCTTGCTGAATTTTATCAGAAAGGTTAAAGTACTCTTTTTCCATTTACTAAATAGCATCCATACTTTCATGATAATGTCACACCAAAACAAACAAACAAAACAAATCCTTGCATTACAAAGAAACTAGGCAATCATATTTTAATGGATTAGGCTTTGATTCCTTGTCTCAGCAGCTGAATCAACTTGCTGCGAGTAGATATTTTAGACTATGTGCCGCTAATTTTCTTTGCTGCGGTAATGGAACTATGTTTCCCGTGGGTCTGTTAGAGGTATTACAGGTTGAATAAGAAAATGTCCGCAAAGTGTTTAGCGTTTCTAGAGGTTGCTGGGTCATAATTTAAGTGACTTTATTTCTAGAGAGCCAAGGTAAGATAAACTGGAGTCAAGGCAGAAGAACTTGAAAGAAGGAGCTCTGAGGAACGGGTGCTGGAATAGCACAGGCTTCTTCAGCTGCCTGTTTCCTGTGGCAATGTGAAGCTATTAGGCTACATAGTATCCACGTTATTCTTTGGTTCCATGCAAAATGGAAGCTCAGTTTTAGCTCATGGCTGAGCACTAGACAAAAGACCCCAGCTAGCTTGTGAACTGTATCAACTTGGTTCATACATAAGTATTGAGTAAAATTAGAAAAATATTTTAGCCAAACATTACAAGCTCTGCCCAGAAAGTATCCATCCATATAAATAGAGGCATTTATTGAAGAAGATACAAGGTACAAGAAATGATGTACATAGAACAATGACGCCCAGTCCCCTTCAAAGTAGGCAACTTGGGACCTCACAGAGTTCTCCCAGCATCCCTTTCCGTTGTTCAAAAACACTCTGCAAAATCCTTTGTTGGAATCTCCATCGGCTGCCCTGTCGTATTTTCCTGAATCTCATCGATGGTCTGAAATCTCTTCCTTTTCAAAGGTGATTTAGTTTTGGGAAAAGTCACAAGTCACAGGTACCAAATCTGGGCTGTAAGGGGAGCTGAGTCACATGGATGATTTGATATTTCACCAAAAAAAACCCTGCAGGAGAGGTGATGCATGAGCGGGTGCATTGCCAATCACCAGTTGCCCACAGCTGCAGCCGTTGTCACTGTATTGCATCACTCAACTGAACATTGAGGTAGTACTCCTTACTAATTGTTTGGCCTGGACAGGTGTACTTGTGATGGACAACTCTGTCCCAATTAAAAAAAACACACAGTTAACGTGGTCTTGATCTCGTTGTGAGTTTGCTGTGCTTTCTTTGGGAGTGGAGAACCAGGTGACTTCCATTGGGACAACTGGGCCTACGTTCCTGGATCATCATAGCAGCAGATTCACAATTCATCTCTGGTTATGAACTTTTTGAGGTAATCTTGTTCCTTCGTAGCATTTTGAATCAAGTCATTAGCAACTGCAGCACAATGTTCCTTCTGCTCTGGTAGCAGAAACCACAGAACAAATTGTACCACGACACGTTTTATGCCAAGATTCTGCATCAAAATCTCAGACACATTAGCTTTTGTAACCCCCAGATCAGCTTCTAGTTCTTACACTGTCAGTCACGATCTCTGTTGATTGCAGCCTGTACACATTCAACATTCTCAGGTCCTGCTTGTAGGCCTTCCAGAATGTGGATCACTTTCAACAGATTCTTGACCATCATTGAAGCATTTGTGCCACACTTTTATTTGCACAGTATTCATTGCATTGTCCCTGAAATCCTCCTAAATCATCCAAATAGCTTCTATGGAGGAATGTTCAAGTTTAATGCAAAATTTGATGCAGATTCATTGCTCTAATGGCTCAGTCATTTTGAATGTGATGGCCACACATGCTCACTCAACAGCATCTACTGCTCCTACTGACTAGTACAGTGAAGTCGTCATTGTTCATGCATGTGCATTCCAGTCCACTCTCCCTGGCTGCCAGGTTACATCAAAGCCATGAAAACCTTATTCATCTTATTAACAATGTTGAACTTTTCTCAGACTGACCTCATATATCCCGGAACATCTCATGTACACCACTATTCAAACATAAACTGTAATTTTTTTTACTCCTGACTTTCTCTATCTATTTATCTATCTATCTATCATCAATCATGTATCTGTCTATCTAAACTACAGTCGCAATACAGGGATTTTTTTTTTAAAGAGGGTATTACCTTCATTTTTGTGACCTTTTTCGTATACATATGCAAGTAGTCATTTCAAATGCTATGGAATTATTAAATGCTTAAAATGTAGCTTTGCCTTATAGCAAAAATAACAGTCTGAGCTCTCATGTTCCCACAGCTGCCTCTGAAAGGAAAAGGGTGACAACACTGAAGTCTAGAATTAGGGAAAGAGGGACAGAGAGGGGAGGGCTACCAAGGCTGCCACCACTGGAGCGCTGCTGCAGTAGCCCTGATAAAAACAGGAGGAAGTAAGCTGGCCCACGTCCTGAGCCTTGAACCCCTCCATCAACCAGCAGGACAGGAAACAGCACTGCAGAATTTATCAGCAAACAGTTTCTTAAGAAGAGTTGAACAGTGTTATGGAAGATGAACTGGTTTCTGTTCTCCAGTGTTTTTAGCAAAAAAAGGTTTGCATTCCTGTTTCAGATATAATGACCACAGAAATTAGAATATCTCAAGGGGATATGTTTTTGAGACTCTAAGATATGAGTCATTATATCAGAATCTTAAGTAAAAGACAACTTAATTATGGAAGACTTTCAGCAAATGGCATTTCATCTCCAAGTCTAGCTAATATACCAGTAAAGGACAAGTTATAGGATTCTTTAGTGTCCTGTTAATGGTGAGTATATTCCCAGAGCAGAAGGACCCAACCATTACACATGGCCTAAGAGAAGCTGGCTAGTGATTTTTCCATCCTCTGTTTTCTCCTTACTCAATAGCCCTTATTCTCTATTATTATACATTGCTTTTAAGAAAGGATTTGGTTAATTCCTTTCTCTAAAGAGGCAGAAAGAGAAAATAACAAAAGAAGGTTTAATGTTGGTTTTCCCCACCAGAAATATTCTCATTAGGGAACTAAGGAATGAAAATACGTACAGAATTTAAAGTATCAGCTAGCCCAATGGGAAGGAATTTGGGGTAGCAAGGAGAATGTTTTCTACCTTGTTACCTCTCTGCTTTTAGCAAGGCAAAGCCCAGTGGGTTCCCATTTGCACAGTAGACATACCCCAATGGCTTTTCAAAAATTATACTCATCTATGTTGTATGTTAGGGAAAATGGGTGAGTGGAGGAGGCATCTCCTCATGTCTTGTCTGGCACTGCCTGAAGGGTTGGATCTACTGTGACCTTACAGCAGTTACATGAGTTTCCAAGCTGAAGCCCCTCTTGGTGAGGATGCAGATAGCACACCTGGAAGAGGAGCCAGTTACTGAGAAAAGTTGCTGTCTTTTCTCAGGATGATTTTTATAAAGAAAGCAAAGGGAGATTTATATTACATGGTTGCAACAGATTATAGTAATACCAAAGCAGCATTAAGTATGAAACTGCCCTCCTTCCCTTATCCAGAAAATGCAAGACTCTCTTAAAAGTAAAATTTCCTCCTATATGCCATGAACTTATTTGTCTTACTCTATATCCTTGTAAAATCATGGACTAATGTCAGAGGGAGCTCCCCATAACTGCAGAGCAATCTGCACAACTCTTCATTTCTTTGAAAAATCTACTAATCAAGGACAACTAATCTTTCTAATGATATCAGCCTATTGCTCTGTGAAGGACATTTGGATATTTCAAGTGCTAAAATTAAAAGTCACATTGTTTTGAGGGTTTGTAATAACTGCCATTAGAGAATATGAATAAACATATTTAGAATGGAAAGAAGGAAGTAATTCCAATTGGGGAAGCAAATTATATTGATAGTAACTAACTCTCCAGTTGAGCACTAAATGTACACCCATGCTTAATCTTGAGACATAAACATCTGTTTCAAAAAGGACAATAATGCTAGGTGATGGTTCTGTGCTGATGTCACCACTGATTACACAATAGACTTTCAGTATGATATTTACTAATTTTATTTGTCCCATATTTTTCACCTGTAGAATGAGGCTGATGATATTGATGCAACATGTATTTCATAGAAACACTTCAATGAGAACACATGCATAGATGCACTAAGCTATTTTCTGATCAACAGCAGTAAGCAGAAGGTGTTGCTATGTGTTTTGATATTGCCATTACGTCTCAGCAGTGGTCATGTGTTGAAATATATTTCATAAGCATTTTTGGAGGTGAATTTAGGCTTTTTGAAATACTGGCATACTTTTAGTAACTTCAAATGGGAAAGGTTCAAATAAGCTTTATTAGGCTCTGGTGTATTCAGACGTGTCCAGCATACAAAAAACAACCCGTACTGTGAATGCGAGGCTAAAAGGAGGGATACAAAGTTGAGGTTGACCAGACCTCTGCCCTCATGGCTCTTCCAACCTAATAGGGGAGACAGTTATTTAACCAACATTTTAGCACCACAAGAGACTTAAGAATGAAAGTACTGGATTGGCAAGGAGAGAACATAAATTCTAAATGTGACAATTAGAGTAGGAAATTCTACCAACAGTAACAACAAGGATAATAACAGCTACAATTGTTAGAGTCTTTTATATTCAAGACACACTAAAAATATTATCACATTTACTCTCCTCCAAAAATCTATGAAATTGTTACTGTCCTTATTTTATAGATGCAAAAACTGAGACTTAGATGAACAAAATGACTTGTGCAAAATGACATGGCTAGAATATGTAGAAGCAAGATATTGAGTTTGGATCCACCTAACGTCAAAACCCATGTTCTTTCTACTCTGCCACCATGCATCTCAGTAATAATGCCATCCAACCATTTCTGAATCTTTTGGAGAGACAATTTCCCTGAAATAAGCTGTGACTCTGTGGTATCTCGATGGCCATTCAAAGAGCATTGAGATGGGAAGATAGGAGCCTTCTGCACCAGCAGGTGTGAGGTCCATGTGGAGAACTACTCTCCAGTCTGCTAGGGCTTGTATGGAGCTGGCCACCTGACCTAGCACAGGCATCCAACAGAGATTTTTTCTTTTCTTTAGAAAGGATTGGGGAGCAGGGAATAACCCCTTCTAGCTATTTCAAAAGGCAAACTGGCTAACATTTATATACACACAAATGACTTGCATTTCTTGCTTTTCCTTTTTAATGTCATAAAAGACTCTTCTCCAAGAACATATAGGCAAATTGGAATCCTTACTACATTTTAAATGACTATTTTCTAAGACAAATATTCTGAAAAAAATTTCAGGATTTTTTCCTACATTGGCAGGAAAATCTCAGACATTCCACCCAGCAACATCTTCACAGATATGTCCCCTAAAGCAAGGGACATAAAGGAAAGAATAAACAAATGGGACCTCATCATATTAAAAAGCTTCTGCACAGCCAAAGAAAACAGCATTAAAATGAAAAGAGAACAAAGTATATGGGAAGACATATTTGCCAATGACACCTTGGACAAGGGCTTGATTTCCAAAATATATAAAGAACTCACATGACTCCACTCCAGGAAGACAAAAAACTCAATTATAAAATGGGCAAAAGACTTGAACAGACACTTCTCCAAGGACATACAGAAGGGCCAGAGACACATGAAAAGATGCTCAGTATCACTAGCCATCAGAGAGATGCAAATTAAAACCACAATGAGATACCACCTCACACCAGTCACAATGGCCATCATAAACAAGCCAACAAACAAGTGTTGGAGAGGTTGTGGAGAAAAAGGGACCCTAGTGCACTGTTGGTGGGATTGCAGACTGGTGCAGCCACTGTGGAAAACAGTATGGAATTTCCTCAGAAAACTAAAAATGAAACTGCCTTTTGACCCAGTAATTCTGCTGCTGGGATTATACCCTAAGAGCTCTGAAACGCCAATCCAAAAGAACCTATGCACCCCAATATTCTTAGCAGCACAATTTACAATAGCCAAGTGCTGGAAGCAACCTAGTGCCCATCAGCATATGAATGGATCAAAAAACTGTGGTACATTTACACAATGCAGTACTATGCAGCAGAGAGAAAGAAGGCACTCCTACCCTTTTCGACAGCATGGATGGAACTGGAGAGCATTATGCTAAGTGAAATAAGCCAGGCAGTGAGGGACAAATACCATATGATATCACCTTTAACTGGAACATAATCAACAAAGGGAAAAAGCAAACAAAATATAACCAGAGTCATTGAAATTAAGAACCATCTAACAATAGCCAGAGGGGAGGAGGGAGGGGACAGTGGGGGGATGGATTTTCAGGAACTACTATAAAAGACATGTGGACAAAACCAAGGGGGAGGGTGGAAGCAAGGGAGGGAGGGAGGTTTGGAAGGGGCCGGGGAAGGGGTGGGGTGAAAATACGGACAACTGTAATTGAACAACAATAAAATAATTTAAATTAAAAAAAAGATTTTCCTGATTACTGAGTTTATTGTATGAAAATTCTTACAAAGATGTAAAAATCACCTAACCATTTAGCTATTGATTGGAAATCAATTGCTTTTTTTGAAAATAGTAAAAATTACCTGATGGTAGAAGGGGTATGGAAATATGCTGTATTTATAGTATGCAAAGTGAACTGAAATCCAACGTGAGAATTTTCATCCGTATGTGAAAAAACTTAAAGAACAATATATTCTGACCGTGTTATTCTCTTCTGCCCAATGGAATGACATTTTAGACACATTAGCATAAATTAAACAAGAAGTTGTGTTTAAAGTATGATTTTTCTGTGATCAGCACGATGGCTAACATCTAAGGTATCTGGATAGCACATGTTTGTTTGTTGAAACCCCCAAGTAGAAAAGCAATTTTTGTTCTGTCCAGCATGGTCACTAGTATGAATTCTTATCTGAAGCCGTGGTCACCAGGATAGTTCCAAGATGGCTGCTATAGTTGCAAAGAAAGATAAATGATTCTGTGTTACTACTTTGTAAAGTTCTATTTTAGCTCTTGTAATGGAATTCAAATTGTGCCAGCCATCTTTTACTAGTTAGTCCCACGGGATTTTTATTGTTATTTTGAACAAGATCTATTTTTGTTTAATTCTATGGGAACCACGCATTCTTTGTACTTTTGCCAGAAATTTATTTTCCGATGAATATTACTCAATTCTAAATAAGCACATTCTGCATTTTTATGCTGGGACATAGTAGAGTGAGTTCAATTTAGGGGGAATACCATTTAAAGTTATATAATATATTCTGGACTTTTTCGTAACTTTGATATTCTGGTAACTAAAAGTGAGTTTGGGTTTTGTTTATTGTTTTTCAAAGTGATCAGTTTTGAACAAAAACATCTTTTTTAAAAAAAGTAATTAGGAGCTGATTTGTTACAACTGTTAACCTAAAATTAAGAAATTGAAATGAGAGTCAAGAAACATTTATTTAGAATCAAAGAATTGCAATTCAGGGAGCATAGATTCAGGCAGAAACCCAAGTAGTATCCCAATTACAGGGTGAAGGCAAGGGTTTTTATGAGAAAAGGAAAGGAATAATTAACACAGACAGAAAAATGTTTCTATAGATGTTGATCAGCTGAGCTACTCTCGGCTATACATGATTGGTTACTAATTCTACCTTCTGATTCTAATCATCAGTCTTTGGGGTCAAGATGTCCACTGTCCTGCTGGCTTTACAAACAGTTATAAAACAATGTTGGTTTGACCCAGGCCAATGTCTGGCTTAGTCCAAAGTTTCAAGGAGCAAGATGTGCGAGACAGTTCCTCTGCACTTGATCTTAGCCAAAAGGCCGAGAAGCGATGAGACAGTTCCTCTGGAATGGCAGCTTTGACCCCATTTGAAATAGCTCATTTACATAATTTTTGGCACAAGTGCTCAATGCACTTATTCGTGCACAGAGGTAAACATCATGTTAGTTATAATAACCAGAAAATTAACACCACATGTCCTTTTACAACAGAAAAAAGGAAACATTTTCTTCTCTAATTTTTAGTGCATGATATATATGGAAATCTTGAGCTAGTTCTCAGAGGCGGAAGACCTCTTGTTCTATTGCACATCGTCAGAATGTGGATATTAACACTGTGTTTCTTTGACCTGAGAAAAGCAGAATGTTTTCACTTGCAACGAAACTTAAGTCCCAGGACCTGGCTAGGTAGCTCAGTTGGTTAGAGCATTGTCCTAATACACCAAGGTTATGGGTCCAATCCCTGGTCAGGGCACATACAAAAAGCAACCAATGAATGTGTAAATAAGTGGAATAACAAACTAATCTCTCTCCCCTGCCTTTCTCAAACCAATTAAAAAATATATTTAAACCTTAACTCCCAGGTTTAGAAGAAAAAGAGGTAATCTTATTACAAAACAGGAACTTTAAGTGTCTCAGACCCTGAATGATCCATAGATGTTATATTCTATTCAATGAAATCTTTGAGCAAAACTGTCTAAGCAAAATATATAGAAAAATGATGAATCCTGTACTAAAGCTTTAAAAAATAATAAAATTACAAAGCTCCTACAAAGAATGTTTTCAGAGCACCAAGAAGAAAACTGAGGGGAGTTTTAGTAAATGTCCTTTATTGTCTTGTAAAAAAAAGAAAATACAGCAGGGATTTTTTGTTTGTTCAATTGATTGGCTGATTTAGTTTGGTTGGCTTTTTACTGTAGAGACATAAACAATTGGAAGACTGTATGACTTAAACTAGTCATGAAAGTATTTACCTAAATATCTAAGGTATGAAATAAAATTCCATAATTTGTTTTGCCAGAGATGCCAAAGATTTTTAAAGTGTACTTCTTTATATAGAGAAAATAATAAAGAATAAAATTTAAATGGCCCATAATCCCATTTTCTAGATAACTCTGTGATATTTTTTAAAACTTAAAAGTAATATAAGCACATGTTTTTTTTTAAAGATTTTATTTATTTATTTTTTTAGAGAGGGGAAGGGAGGGAGAAGGAGAGAGAGAGAACATCAATGTGTGGTTGCCTCTCATGTGGTCCCCACTGAGGACCTGGACCGCAACCCAGGCATGTGCCCTGACTGGGAATCGAACCTGCGATGCTTTGGTTCGCAGCCCGCGCTCAATCCATTGAGCTATGCCAGCCAGGGCTTATAAGCACATTTTTAAAAAATTCAAATAGTATTGAGAGGTGTTTCTACTGTCTCCCACCCATTCCTAACCACCTGCCTATTTTCCCAAAGGAACAATTGTTAACAATTGCTTGTTTACCCTTCCAGAAAAGGGAATATATCCCCAGACACACATATACATAAATGTGTGTACACATATATGTGTGTATACATACATATTTGTGTATGAATTTATGTATAAAATTAAGATTTTTTCACAAAAGAGTTATGCCACTCCATTATATCTTGAATTTTTTATTAATTGTTCAGTTACAGTTGTCCTTATTTTTCCCCATTACTCTCCCCCACTCTCCCCTCCCCATCTTCCACATTCAATACTGCCCCCACCCCATTGTCTTTGTCCATGTGTCCTTTATACATGTTCCTTGACCCTTCCCCTTCTTTCCTCCATTGTCCCCCTCCCCCTTTCCCTCTGGTTACTGTCAGTTTGTTCTTTATTTCCATGTTTCTGTTTCTATTTTGCTCTCATGCTTGTTTTGTTGATTAGGTTCCACTTATAGCTGAGATCATATGGTATTTGTCTTTTACCAGCCGACTTATTTCACTTAGCATAATATTCTCCAGTTCCATCCATGCTGTTGCAAATGGTAGGAGCTCCTTCTGTCTTTCTGCTTCATAATATTCCATTGTGTAAATGTACCACAGTTTTTTGATCCATTCATTTACTGATGGGCATTTACGCTGTTTCCAGCATTTGGCTACTATAAATAATGCTGCTGTGAACACTGGGGTGCATAGGTTCTTCTGAATTAGTGTTTCAGGATTCTTAGGGTATAATCCCAGCAGTGGAATTGCCAGGTAGAAAGGCCATTCCATTTTTAGTTTTTTGAGGAAATTCCATACAGTTTTTCACAGTGGCTGCCCCAGTCTGCATTCCCACCAACAGTGCACTAGGGTTCTTTCTTTTCCACATCCTCTCCAGCACTTGTTGTCTGTTGATTTGTTTATGATGGCCATTTTGAGTGTTGTGAGGTGGTATCTCATTGTGGCTTTAATTTGCATTTCTCTGATGGCTAGTGATGCTAAGAATCCTTTCATATGTTTCTGGCCCCTCTGTATGTCCTCCTTGGAGAGGTGTTTATTCAGGTCCTTTGCCCATTTTTTAAATTGGATTATTTGTCTTCCTGGTGTGGAGCGGTGATGTGAGTTCATTATATATTTTGGATATCAAACCCTTGTCCAAGGTATCATTGGCAAATATATTTTCCCATTCAGATATTTCTCTTTTGATTTTGCTGATGTTTTCTTTAGCTCTGCAGAAGATTTTCAACTTGATGTAGTCCCATTTGTTTATTCTTTCTTTTATGTCCCTTGCTCTAGGGGACATGTCGGTGAAAATATTGCTGCATGGAATATCTGAGATTTTCCTGTCTATGTACTTCTCTAGGACACTAATAATATATTTCAGATCTACCCATATCAGCACACACAGAGCTATAACATTATTTTTAACAGTTGTATAATAATTCATTATACAGTGTACTGTATTAACCAGTCTCCCACTGATTCACATTTCAGTTGTTTTTAGTTTTTGTAACTATATCTGTAAAGATGTGGCAGTTTAATAGTTGGTGAAAGAATGTCTACATATTTTGTTGGATATTGCCTAATTTATTAAGTTAATTTTCTTTTCCACCAACATTTGAGAGTTATGATTTCTCTAGCACTGGTATTATAAAAGTTTTAAATGTTCACTAAAGAGAAACTTAGTTTATAGAATTCCACTGTTTTTCTTTCTTAAACGGACAAATACTTTACCTAAAGAAAAACCAGAATGTACTTGTATGTGTTGTCCTAGACCAGTGATATATGGATCCATGAAGGAGAAAGAAAATATTTTGATCTAAGACTAATTGGCAAATATACTTAACACCAAGTAAAGCTTTATAGGTCAATTAATTATAGGAAACTTATTAAAGAGTAGATTGATAACTCTCATGTTCAAAAGATACAGCTAGGAGAGGGGAGAATGGTAAAGTTGTTTAATAGGTAGAGTTTCAGTTTTGTACTATGAAAAGAATTCTGGAGATTGGTTGCACAATGTAGATGTACTTAACATTACTGAACTGTAAACTTATAAATGGTTAAGATGGTAGATACATTTTATGTTATGTGTATTTTGTCACAACTTTAAAAATATAATATACAAAATTATGCATCTATAGAAAAAGAAGAAAATTACCTAAAATATAATTTTAAAAGAGTAGGAAAGAGCCTTTACCAGAAATTGTCAGACACCTTCAGGAACCAGTTAATATCATTAACAATCAGATAAGATCCAAAATGCAAATATCCCTGGTAATAAACTCGAATTTAATCTAAGGCACAAATGGCTGATATCAGCAGCAGTAATTGCCCCTATTCTGCTATGGAACAAGTTGCCTGTCTCGCCAATGACCACTAGGACATTTCTAATGATCAGATTTGGTGCCTAGAGTTGACCACAGTGAAGAGGAAAACCACACTGAGGACCAAGAGGATCAGGCCATTCTCTGACACTTGCCATTGTTTAAAAGCACTCTATAATAATTTTATATATTATTCCACATAGCCACCTTGTCAGAAAAACTGAAGTGAAAGGAAGAGTGCAGTCTCCAGAATCCAGAGAAAAAAAAACTTGTGTTCACAATGACTTTGAGGCTCAGGTCCTGATTACCAGAGCAGACAAATCACTGTTATAAAAGTATCCTGGAAAGGTAACTCACAGTGAATACTAAGGAATTATTTAATTAAAATGTTTCACAAACTTAATATACTCATTTCTCAACTCTTCAGTGGAAGTTGGCCAGTTTGCTTGTTGGCGTTCATATGCTATATCTTAGTGCGGAGCAGATGTTCTCAACCTTGGCTGTATATTGGAATCACATGGGGAGCTTTAACAATTCTGATGCCTTTAGGCCATCACAGACCAATTAATTAGAATCTCTGGGGAGTGTTTCCAGGAGATTCCAACCTATAGCAAAGGCTGGAAAGCACCGGCACAAAGATTCTCATCTTTAGTGTTCATAATCCTTGGGAGTACTTCCCTGTCCTCCAATAGAAATTTGCTTTAGTAGGTTTGGGATCTTCCCAAGGTCTGCATTTCTAACAGGCATCGCAGTGATGGTGATCAATGCCCGTGGTCTCTGGTGCACAATTTGAAAAATGCTTCGATAGTGTCTGAAATTTCTGATTTTTCACCCTGATCTCTAGTCACTTATCTCTCTTGCTTCTCCATAAACATGATCTCCTGGGCTTTGTTAATAAAGCTCTGTACCCCAAGCTAACCATTTTTATTGTTTTGCCCCCGGAACGTGGCCAAGGCCTTCACACATCACTTGCAATGAGTGGCACCAAAATGGCCACATGATCCAATGAAGTCCTGGCCAAGGTAGAACAGAGTGGAAAGGTAACATCATGGTTTCTCCATGTCATGATTTTTTTCTAATAACTCCTGGCGTCATACTTTAAAAAATAACAGTGCAATATTCAACACTATCACCAACATCAAAATATATCATTAGGGTTTTTCTGCTGAGTGACTGTGAACCTGGGAGTATTTTTAAGTATACACAAAATTAATCTTATAAGGTGTGTATTTGTATTTTTCCTTTTGAAGTTCTATCCTTATTAAATTTTACCATGATTATTTTTGACTGCTGCTCAACTAATCACCTTAACATCATTGGCAAGTGATGGCCACGTTGTTTTTCTTTCTATTTTTTAATCTTCACCTAAAAATATGTTCATTGATTTTTAGAAAGAGAGGCAGGAAGAGAGAGAGAGAAAAAGAAACATCAATTAGTTGCCTCCCATATTCACCCTGACAGGGGATTAAACCCACTATCTAGGTATGTGCCCTGACTGGGGATTGGACTCACAGTGTTTTGGTGTATGGGATGGGACAACGTTCCAATTAACTGAGTCACTTGGCCAGGGTGTGATGGCCATATTTCTGTTCCGTGGCTCAAATTGTTGAGAGAAACATGAAATATGGATGCCCAGGACAGATCTCATGATTTGCACTTTATTTCCTCCAGCCTTATCTACCTACTGTATATGTACTCTGTATGCCTATTTGAATAATCATAGCCCAAAATGGGGTTGTCAGAGTCAACATTGTGGAGTGAAAAGGAGAAGGGCTTTGGGACAAGATGAACCTAGTTCAGACTCCCAGCTCTACTTCTTAATAGCTATGTGATCTTAGGCAATAATTTAATCTTGTAGACCCCACTTTATTTCTCCTGAAAATGTGCAGCTATAATATCTGCCTCAGAGGGATATTTAGGCAATGATTAAAGAAAATGCAAAAGTATTTAACATATTGGCTGACACATAGTAAAGTGCTCAATAAATAGGTTTTTTTTACTTTCATGCACTATATAGTAGGTAATATGAACAGCTGAGAGTATAAATATGTATATTCTTCTAACTCAATCTGCTTAAAAAATAATGGGAAAGAGAAAATAATTCCAACTAGTGTTGAATATCCCTCAGAAGATCACTCAAGCAAGGGTGAATGGCTTAACTTCAGCATCAGGCGATATTAGGCAGGGGCACTCCGGGTACTGGGTAGGAGCCAGGCCAGAAGACTTCAGGCCAAAACCAAGAATGAGGCACAGGGGGAAGCCAAGGAGATCAACTTGAGCCAAGGAGAGTCAGAGGCCAGTGCTCAAAGGCAGCAAGGGTCAACACTGAGCAATAGCCATTCCTCAGAGAACCTGGAAAAAGCTTACAGGAGGCAAAAGGTCAGTATTAAGGAAGAGATCAGCCACCCGAGAGTGTGCATTAGGAGAGATGGTAAAGCTTGGGCAAGAAGGAACTCCAGCGCAGCAAGATCCCAGGCTGAGGTCATCTGTGAGACTGGTTATAATCTTTAGAATCACTTTTATCATTTTATATTATCCTGACTAAACTATTCAGTCCTTTATCATAGCCTCTCCTCCAGGTAGCATTTTTTGATGTGTATAAATGAAATCTTATATAATTAGACATTATATTAGGAAGAATAGGCCAAATAAAAAAACTCCCAAATCTCCGTGGCTTAACACAATAAAGTTTATTTTAGGCCGCTATCACAGTCCACTACAAGTTTGTGGGAATGCTTAGGGAGGGGATTCTGCTTCATGCAATTATTCAGGGACCCAGTTTCCTTTCATCTGCTCTGCCATCCCCCAACAAGGATTCTTTATTTATTTTCTTTTTTCCCCCCATTTTTTGTCATGAATTCTTTGGAAGTTTAATGAAGTTTTATGGACTTTATTTCAGCATAAGGTTTTTAATTGTGTCAAACAAAATACATAGTATTATAAAGGAAACCAACTAAATCAAAATACTGTTATCAAAATAGTGAAAATAAAAACTATGATAAGAATAATAAATGTGTTTCTTTATTAATGTGCAGTATTATTCACATAGAATATCATCATACTGGAGGACTTCCAAGGAGTCACTGAGTGCTCACTGCTAAACCTGAGTCAGGGCCAGCAAACAGTCAGTGTTTATCACATGCTTATGTCCATAGTTCTGGTTATCTATTGCTGTTTAACAAACTACCCCCAAAACTTGGTGGCTTAAAACAGACTTTTATTTTGGTCCTGATTTTGTGGGTTGAGAATCTGGGGAGGCCTTTGCTGGGCCATTTGTCTATAATCTACATGGCATCCCTAGGGCATCTGAGATTAGGAGGCCCACAGTCACATGTTTGGCACCTCAAATGCTCCTTGGCCTCAATTTCCATATGTCTTGGCTTCCCACAGCATGGTGGTCTTAGGGTAACCTACTTCTTAGATGACAGCTGGCTTCTCTGAATAAGGGTTCCAAGAGACAGAAGTGAATGTGGATATTTTTCTAACTTAATCTGGTCTACAGAATTATGAGAAAAGAAAAATAATTAAGCTAGTGTTTTACTGACCTTCAGAAGGTCACTTAACCAATGGTAACTAGGTTAACTCCAGCACCGAGCAATGTTGAATGGGGCCACAGCATTACTTCTGCCATAGTCTGCTGATCAGAGTAGTCATAGAGTTCACCTAGATTCAAGGGCGAAAGGGCAGAGAACTTGCCTCTCAATGGGAGCAATACCAATGAAATTGTGGCCATCTTTAATCTGCCATATATATATAAAATCTCATTTAATGTTTAATAACACTGTGAAGTAGGTGCCACTGTCTCCACTTCATCGGTGAGGAAATGAACCGTCAGAGAAGTTAAGTACTTCGCATAATGGAGAGTATCTAGAGAAAGTTTTCAGGAAAGTTACAAGGGCAGGGGAAAATAGATATTTATCTTGATAGAGTCAGAAGAATTAGTGTGATTGGACTTAAAAGAAGATTCATGCACAGCGAGCAAGTGTATTTATTATTATATAGGTTCCCAAAGTAACTGTGACTAAAACCAGGTAGAAATGTATTTCTCTCTCATGTTATAGTCAAGGAGTAGATGGTTCCAGAGATGAAATGGAGGTTTTGCTCCATGAATCACTCAGGGATCCAAAATTCCGTCCGTTTTATTGTTCTCTGATACTTAGGATACTGCCCTTATCTACATGGTCCTATATGACATGCAATCATATCCATATCCACATCACAAGGAGTGGAATAGAAAGTGGGGGAGTGGTGGTCATGCCCCTTCATTAAGACATATCCCAGAGCTGAACATATCTTTTCCCATCACATGCAATTACCTAGCTCTTAGCAACATGGCCACACTTGTGGGGGTGGGGGGAAAATTATGCAATCTTTATACTAAGTATCTATGTGAATATCTACCAATCAGGGGTTCTATCACCATAGAAGATGAAGAGAAAGGATATTGGAAGACAACAAATATTGAACCAATCTCTGCTTCAACAAATAGCAGGTTGTAACTTTAGCATATGGGATAGATGAGAATATAATAGAATTTTCTGTGAGGGTTGCTGAACACAGTTACTTAGAAGGTGAGAAATCCCTCCAGATATCTTAAAATGGGACAATTCTTCATTTGTAATGATAGGTTTAGAAAAGGCATAGCTTATGCTGTCTCAGTCTTACTGTCTATATTCAGGACTGACAAAGGGTAAAAGACAGGACTGAGTGAAAGTTTAATGGTCTTCTTCAGGGCAGATTGCTACAGCCGTAATCGTGTGCTTGGCAGAATGTAGTGTGCCTTTCCAGTGTTCCTCTGGGACTTTGTAGAAAATGTAATGACCCCTAAGGAGGTCAGAGAAGTCTTGGGGCTAGGGCTAGGGGAGATAGAGATGATACAAAGAGAAATTTACAGATGACAAATACAAGAGCAAACTGGGTGCAAGTTCAAACTTGTAGAAATAGCATGGAGAGCTAGAGGGCACGTGTATATCTGAATTATCTTGCAACATGCTACTCGGGATAGAGAGCAATAGGGTTCTAAGCCACGAGTGGCAAGGGCAGAAGGCAGTATCCAGAGAATGACAGTTGGGTTAGAACCTCCCAGGGCCACTGCTGCCCAGTTCACAGGCTCCTGGGCTGCCCCTTCTGGGCTGTAATTTCTTTTTTTTTTAAATATATTTTATTGATTATGCTATTACAGTTGTCCCATTTGTTTCCCACGCCTTTATTCCCTCTGTACTTTATTCCCTCTCCCACCAGCATTCCCCCACCTTTAGTTCATGTCCATGGGTTGTACATGTAAGTTCTTTGGCTTCTCCATTTCCTGTACTATTCTTAACCTCCCCCTGTCTATGTTGTACCTACCATTTATGCTCCTTATTCCCTGTACCTTTTCCCCCATTCTCCCCCTCCCTCTCCCCACTGATAACCCTTCATGAGATCTCCATTTCTGTGATTCTGTTCCTGTTCTAGTTGTTTGCTTATTTGCTTAATTCGTTTTTGTTTTTTTAGGTTCAGCTGTTGATAATTGTGAGTTTGTTGTCATTTTACTATTCATATTTTTGATCTACTTCTTTTTCTTAGATAAGTCCCTTTAACATTTCATATAATAAGGGCTTGGTGATGATGAACTCCTTTAACTTATCTAGGAAGCACTTTATCTGCCCTCCCATTCTAAATAATAGCTTTGCTGGATAGAGTAATCTTGGATGTAGGTCCTTGCCTTTCATGACTTGGAATAGTTCTTTCCAGCCCCTTCTTGCCTGCAAGAATTCTTTTGAGCAATCAGCTGATAGCCTTATAGGTACCTACCTTTGTAGGTAACTGTCTCCTTTTCACTTTCTGCTTTTAAGATGCTCTCTTTATCTTTAATCTTGAGTAATATAATTATGATGTGCCTTGGTGTGTGCTTACTTGGATCCAACCTCTTTGGGGCTCTCTGAGCTTCCTGGACTTCCTGGAAGTCTGTTTCCTTTGCCAGATTGTGGAAGTTCTCCTTTGTTATTTGTTCAAATAAGTTTTCCATTTGTTGCTCTTCCTCTTTTCCTTCTGGCATCCCTATGATTCAGATATTGGAACATTTGAAGTTGCCCCAGGCATTCCTAAGCTTCTCTGCATTTTTTTGAATTTTTGTTTCCTCATTCTGTTCTGGTTGGATGTTTATTCCTTCCTTCTATTCCAAACCATTTATTTGAATCCCAGTTTCCTTTCCATCATTGTTGGTTCCCTGTACATTTTCCTTTATTTCACTTTGCATAGTCTTCACTTTGTCCTCTGTTTTGCGACCATACTCAGCATTGCCATTTCTGTGAGCATCCTGATTACCAAGTTTTTGAACTGTGCATCTGATAGGTTGGCTATCTCCTCATAGCTTAGTTGTACTTTTTTCTGGGGCTTTGATTTGTTCTTTTATTTGGGCCATATTTCCTTGTCTCAGTGCAACTATTACATCATAAGGGGCAGAGCCTTAGGTATTTGCCAGTGTGGGACAACCCACGTTGCTGCATTGTGGTACTGTATGTGGGGGAGGGATCTGAGAGGGAACAATGCCAAGAACTCAGCTCTCTGATGGCTTTCAATCACTTTCCCCACTACCCACAAGCAAATTGGGCCCTTCTGGTGCTGATTCCCAGGTAGATGGGTTTGTGTACCTTCTAGGAGCCTATGAGTCTCTCTATGAACTCTCCTGTGAGGCTGGGAGTTTCTCCCTCTGCCACTACAACCCCCATAGGTTTTTGCAGCCAGAGTTTTGAGGCTTTATTTCCGTGTGCTGGAACCCTGGGTTACATGGTCTATCTCACTCCCCAGTTGTTCCTCCTGGTTTATTCCCATGCAAATGTGGGACCACCATGTCCACCAGCCTCCACCTCACCCACCCAGGTACTCCAGCCACCACCTTGCCACAAGTCCTCTCTGCCCCAGCTGCCTGTCTCTCTGTCCCTCCTAACAGCCTGGGTGAATATTTCTTCTTTAACTTACTGGTTGTTGGGTTTCCAAACAGTTTGTTTTTTGGCAGTTCTAGTTATTTTTTGTTTTTAAATTTGTTGTCCTTCTTTTGGTTGTTGAGGAGACAAAGTGCATATACCTATGCCTCCATTTTGGCCAGAAGTCTGAGCTGTACTTTCTGATGCAGTCTTCAAGAAACTGATTTCCTAGGAGGGCAGTAATGCTTGGCCCATCTCCACTACTTTAAACGTCTCCAAGTTTTTTTTTTTAAAGACATTCTCTTTTCTCTTGCTTTTGATTTAGTATGAAGATATACATGTTGCTCAAGCTACCTATGTGTATCATAGGGAACTTTGGTTAACTATCCTTCTATCCCCTTTTTTAAAATTATGTGAACTTATTGAAAAACATTCCTGGACTATAATGTAATAAAAAATACATTCCTGGCCCTGACCAAGTATGGTTAGAGCACCATCTTGATATGCCAAGGTTCCAGGTTCAATTCCCGTTCAGGGCACATATAAAAATCAACCACTAATGCATAAATAAGTGGAACAACAAAATCTCTCTGTCTCTCAAATGAATTTTAAATAATTAAAAATATACATTCCTGGACTGCTATTAATAACAGAGGAAAGTTTCTAGTAATTATTATAGAATTCATAGTAACCAATATTGGTTTATTGATATAGTACTTTACATGTATGTATGCCTTTTTAATTGATATGTAATTAACTTAGAACACTGTATTAGTTTCAAGTATACAACATAATGATTGATATCTGTATATATTGTGAAATGATCACTACAATAAGTCTGGCTAACATCCATCACCATACATAGTTACGGAATGTTTTTTTGTTGTGATATGAACTTTTAAAATATACTCAACTTTCAAATATACAATACAGTATTATTATCTATAGTTGCTATGCTATACATTACATTGCTATGATGTATTTATTTTTAACTGGAAGTTTGTATCTTTTGACCCCATTCACTTCTGGCAACCACCAATATGTTCTCTGTATCTATGAATTTGTTACCTTTTTTTAGGTTCTACATGTAAATGAGATCTTATGGTATTTGTCTTTATCTTTCTGAATTATTTCACTTTGAGTAACACCCTCAGGGTCCATCCAAGTTGTTGCAAATGGCAAGATTTCCTTTATATGGGTAAATAATATTCCATTATATCTATGTACCTCATTTTCTTAATGCAGTCATCTTTCTCAAATTTTCTTTTATTTAAATATATTTTATTGATTATGCTATTACACTTGTCCCATTACCCCCTTCATTCCCCTCCACCCTGCACACCCTTTCCTACCTACATTCCCCACCTTTAGTTCATGTCCATCTGACATAATTTCTTTAGCTTCTACATTTCCCCTACTATTCTTGCCCTCCCCCTGTCTATTTTCTACCTACCATCCATGCTACTTATTCTCTGTACCTTTTCCCCCTCTCTCCTCCTCCCACTCCCCTGTTGCTAACCCTCCATGTGATCTCCATTTCTGTGGTTCTGCTCCTGTTCTAGTTGTTTGCTTAGTTTGCTTTTGTTTTTGTTTCAGGTGTGGTTGTTAATAATTGTGAGTTTGCTGTCATTTTACTATACACGTTTTTTATCTTCTTTTTCTTAGATAAGTCCCTTTAACATTTCATGTAATAAGGGCTTGGTGATGATGAACTCCTTTAACTTGACCTTATCTGGGAAGCACTTTATCTGTCCTTCCATTCTAAATGAAAGCTTTGCTGGATAGAGCAATCT
>CM052549.1:44575570-44591863 GCA_028533065.1 Trachops cirrhosus | reverse complement strand
CCTTTCATGACTTGGAATAGTTCTTTCCAGCCCCTTCTTGCCTGTAAGGTCTCTGTTGAGAAATCAGCTGACAGTCTGATGGGAACTCCTTTGTGGGTAACTGTCTCTATATCTCTTGCTGCTTCTAGGATTCTCTCCTTCATTTTAATCTTGGCTAATGTAATTATGATGTGCCTTGGTGTGTTCCTCCTTGGGTCCAGCTTCTTTGGGACTCTCTGAGCTTCCTGGACTTCCTGGAAGTCTATTTCCTTTGCCAGATTGGGGACGTTCTCCTTTATTATTTGTCCAAATAACTTTTCTACTTGTTGCTCTTCCTCTTCCCCTTCTGGTACCCCTATAATTTGGATGTTGGAGTGTTTAAAAATGTCCTGGAGGTTCCTAAGCCTCTCTTCATTTTTTTGAACTCTTGTTTCTTCATTCTTTTCTGTTTGGTTGTTTCTTTCTTTCTTCTGGTCCAATCCATTGATTTGAGTCACAGTTTTCTTCCCATCACTATTGGCTCCCTGTGCACTTTCCTTCATTTCACTTAGCATAGCCTTCATTTTTTCACCTAATTTGTGACCAAATTCAACCAATTCTGTGAGCATCCTGATCACCAGTGCTTTGAACTGTGCATCTGATAGGTTGACTATCTCTTGGTCGCTTAGATGTATTTGCTGTGGAGCTTTGATCTGTTCTTCCGTTTGAACCATTTTTTTTGTCTTGTCACACCCTGTTAAGTGTGAAGGGCAGAGCCTTAGGTGTTCACCAGGGCGGGCAACCCAGTTGCTGGGTTGTGACACTGTATGTGTGGGTGGGGTCTGAGAGGGAACAATGGCACTTGCTCTGCTCTCTGTTGGACTGCAGCCACTTCCCCCAAGCAAACTGGGCCTTTCTGGTGCTAATTCCCATGTGCGTAGGCTTGTGCACATTCTAGGACCCCGTGGGTCTCTCCAACAAACTGTCCTATGAGGCTGGGAGTCTCTCCCTGAGCCTCAACCCCCACAGGTGTTTTCAATCAGTGTCCTGAGGCTCTATTTCCCAGCATTGGGACCCTGGGTTGCGCACAGTGCCTGGCTTAACAATCACCACCTTCCTGGGTCTGCCAGCCGCCGCTTGCATGCCCAGGGTCCACCCGCTGCAGTCTTGCGTGCCCAGGATGCCTTTTGCCCCCAGTCCCACCATTCTTTGAGCCGCAATCCTTCTCTGCCCAGTTGCCCAACTCTGCCCCTCCTACTGGTCTGGATGAACGTGTCTATTTTAACTCCTTGGTTGTCAAACTTCCATACAGTTCAATTTTCTGTCAGTTGTGGTTGCTATTCTGTTTCTAAATTGTTGTCTCTATCTTGGTTGTGCAAGGAGGCACAGAGTGTCTACCTATGCCTCCATCTTCTCAAAATTTCTTATTGTACTGTATTCTTCCTTCTTCCTGCGATGATTTAAAATGATAAAATGCCTACATGATGAAATGAAGTGAGGTGAATGAGACATTGTTAGGGAAAATAAGGTTTAGTTGAACACAAGCACTGCTATACTGTGACAGTTGATCTGACAACCAAGACACGACAGGGAATGTATACAGTGTGGATATGCTGGACAAAGGGATGATTGGCGTCCTTGGCTGGGGGAGTGGGATAGCGTGAGATTTGTCATGCTGCTCAGAATGATATGCAATTTAAAACTTATGAATTGTTTAATTCTGGTATTTTCATTTGATATTTTTGGATGGCAGTTGATGGCAGGTAACTGAAACCACAGAAAATGAAGTTGTGGATAAGGTGGGACTATGGCAGCAGCGAACAAAACAGACAAAATGTTTTTGCCCATATCTTACTTACATGCTAGTGGATGACAACATAGTCATAAAACTGGGACTAAGCACACATCTCCTTCCTTCTAAAGGAGTTCTTTTGCTATACCTGTTTCCTTACTGACAGGCTTAGCACTCATTCTATATACCTTATAGCTAAACTTTCTTATTGGTCTTTTTGCTCAAGATTAAAATTTATCTTTGACCCACTACCCACAACCACCTCATTTCTTGTCCTTCTCTGCTGAGGTTATGCTTGGATATCTAAGTGGTCTGCAGTTTGAAACTATTAAATGATGTTCAACCTACCTTTCCCTGTCTTAGCTGGGATCTCACAACATGAAGGGCAGTGAATGGAACTTAAAGCAGTATGGAGGCTCAATGTTCAACCACATCTTTACTCTAAGTTGCAACTCTTTTCCCCTGATGTCCATTTTCTCTGTAGTTTTGAAAAGACTGCCATACTCTCAGATCTGTAACTTAATATTTGTCATAACAAAAAAAGTCTTCCTTGTATAACAGCCTGTATTAAAACCATCATTATTACTAGCAGAGGTACAATTAGTTAATGAGACCTCTGATATCTGCAATATCTATGTAGAAGTAGTTCAGCTTTATAGAAGAAGCTGATTCAGAAAGAGGCTGGCCAAGTCAGCAATAGTCTTTCTTATTTCCCCTCATTCTCTGCAGAGGTAATGGAAAATGACTGAGTGCTTTTCAGTTTGGGTTCGCTCTCTTTGGGAATTTACCATTGTTGTTTTTGAAGATAAAGGAATTTCTACCATAGGCTCCAAGTAAAATGCTATCTAACTTTTCTGTTTTCAAACATAAGTTTTGGAAGAGACATCTCCTTTTTAATTTTTTTTGATAAATTTGAAAGATGGAGAATTATTTACTCACCATCTGACCTGCCTTTACAAGTTCTCCCTACAAGGGTCCCCTTCCCTCTCTCCATAACTCACATTCTTACTACTCAAAATCATTTGAGGGGTGCAAGGTCTCATCCATTTGGGAGATTTGGCCCTTAAAAATGTACCTTTTGAGATGAATTATTTTCAATTAACTGTTATCTTTCTTAGCGTTCAAAATGTAAATACTTTCTGGAAGGAGGTATAGGGTAGGAAAAATAATTTTCCCTCTCCTTTTCTAGGATCTTGAGTGAAACACCCCACCTCTAATAAAAGACAGATTAACAGGAGAAAAAAATTATTAAGTACATATGTACAGCTGCTCCACAAAGATATGACTCAAAGAAGTGGCCAAACCAGGAATCTTTTATACCTTTTAGACAGAGAAATATTTCAGGAATCACCTTCTCTGTGAAGCCTTTCTGACCTCTCATGACGTGAAAAGCTGTGCACTTTCACCTATGTCCTACTTGTACTTATATCTGGTGCTATGGTCTGAATTGTATCCCTCAAATACAAACAAGGGGCCCTCATCCTCCATGTGACTGCATTTGGAGACAGGGCCTTTAAGGTGTTAAGATTAAGTGAAGTCTTTAAGGGTGGAGCCCTGATCCAACAGAACTGGTGTCCTTATAAGAAGAGGAAGAGACACCCAAACTCTTTCTTCCTTGCTGAGGAAGAGTGTTCTCACTAGAACTTGTCCAAGACAGCACCCTGATCTTAATGCATAGCCTCCAGAGCTCTGAAAAAACAAAGTTTTGTTGCTTAAGCTACTCAGTCTGTAGTATTTTGCTATGGCAGCCTGAGCTGACTAACACCTCAGGTTCTATTGTCATGATTTGATACATCTATTTCCCCTTTATATTAATATACTGCCATATATCAAGGGCTTACTACGTGCCAACCACTGTACCAGGCGCTCACACACATTTAAATCTTACAGCTTCTTAAGATCAGAACTACTATGTGGTTTATCTAAATTCGTTAGAATCCATTTACACCTGGGTCCATACCATCATACTGCCTTTTTTTATCAGTGTTTTTTATTCACTGCTTAGCAGTTCCCCACATATAGATGGTTTTCAGAGGCTGTTAATTTCATGAATAAATCTATTCCAATCTCAACAAGGAAAAGGACCCTATTTCCCTTTACAATCACGAAATTCCTGAACTTGATTTTCTTGAACACTCCCACATCCCACAATAATAAAATAAAATAAAATAAAATAGCCTCTCCTCCAGACAATAGTATGTGGTGATCTGCCTTGTTCCCTTTGCATCTTCACAGCCCTCTATTATGTGGCTTATTCAGTTAGTTCCTACAGATGGGCATTTGCTACTACAGAGTTACAAGGAATTTAAAAAAGAAAAATAATTTCAAGATGGCCACTCTATGAAATGAAGTACAGGGTCCCTGTATACACAGGGTCTTATGTGACTGTACAGTCACATGTCCATGAATAGATCTCCACACCAGGTTTTTTTCCTCCACCTTTGTCTTGAGATCAGTCACAAATTCCAGTTTCTAGCTGTCTCATGTGAAATTGTTATTCCCACAACAGCATAGGTTTGGGTGGGGTGAGAATAACTGTGGAGGAGAGTGTATCACACACTTGTTTCTCCTTTGTTTTTCTATTCCCTGGAAATGGTTCATTTGCCTATCAAGAACCAGCACTTAAGAAAGAGAATTCTCAGAAGGCAAAGTTGTTTTAGTCAACAACAAAAAGGATTTGTAGAATGTGATAAATTAGTAAATGGGGCTGAATGCCTATGAACAAAATTTTACTTTAGAAAGGTGGAAGTACATAAAGTTCTTCATAAATATATGAGAAGATATATTAATCACAGGAGATTAATATATTAGATCTCTTGCCTTACAATCTAATTCATTTTTGAATACATTCAAGAGTTAGCATCACAGTTGCCAACCCTAACAGAATTTCTCCACATCAGCTAGAAATTGTGAAGCTTTTAACCCAGAATTGCAAATTCAGTGCCCCTAGGAGCCAAGCAGGTACTATGGATGAGTGAGGTTTGCCAACTGTGGACTTGGGCAACTGGAAAGCACATCTGGGTCTCTACCTCAGCTGTGCCTCTAGTTCAGCTGATTCTTACCTTCAAGGCTAATGTGAAAAGACCTGAATTTTCAAGCAAAGCCAGAAGTAACTAAATCTCAAATTTGATTTGTTAGCAGCTAATTTTTTTATCCTCACCCGAGGACATGCTTATTGACTTCAGAAAGAGGGGAAAGGAAGGCGAGAGGGAGGGAGAGAAACATTGATATGAGACAGAAGCATCAATTGGTTGCCTCTTGTATGTGCCCTGAGTGGGGACTGAATCCACAACCTAGGCATGTGCCCTGACTGGAAATCAAACCTGTGACCTTTCAGTTTATGGAACAACACTCTAATCAACTGAGGCACACCAGCTAGGGCTGTTAGCAACTAACTTTAATAATTTAAAAAATATTTTGGTCAAATAAGAATTGTCTGGGGGCTAGAAATAGTCACAGGCCCTTAGTTTGAGCTCTCTTTGACAAAAGACTCATTTAATCATATAGAGTCCTAAGAAAATTAAGTTGAGACAAGAGTCCCATATATCACTCACACGAATGCTTGGGTGGCTAGGATATTTGAATTTGTAAGAACCAAGATTATAAAGCAGTGATTTGCAGATCTACTCCAGGGGGCATTTGGCAATGTCTAGATACATTTTTGTTTGTCAGAACTAGGAGGATGGGGATTTTACTGGTATCCAGTGGGCAGAGGCTAGGGGTGCTGCTAAGTCTCCCAAGATGAAGAAAACAGCCCCACAGCAAGTACTCATTCAACTAAAATCATGGCCTTGCTTAGACTGAAAAATCTGCTCAAAGGCAATGATTTACCCTCAGAATGTCGTTCTTAGGCCAAAGCTTAAAGTGGAGATTGCTGGGCCCTTACCCAGACTATTCAATCATATACGTTGTGAGTAAAACCCAGATACGTGCATTAAAAGAATCTTCCCAGGTGATGTTAATACATGCTAAAATTTGAGGGCCACTGAACTGAAATAACAGAACCTAAAGAACTCGTTTATACCTAGAGAACTACCATTGTGTGTTTAGCAAGGATGTATGTTCAGTGATAACAGAAAACTTCCACTTTTAAGCTGCAAAATACTGCATAGCCAAAGCAATAATATCAGAATAATCCACCCACAATCACAGCCTGTTCCAAAAAGATAGGGGGAGTTGTAAAGAAGAAACACTGTCATCACCAATTTACCCTCCAAGTACAGAAGGTAATTTCTTACACTGCTGAAAGTATTTTAAAAAGTTTTCTTGATAAAAACAACAAAAAGCCCCAAAACAACTATTTGAAAATCGCAATTTTAAAGGAATCTATATTTGTCAAGCATTGCAAATTCAAACATTTGAAATTACAATTCATGAAATTAAGAAAAATACATTATAAATACCCTTAATAACATCATCAATATAACTCATAACAATAGGAAAGTAGTTTATGATTTATCAAGAAACTATATTGTAAATTTGTTTTATTCTCCATTAACACTAAAAAATACATTCTTTAGAAACACTGCTTGCAGCCCTCCCTTTCTTATGTGGTGTATTAGAAGCTTCCCTGCTCCAGAAAGGTCAATAGATACTCATCCCTTCTCCTCTGTCCAGTTAAGTCTTCACTAGAGTGAGCTGCTATTATTCACAGAAGTAGCTCCACCTCTGGAAGGCAGGCATGTGTAATGGCCATCCTGTCTCGTGGACATAAATAGAAAACTCAGCCCAGAAGTAATAGCACAGATAAGGGGATATTTGTCTCAGGGCTGACACAATAAACATTTCAAGGCTATAAACCACATAGATGGTTAGGGAGATGTAACTTCCTGGGTAGTAAAATCATTGTATGCAAGTGTAAGTATTTTCTGACTTGGAGTATAAAAGGCATCCATGCAGGCTGGCAAGATCACCAACTCTGGAAAGATCTCTATAAGATAAAGGGAGGAGGGTTGGGTGGGGGGACATTGAAGAGGATAAAGGGGACCAAATATAAGGTGATGGCAGGAAACTAAACTTGGTGATGAGCACACAATGCAATATACAGATAATGTATGGTAGTACCCTACACTTGAAATCTACAGTCATATAGCCAATGTCACCCCAATTTAAAAAATAGTAAAAAGAAAAGAAAATATAAAGGGAAGCAATGGGAAACCTTTCTACACTACAGCAAATTTCCCTTGTTTATATCCTTTGTGCAGCTCTTTTTTCACTGCTTTTGGAGAAAATCTAAGCAAAGTCAGCCGTACCTATGCCAAATTGTCATTATAGCCTATCTGCAAATCCAACTGAGCTTCTGCGGTCTGGCCTGACTCGGTGAGGAAAAAGTTTGAGAGATACTGCCCAATCTGGGGAGTGGAGGTCAGCAGGTCTCTCTCCCAAAAGCAGCACAGTTACTTCAGGTCCACAGAGAGAGGAGAGCCATCAAGTCTTTAGAACAGAAAAAGCCCTCTAGGGCCTCTCTCTCCCTTTCCTGTCTCACCCTTAAAGACATCCTAGGTGATCACCAGGGGCCACTCAATCCTTTATTGGGCCTTGGAACTTTCATATCTCCTTCTAATGCCTGCCCCTCATCTTTTCAATCCTCTGTCTCTGTCTGACTCCCCAAAAGATAGTTAGTCATTTTGCCCAGTTCTATAGTTGATGCTATGCAATGATGTTTGTGTTCTCCCAAAATTCAATTGTTGAACTCCTAATCCCCAATATGATGTTACTGGCAGCATGGGCATTTGAATGGTTGAGGGGTGGAGTGGGAATTAGGTCATGAAGGAGGAGCTCTCATGATGGGATTAGTGGCCTTATAAGACACACACACATTGATTTGTTTCTTGAAGAACTGGTTTAGAAAAATGCTTTGCACTATACTATCTGTCTTAGTCAGTTTGGGCTGCTGTAACAGCATTCCATAGATTGGGTGGCTGAAACAACAGAAACTTGTTTCTCTCCAGTTCTGCAGGCTGGAAGATCAAGAACAAGGTACCAGTAAGTTTGGGTTCTGGTGGGGGAACTCTTCCAGGTTGTGGACAGCAACTTCTTGTCGTATCCTCACATGGTGGAGAGTGGAGAGTGGAGAGAAAGGGATCTTTTGATTCTTATAAGGGCTCCACCTTCATAACCTCATGTAATCCTAATTACCCCCAAAAGGCTCCAACTCCTAATATCATCACATGGAGGGGTAGGGTTTCAATAGATGAGTTTTGAGGTGACACAAACATTCTGTCCATACACGACCTTTTTCATCAAGATTACCTTTAGAATAGAGGCCACCTTCCCACAGAGACCTCCATCCTCCTGTTCCTTAAAAGAATTGCTTATTTTTACCCTGGCTTGTGTGGCTCAGTTGGCTGGAGCATTGTCCCAAAAACCAAAAAGTTGCAGGTTTTGATCCCTGGTCAGGGCATATACCTGGGCTGAGAGTTTGATCCCCAGTCGGGGCATATATGGAGGAAACAATCAATGTTTCTCTCTCTCCCCCTCTCCCTTTCTCTCTCTCTAAAAGCAATGAAAAAATGCCCTTGTGTGAGGATTGAAAAAAAGGAATTGCTTATATTCTAGGTCTGTACTATAGCAAATATTCTGAAAATACTAAGGTTTCCCTTTATTGTTTGTTTATATTATATTTAGTGTGTTTATTGAATCCCATACCTTCCTTTCTTGCCTCCACTCATTCTGCTAAAATAGATCAAGAAACTTCCTAAAAATAGTGTAAAACTAAGATATGAATGTCTCAAAATATCTCAGTTTTGTCAATGCATTTGATTGGCTGGGTATGGTATTCAAGTAACTGGAATGGGGCTATATTCAGCTGGTTTTTCCCAGCCCAGTTTTAAGCAGAGGAAAATGCATTCTTGTTAGGTAGCCAAGGTGGCTAAGAAAGGACCTGGAGCCAGAAAAGTCCAATTAGGGGCTTTTATTCGAGGCAGGACACTGCAATCATGCAGGCTGGGTCCCAGTGGATGACAGCCCCAAGGGAAAAGGTAGAAGGGCTCTTAATGTGTGCAGCAGACCCCTGGCAGAGGGTGAATCACCCTGTTGATCTGTCCCAGTATCCAGGGTATCTGATCAGTGAGGGCTGATTCTGTAAAAAGCTCGAGGGAGAGGGGAAGGGGCAGTGAGGATTTAACCGGTTTCCAGCAGGATGCCAATGGCTATGCTTCTGTTGTTGATACATGGTCAGGTATTTAGTCCGTGACTATACCTTCTTTGTTTCAGCATAGGTGGTGGGTTAGGTCCATGTCCCAGTACATTCTAACAATTTTATTCACGCCACCAACATTTCACAAAACATCTTGGGTGTATATCATCAGACAGTGCACTGCCTGTTCATATTAATGTGTATCTCATCAGACTGGACACTCAATAGATTGATGACTAGCCATAATATCAGAAGGGTGGAGTTCCTCACTTGAGACTGAAACCAGTACGGGCAATTCAACACCAAATCAGTTTCCAGGCAACCAGTTGACATGTTGGTTGGAAGAAAGTCTTTTCCCATTCTGCCGATTCCCCCCTTCAACTTAGAGCTTTCTTCATTCCTTTCTGAAGTGGTCCTTCCGCCCTTATCTTTTCTTCCCCAGTCCACATTTTATCTAGTCTTTGGGGTGGAAAAACTGGTTCTGCAAGCA
Organism: Trachops cirrhosus; assembly: GCA_028533065.1. NCBI lineage: Eukaryota > Metazoa > Chordata > Mammalia > Chiroptera > Phyllostomidae > Trachops > Trachops cirrhosus. Next base: position 44,582,485 of record CM052549.1, on the reverse strand, counting down.
TGAAAATATATCTTTCTGTCTGGTCCTTTGTCTAAAGGTTTGTTCCTTTTAATTTCATAGTCTTTCTTGCTTCTTCTAAAATGGGTAACTCATGCCAATCTGAGTAGAATAGACTGGAAGAAAAATGGACCCTAATGGTTTGATGAGTAAGTAAAGAGGAAAAGAAACACACAGAAAACATGCAGATTAATACTTCAAGATATAATCTCACCACAACAGGTTGAAAATTATTTTCTCTAACACCTTTGAAAGTATAGCTCTGTGGCCTTCCAGCACCCACCACTGCCAATGAGAGATCTGAGGCTAGTCTGGCTTGCTCTTTAGTGGCTGAGTTGGTTTTAGTTTCTGGAAGATTTCAAGATGTTCTCTTTATACTTGGCATTCTAAAATTTCATAGTAATATATTTTGGAGTAAGTATTTTAAAATTCTTGAACCAGGCATTTAATAGATAGTTTCAAACTTTTAAGTCAAGGTTTGTAATAACCTTGGCTTTAAAAAATTTCCATTATTTCTTGGTTAATTCCCTCTTCTTCATGGTCTCTGTCCTCTCCTGAATTGACTTGTTGAATGCTAGACTTATTGAATTAGTCTTGTCTCAATGTTTGTGTATGTGTGTTGGGTATGTGTGTGTAGGTAAAATACACAAAACATAAAATTGCCTCAACTTTTATCTCATTTTTTCTTTATCTTTTTGTCTTTCTGTTGTAAGATCTGAGAATTTTGTTGTATTTTTTATATCAGTAATAATAATTTCTAATAGTTCTTTCTGTTTCCTGATTGTTCCTTATTTATAGTACTTTAACCTTGATTTATGGATAGCTCATTGGCTTTGTTTCCTGAATTATTTTTGTTTCTCTGATTATTTATCTTGGTCTCTCTTATTGCTAGTTTTATTCCTGTGCCTAGCAATCCTAAATTGTCCATTCATGTGTAAGAAGGAAAGACTGAGTAGCTGGTGTGGCTTTCTTTTGCTACAGTAAGAAGGATTCTTCTGGCTGACACTGCATGGGGTGGAGCTGGCAAGGCTGTGGGCTTGCTCTCAGGTGGGCAGGGTAGGGACTGGCTGTCAGGATGTGGATCATGGCAAACAATGGAATGAAAAGTGCTTTACTTATAAACACCATGGTCTGCACTAGAAACCTTAGCTTTGGTCAGTTAGTTCATGGGTAGCTGCATGGCCTAAATGGTTCAAGTTTGAAAATATAGTACATACCATTGGGATTTTTCCGGTGTTGATGCTTTAGGCTTGGCCTGCACAAGGTGGCGGTGGCTGGTGGCCTTGCCCCTGCTGCCTGGAGCCCTGCTCCATCACAAGAAGATAGTTGATCATTATAAAAATCCTCGAATGTGGGGTCTCTTGGCAAGACATCTAAAAATGTTGGAACTGGATTGGTGGGGACTCCAGCCTGTGGTGATGTAATGAAATGGCAGATCCAAGTGGATGAAAGGGGGAAGATCGTGGATACCAGGTTTAAAACACTTGGCTGTGGTTCTGCAATCGCCCCTGGCTCGTTAGCCACCAAATGGCTGAAAGGGAAGACAGAGGAGGAAGCCATGATGGTCAAAAACATATTGCCAATGAACTCTGCCTTCCTTCTGTGAAACTACCCTGTTCCGGGATGGCGGAAGATGCGACCAAAGTCATCGGGCTGATTACAAACTGAAATAAGAAACCAAGAAAGAAGAGGCAGAGAAGAAACGAGCTCTTGGCAAAGTCTCCAGCAGGACACACCAGCAGTTTGCCCACCGCCTGGAAGTCGCCACAGATTACAGAAGCCCCTTGCAATACTAGAGCTATGCAATTACACATTTCCTGTTCACACCAAAGCTCTCATGCAAGCAAAACACACAATTTAATTGTTCTGAATCCTGTGGTTTCTTTCAGCCCACTTTTATCACCCTACCTCAGTTTATGTATATTTTCAATTTTGTGTCTGTGTAGCACAGTGTAGCCAGGGCCCCCCAGAGGGATTTGTAATGGGGTCCAGAACTTGCGGTGTCCAGAAAATATAAAAATATAGGATATCCTCACCCTCACAAGTCTGGACTAGGGGATGGGACATATGGACCAGGGCCTTTGTGAGCTATTTTGCATATCAACAGTTGGCCAGCTTCATACCCATATGCAAAATGGGTTATTTTACATGTCTATAACAGCTGGCTAGCCTCATAGATATATTAAGTACCTGTGGCCATGCGTTGAGCCAGGGAGATGGGCATGAATTTGACCCATGATATAATTCGTCATGACCTAACTCCTGGTTACAGTGCCTGCGTGAGAGCTTGGAGATGGTTGGCTCCACCCATGGGGCCATGACTGCCTGGACTGACTATGGTAGCTGAGAAAGGCTAGAAAAATAGGAGAGTGTTGGCAGGTGTAGCCGTTTGTGGGAGGAGTCGAAAATGGGGATGCAGAGGAAGATTCTCACCAAGATTTAAAACTCAGGCGTGGCAGCCTTGTGGGGTGTGCTAACCATGCAGTTTAGGAAGCAGGAAAGCAATATGTAGCAGCTATGCAGATCTCTCTCTTAGCATTTTGGAAGAATACGGGAAAGATGTTGCAGGAAGGAAAGAAATTAAAGGACTCTCACTGGTGGGCTGTGAAAAGATGTCACAAGGGTTTGGATTAAGAACTGGAGATTGTGGCAACCCAGCTGATGGTTGCTGGGGACCACGGGAGGCCTGCCTGCTGAGGATGGATTACTGGGAAGAACCAGGAGCTAGCCAAGCCATGGACTTCTATTTTTTTTCCTGAGAAATGGTACCCCTGACTGGCCTGACTGGGCAGAGGGGGCAAGGAAGGACTGTGTGTGTGTGGGGGGGTATTTTAAGGGACTGAGTATTTAATGGTGACATTCTGCCATTACTCTAAACCTGTATAAATTTAAAATAAATAGTTCCTTTCCTTTTTACCAAACTTGGGCACTGAGAACCATAATTCCAATTCCCTGATGTGGACAAAGAATCCACAGTGACAGAGAGACGCTGTAACCCCTGGGTCCATTCTGTAACATATGGCCTCAAAACTGAAATTAGTAATGAAGTCTCAAGTTTTCATAGTATGTGAAGTGCACTAATACATATTTTACCTGAATCTATTTGGGGGAAGATTACCAATAGAATGCCTTTGTATGATTATTTGACAGAACTAACTACTGTACATAATAAGACAGATCTGCATAAATAAAGGAATGTACGACAATGAAAAAAATTTAAAAATAGTGAGCTTTAAACTATTTTTATTCTTTTAATGAGACTTAAGACACTTTCTATATTTTGAATATAAATTTACTTGCAATAGGAAATATTGCAGAACTAGAGTGTGTAGACATAGGAAAGGATTTGATGCCATACACTGATTTCTTTAAAGAAGGATCCACCTGTATATTGGTTTTTCTTGGGCTTCTATGGCTGTTCAGGTAGAGATTTAAAAGCAATTAAACTAAAATTCCAGAGTTCTTACCCCCTTCTACTGTTATTTTATTTTATTTTTTTTTACTTTTTTATTTTATTTTATTTGATAATCAGAATTTTTATTAAAAATAAATGGTAAGCAATCAACTGAACTCAATATTTGAAATGAGAAGAGTCATCTGGCTATATTTTTCCAAGGCCTCTCTTTCCTGATTAAGAATAGAGTGAAACAATGAGTTGCATTTGAGCTTTTAATTAGACCAAACTTAATATATTTTTAATTTTGCCCACCAGACATTGCAAAAATCTCTGCTGCTGATTTTACAAGAATTTATTTTTTTAAATATATTTTATTGATTATGCTATTACAGTTGTCCCCTTTCCCCCCTTTATTCCCCTCCACCCTGCACACCCCCTCCCACCTCCATTCCCCCACTTTAGTTCATGTCCATAGGTTGTACATATAAGATCTTTGGCTTCTCCATTTCCTATACTATTCTTAACCTCCCCCTGTCTATTTTGTACCTACCATTTATGCTTCTTATTCCCTGTACCTTTTCCCCCATTTCCCCCTTCCCCACTGATAACCCTCCATGTGATCTCCATTTCTGTGATTTTGTTCCTGTCTAGTTGTTTGCTTAATTCGTTTTTGGTTTTCATTTTAGGTTCACTTGTTGATAGTTGTGAGTTTGTTGTCATTTTACTGTTCATATTTTTGATCTTCTTCTTTTTCTTAGATAAGTCCCTTTAACATTTCATATAATAAGGGCTTGGTGATGATGAACTCCTTTAACTTATCTAGGAAGCACTTTATCTGCCCTCCCATTCTAAATAATAGCTTTGCTGGATAGAGTAATCTTGGATGTAGGTCCTTGCCTTTCATGACTTAGAATACTTCTTTCCAGCCCCTTCTTGCCTGCAAGAATTCTTTTGAGCAATCAGCTGATAGCCTTATAGGAACTCCTTTGCAGGTAACTATCTCCTTTTCTCTTGCTGCTTTTAAGATGCTCTCTTTATCTTTAATCTTGAGTAATGTAATTATGATGTGCCTTGGTGTGTGCTTACTTGGGTCCAAGTTCTTTGGGACTGTCTGAGTTTCCTGGACTTCCTGGAAGTCTATTTCCTTTGCCAGATTGGGAAAGTTCTTCTTCATTATTTGTTCAAATAAGTTTCCGATTTCTTGCTCTTCCTCTTTTTCTTCTGGCACCCCTATGATTCAGATGTTGGAATGTTTAAAGTTGTACTGGAAGTTCCTAAGCTTCTCTGCATTTTTTTGAATTCTTGTTTCTTCATTCTGTTCTGGTTGAATGTTTATTTCTTCTTTCTGGTCCAAACCATTGATTTGAGTCCCTGTTTCCTTCCTGTCACTGTTGGTTCCCTGTGAATTTTCCTTTATTTCACTTTTCATAGCTTTTACTTCTTGCTCTATTTTTGTGACCATACTCGACCAATTCTGTGAGTGCCCTGACTACCACTGTTTGGAACTCTGCATCTGATAGGTTGGCTATTTCTTCGTAGCTCAGTTGTATTTTTTTTGGAGCGTTGATCTGTTCTTTCATTTGGGCCATTTTTTTTTTTTTTTGTCTCAGTGCACCTGTTAATTTGTAAGGGGGAGGGCCTTAGGTATTCCCCAAGGAGGGGCAACCCACATTGCTGTGTTGTGGTGCTATATGTGGGGGAGGGGTCTGAGAGGGAATTATGCAGATTGCTCAGCTCTTGGCAGGCTTTCAGTCACTTCTCCTGCTATCCACAAGCAAATTGGGCCCTTTTGGTGCTGATTCCTGGGTGGGTGGTTTTGTGTACATTCTAGGATGCTGTGGATCTCTCCAATGAACACTCCTGTGGGGCTGGGAGTTACTCCCACCACTGCAACCCCCACAGGTTTTTTCAGTCAGAAGTTTTGAGGCTTTCTTTCCCCACGCTGGAACCCTTGGTTGTGTGGTAGGTCTCACTCCCCAATTGTTCTTCTCCCTGGTTTATCTGCACACAAATATGGGACTTACCATTCCGCCAGCTGCTGCTGCCTTGTCTGGAGTCCTCTCCATCCTGGTTGCCCATCTCCACCCCATCTACAGGTCTGGATGAAATGTTTCTTCTTTAATTCTTTGGTTGTCAGACTTCCATACAGTTCGATTTTCTGTCAGTTCTGGTTGGTTTTTGTTTTTAAATTTGTTGTTGTCCTTCCTTTGGTTGTGTGAGGAGGCACAGTGTATCTACCTATGCCTTCATCTTGGCCAGAAGTCTGGTCCCTTCCACTTTTATTTGACGTTGTTTCATGAAATATAACTTACTTTAAAAAAATATTTTATGTATTTATTTTTATAGAGGGGAAGGAAGGAAAAAAGAGAGGGCGAGAAACATTGGTGTGTGGTTGCCTCCCATGCTCCCCCTACTGGGGACCAGGCCTGCAACCCAGGTATGTTCCCTGACTGGGTTCAGAAGCTGGCACTCAATAAACTGAGCTACACCAGCCAGGGCTACAACTAGCTTTTTTATGTCAACAAATTAAACATACACACACATACACTTTTCACAATTAATCAATGTAGAGTTGTTTAGTTCCAAAGGTTCTGCTTTAAAAAGAAATAAAACTCTGGTATGTGATAAAATATTTCCCAGTCTCTCCACTTTTCCTTGCTTTCTCCTTCCTTCAGCTTAATAATGTTTCAAAAATATCTATTCAATTTAATTTTTTTTAACATGTGTTACAAGACTCCTGATGCCTACCCTGCATTATCTTGTTTTTATATTGCAAAGTTTAAGACTCCAAGATCTTTGTGTTCTATGGCTTAAAATTGATAAATTGGCCTTTTGCTTATCTGCGTTGCCTCTGCTTAATCCCCAGGATTTAAGTTTATTTTTTACTGTTGTTGTTCAAGTACAGTTTTCTGCCTTTTCCCCCAACCCCAGTTCAACACCTCAGTCCTCTCCACCTTCCTTCCCTGTTTCCAACCCTCTCTTTGTTATTGTCCATGTGTCCTTTATAATTGTTCCTGCAAACCCTTCACCCTTTTCCCCTGAAATTCCCTCTCCTCTGCCCTCTGGTCATTGCCAGCCTGTTCTCAATTTCAGTGTCTTTGGTTATATTTTGCTGGCTTGAATAATCAATTACAGTTGACATATTCAATATTATTCATTAGTTTTAGATGAATGGCATATACCTTATGAACTAATCCATCTGATAAGTCTAGCACTCACCTGGCACCATATACAGGTATTACAATACTATTGACTATATTCTCTATGCTGCACTCTACATCCCTGTGACTAATGTGTAACTACCAATTCATACTTTTTAACTTATTTTTTATTTATTTTATTTTTAAAATACATTTTATTGATTATGCTATTACAGTTGTCCCATTTCCCCCGCTTCACTCCTCTCCACCCTGCACACCCCCTCCCACCCACATTCCCCCCTTTAGTTCATGTCCATGTGTCATAAATTCTTTAGCTTCTACATTTCCCATACTATTCTTACCCTCCCCCTGTCTATTTTC
>CM052549.1:44542261-44575070 GCA_028533065.1 Trachops cirrhosus | reverse complement strand
AGCCTGCATTTTTTCATCTAATTTGCGACCAAAATCAACCAATTCTGTGAGTATCCTGATCACTAGTGCTTTGAACTGTGCATCTGATAGGTTGGCTATCTCTTGGTCACTTAAAAGGATGGGTTCTGGGACTTTCAATTCTTCTTCTATTTGAGCCTTCTTTTTGTGTTTTTTTGTTTTTGTTTTTGTTTTTGTTTTTGTTTTTTCTTGGTCTTGTCGAGCTCCTGTAGTGAGCAGAAGGGCCTTACGCGTTCACCAGGGCAGGGCACCCCAGTCGCTGGGTTGTGAAGCTGTAGTTGGGGGTGGGGTCCAAGAAGGAACAATGGCACTTGCTCAGCTCTCTGTAGGACCTCAGACCCTTCTGTTGCTTTCCGCAAGCCAACTGGGCCCCTCTGGGACCAATTCCCATGTGGGTTGGCTTGTGCACCCGACGGGACCTTCCTCCTCAGTCAGTGCCCCAAAGCTCTATTTCCCGGCGCTGGGACCCTGAGCTGTGTACAGTGCCTTGCTTCACAATGGCCGCCTCGCTGGGTCTGCCGGTCACCACCCCCTGGCCGGGGCCCACCAGCCACAGCCACTTGTGAGCCCAGGGTCTGCCTGCTGCGGACTTGTGCGCCGCCTGGGTTGCTCAGCTCTCCGCTCCGCGTCCCTCACCTGGCCGGACTCCGCTCTTCCTCCCTGTCTGGATGACCATGTCCAATTTTAAATCCTTGGGTGTCCGACTTCCATACAGTTCAATTCTCTGTCAGTTCTGGTTGTTATTTTGTTTCTATATCGTTGTTGTCCCTATCTTGGTTGTGCAAGGAGGCACAGAGTGTCTACCTGTGCCTCCATCTTGGCTGGAAGTCTATCTTGTTCATTTTTAAATTGGATTGTTTTCTTGGTGTTGATTTTTATAAGTTCTTTATAAATTTTGGATATTAACACCTTATCAGATGCATCATTGACAAATATATTCTCCCATTCAGTGGGTCGTCTTTTCATTTTGTTGATAGTTTCCTTTTCTATGCAAAGCAGCTTTAGTTTGCTTTAGTCCCATTTGTTTATTTCTTCTGTTTTTTGCTTTACCTGAGGAGATATATTAGAAAAAAAATTGTTACAAGAAATGTCAGAGATTTTACTGCCTATGTTTTCTTCCAGGATTTTTATGGTTTCAAGTCTAATGTTTAAGTACTTAATCTATTGGTGTTTATTCTTGTGTGTGGAATGAGAAGGTAGTCTAGTTTCATTTTTTTTGCATGTAGCTGTCCAATATTCCCAACACCATTTATTGAACAGACTATCTTTACCTCATTGTATGTTCTTGCCTCCTTTGTCAAATATTAATTGACTATAAAGGTGTGGTTTATCTCTGGGCTCTCTATTTTGTTCCACTGATCAATATGCCTGTTTCTTTGCCTGTACTGTCAGGGTGGGCATGGCAGGACAAAATGGCAGTAGAACTACAACCGGGAAAAAGACAGCTGACATCAGACCAGAGAGCTGACGTGGTGGGCTTTGCCATGGCAACCAGAGCCTGAGGAGGACCACCAATGATATGCTGCACTTGGTTCAAAGGGACCAAGCCCCAGATCCTGTGAAGAAGACCCCCAGATTTGGGGTATAAAACCCCACCCTGCTCTTTGTTTGGGGCGACTTCCCCAGCCCAGCTCTGTGGACGGGGGACCTCGTCCAGATGCACAAACCCCAGTGAAGCTCTACACTGCCTGATTTTGTAGCTGATTGGCATTTCTTCCTCAGCGGAGCCTAAGAAAACCTTACAAGTACCATGCTATTTTGATTATAGTGACCTTGCAGTATAGTTTGATATCAGGTGTGATTCTTCTAACTTTGCACTTATTTCTCAAGATTGCTGAGGTTATTTGGGGTTCTTTTGTGGTTCCATATAAATATTTGGATTATTTGTTCCACTTCTATGAAATATGCCATCTATTACAAAAACTTTTAGTATCCCATTCCTTATAATGGTTTTGTTTTTCTGATTGTAAATGAGCAAAATGGCATTTTCTATTAATTATTTGGCTTTCTTTGTGGGTTGACCAACTAAGAGAGAAAGTGTTGTTTTTGTGAGAGGTAGTTCTCATTGTCATCTGGCATTTAGTTTTGGGGGTTAGTGGATTTGAGTCTGCCCCTGAGGAGATGAATATATTCAGGGAGAACTCAGGTTTCTGAGCCTGGAAGAGGAAGGCCTTACTCTGGAATGTGGAAAGTTTCCTTGATAAAGATACAACTCACTGAGGCTTGTTTCCTTTGTGATAAACACACATGCCTGTAGCTGCTGTTATTTTGCCATTTTTAGGCAGAGAAAACGATCAGTTCTTAATGCAGACACAGTGTGCACTGTGCATGGGTACTCAGCAATAATGCCTAGGTTTCTGGATAGAAAGTGTGACATCGTTTCCCTCAAATTCATCCTTTTAAAAGCTCCCCTGAACGCAGTATAAAATAAACAATGTTTTAAAATTTCAACTTAATTAAAATCTTAGTGAGGATGTATTTATTATTAGGCAGACTAACTAAGAAGGGAAATGAGGAAGGCAAATGTATTATTTCAACCCCAAACTCACTCCCTCCTATTGCCCTACAAGCAAGAGGCAAGATGAGATCTGTGCTAAGTGATGAGAAGAATTTCCATCCTGTTTGGATTATGCTGAGATGTTTCTGGAAGACACTTAAGGGAAGAAAACAGAGTGGTAGGAATGCAAATTTTTTATTTACATCTTTTTGGGACACACATTTATGAACTCTCAGAACCATGCTCCAAGGAGGCAGGATTTCCAGTCTGAGGTAAGCACAAGCTGGGCCTTTAAAAAAATGGACCTGCAAGATTGTCCGGGAGGGGATCTCTCTAGTGATAATGGCTGCCGTTTCCATGGTAATCACAAGCACAAGTCAGATTCACCTGCACACACAGTCTCTCTGCTCCTTTTGTTCAGAGCAAACTGCCATTGAGCAGCAAATAGCACTATTAGCAAGGCATTGAGACTTTTAAGTGAATTAGATGCCACTGGTCTGTGTAGAGATCTTTTGTTCTGCAATGAATCTGCAACTTAGTAAGTGCCTTGTTGTTAGCATAATAACAGGAGGGAGCTTGAAAGAAATACTGGTCTAAAAATGTGATCTCACTTGGGCCAGCTTTTCCCCAGAAATAGTTAAGTCTTTAACTTTCAAATCCAGTGATTCCCACACCCAAATACGCTTCAGAATACTCTAATCTTCAAAATGCAAATTATCAAGTCCCACCCCTCCCAGATAATCTGATTTAGTATGTGTGAGCTGGGACACAGGACTCTGAATTTTTAATAGGTAATTTAGCTGATTCAGATGGTCCAGTGATCACACTTTTGAGAAAGCCCTCTTTTGGATATTTGAGAACACTATCCCCTTCATGGAAGATCATGAGTTTAGAGATGGATTGAATATCAAGGTCTTTCTCCCACACAAAATCTACTTTGAATATATTCAAGCCATATGGCTTTAGTCAGGTCGCAAAGTTGTTTTAGGATAGGCCTGGACTTCACTTTGCTCTGGGGGCTTGGATTATTATAATCCAGTTGCAGGGCTCCTTCAGATTGGTATCCAGCACCTCCTGTTCTCATCTGAAGAGAAGACAAGGGGCCACTTTTCTGCAGGACTGGCTGGCTTTAGGGAACAGGCAGCGGGGAGGTGTTACTTCCAAGTTCGAGGCAAAGTTCTAATCGCAATCTGCCTTTCTTATAAAGGTTAGCATGGGCTTCAGCTCTAGGAAGACCAGAGCTTCAAAGCTATATAGGAAGGGAACAGTTGTCCCTTAGAGTTCCTGTCCTTACTGATGCAAATCAATAAATAAATAGCTGTGAGGCCCCCACACCTTGACAAAGTCTTGAGCAATCTCTTCCTTCATTCTTCTATTTTTCCAGCCTCTAAGCTTTTGATGTTCATGGACAATCTCTCTCCATCCCTTTCTTTCCATTTCTGGGTTGCCCTAGGTGCTTCTTTTAACCATACTGTTTGTTAAATAGATGCAGAATCCCAGAAACACCTTCGATGGCCTTGGAAAAGAGTCTGGTATATCTGGAAAACCTTCCCACAGAGTCAGTATCTAAGGTGAACAGGAGTCACACTCAGTGGCTCAGGCTGAAATTCGGAACATCCTAAGTAAAACTTTGCAGGAGGCTGCTCCCACCCCAACCCTACAGTCCTGCTTCAGAAATAACATTAGTGTGCCTGCACAATAGCACTGCAGGTGGTGCTCATGTTTTTATTCAAATGTAGTTTCTCTGTGAAGGAGAACAAAGTAGGTCTGAATCAAAGTCTTATTTTTGGAAAGGAAAAGTAAGTGATGCATTGATAGATATTTGCAATGTGAAAACTACTTCAAAGGACTCATCCTCAATTACTTAACTTTCTTTAGAGCAGGTGGCTAGGGAGGAGTGCAAATCACCAAGAGATCTTGATGGCCACTGTGTTGTTGATGCCTTGTGGCTTTTCCCATCTTCCCAAAGTGGGAAGAAAAGGACTGGTTTTCAGGCAATGAAGTAATGAAAATTAAAAATAAAACAGCACAGAGGCAATTGTTGACAACAGCTTTTTAAAAAGTTTCTACTAACTCTTGTGAGCTAGAACCTTTCTTGCATCAACTGTAGGGCCAGTTTTGTAAACAAGTCATAGTTTAGGTCTGAGCACAGAGGCACTGGGTTACTATGCTTGTCAAGTGAACTATGTAGAGTTGCTTTACTAAGCGGTGAAAAGGAAGAGTAAGGTGTGGTAGTTAAGTCTGTGAGCTTTAAAGCCATGCTGCCTGAAATAGGATTCATGTCCCCTGCTTGCCTCTGTAAAGTGGGAATGCGGAGAGCTAAATCATGTAGTTGCAGTAAGAATTAGATCAAGTGATACATATTATGCTTTTCAGGAAGGGCGGGCACTAAGGAAGCGCCCAGTACAAGTTTGCTACTCTAAATGTGGAGAAAACACTCTTGCATTTGGTGTCACTCCATGGACATGTTTGGATTTAATTGGAGAATCAGGGAAATAATGTTACCACCATTTGGATTGAAAGAATTAGCTTGTCTGTTGCCATCTATGCCCATGGCTTGGATTCTGGAATTAAATCCCCTAATCAAGCAAACAGGAGAGAACATGACAATAGGCTTGGATTTGGCTCTAGCCTCTCCTGTTTCCTGCTGACCAGGAACCCCTTTCCTCCCACTTAGGTTCCATTATTAGATCTTCTTCAGCAGATCTCGTCCCTGCCCCTTTAATTTTCAGAACTCCTGTTTCTTCTCAAGATCTGCTTACTGTCTAATGTGGAATGAGGGGACTTGGAAGCCTCAGTGGAATCATATCCTGTGCAACTGAATAAAGCAGAAGAGTTTGGAATAACAAGGACAAATCCAGCTCTCCTTGATGCGTCCAATGCCCTCAGCTTTTCCTTTCTTCCTCCTTTCAAAAACAGAGTGCCTGTGGTGTATACTAAGTGGTAATGTAATGGTAGTGGAGAAGACAGAATAGGTACTGTCCTTGCGGAGCTTGTATTCTAGATGGAGAAAGGCAAAAAAATTTCATGTTGAAACAAATTCTTCGAAGTAAAGAAAGAGGAGGCTGGAAGAAGAGAGCAGTGAAACACAGTTGGCTAGGGAAGGTAGCTGCTGTGGATGGTGCATTTAAGCTGAGAAAAAAATTGCCTCTTTGTAAGAGGACTGCAGGTGAGGTGGTATTCAGAGGAGATGATGTTCTCAGTGAAGAGAAGACATAGGCTTGGCTAGAAGTGAGGAAGTCTTTCAAAAAAGACTTTGAAAAAGGCTGAGTTATGGTGATACCAATAGCCTGGCCAGGCCACGAGGAACAGAAGGGCCATGGAGGAGGAGTTTGCAAACTGCCCGACGTAGTGGGTGGGGCTGCGGTGTCTGGGTAACGAAGCTGCTGCCTTGCCAACCAGGGGCCTGATGCATCCGGTTCCGGCTGGCAGATCACCCTCCCCTGGGCAAGATGGCCACAGGGGGAAGTCTTGCAGTAAGCACGTGCAAGGCTGGTAAGATAATTGGATAGGGGGAAAGCCCTCCTACCCTTCTCTGGTAGCTGATTGGGGGTGGGACGGGAAGGCAGGTACAAGTGCCACAGAGGTCAGAATGGCAACACCGGTGGAGGGGGGCGGGGACAGGGGACGGGACTGAGGAACCTGTCAGTCTAACCTGGGGGAAAGAAGGGATTAGTTGGGGGACTGATTCTTCCTGAGGAAAAAGGGGATTCACACTTGCTTACCTGCCAAATGTACTGGCCAGTGCGTGTGCAGCAACTTCTGGCCCTGGAAGCCACGTGGCCAGTGCAGTGTCCGCCCCACATGCATGTTCTGAGGAGGGAGCTAGAGACCTGACAGTGGCTTGGTGAAAAGCTCAGCTGCCTGGATGACCTCTCAACGGCTGCTTGCAGCTCCCAGGGGACATTGAATGGGAAAAGGAACTTTGGACGCTGCCTTTGGTTTTGGTCTTGCTGAGGGTGGCTGGGTTTTCCTCCAGATTTCCCAGAGGAAATAGGCTTTGAGACAGGACTGCCATTCTCCCAGATTGTACAGCATTTGAGTAAAGACCTCTTTCCTTTCTCAACAATCTCTGCCTCCAGAATTTTCGTATTGATAGCAGTGGGCAGCCAAACCCTCACTTTTGTGATTCAGTAACAATGGGGATGGTGCTGACCTCAGTGGAGATGTTCCTGAGGGCTCAGGGAAGTATGTGTCTGTGGTGGGTCCCCGGTTGTCTAGTAGATTAGGGACATACAGACCAAAATACAAATTCTTCAATTCAGGTGTCACTTCACATGTGTTTATAAAGCATTATAAAATTATGTCAGGCACTATTCTGGGGGCTGGGCTGCATCAGCAAACACAAAGATTTTCACATAGTGGGACTATGTTCTAGCTGGGGGAAATAGAAAAGAAATAACCAAAGTAATACCCAAGTAAATGATGTGCTATGTTAGGTGTTAAGTGCTATGGAAAGAAAGTAAGACAAGGTAGGTGAGCAGGATAAGGAGAGCATGAGAAGTGCAGAGGCAGTGGCACTGTGTGTGTGTGTGTGTGTGTGTGTGTGTGTGTGTGGTGTAAAATAGAGTGGTCAGCCTCATTCAGAAGCAACATTCAAGGGTTTAGCTGTATAGGTGACCAGGGAAGAGGGGCCCAAGCAGACAGAACAGCCAGTACAAAGGCCTGAAGTTGAGCACATGACCCTGGGTAATGATGAGTGTCAGGGCATTTGGACTGAGCTTTACAGGGAGCTGAGGGCTGCTGGTGTCTGAGCTGAGGGAGGGGCTACAGCTTTTCAGGCACATTCCACTGGTGCTCAGTGAATGGCAGTTGCCACTTTAGAGGCCTGACTTGGTGTCAGTGTTTGTGGGCTGGAGCTTAGAAGGCATGGGTGGGACACTGTGCCAGGAGCTGGGATTTTGCAGGGACTTTGTTCTGCCTCGAGGTTCCCCTTAGCTTTCTGTGGCAATATCACCCTAGCTCCTCTAGCCTTCAAGAGGGATTCTTGGGCCCACATTGCCCATACCCTCTTCTAGTCCAATCTCATCCTAACCTAAATCCCAGCTCCTCAGTGCCACAGACCTGAGTAAGATATCAGGAGGGAAGCAACTGGCCTGAGCTAACAAGCATTGCTGATGAGTTAGGGGACTGGCTGAACTTGACAATGGGTGGGAGAAAAGCAGGGCATTCAGAGCCAGACTAATTTTAGCTTCTATTTTACCTTTGCCCTTTAGGAGACCTTACAAAAATTACTCTCAGGTCCCCCTAAGATCCTCAAGGAACTCTGTTTGCTTTCAGATTTTGAAGCCTTTCACCCTTGGGTTTTTTAAATTTTATTTTTGAGATATAATTCACATATCATAAAAAGTGTACAATTCAGTAAATTTTAGTATATTTGCAAGGTTGTGCAATTATCACTCCTATCTATCTAATTCCAAAACATTTTTCTCACCCCCAAAGAGACCCATCCATACCCATTAGCAGTCACTTAGTATTTGCCCCTGGCCCCAGCAACCAGGAATCTACTTCTATATCTATGGATTAATCTACTCCAGACATTTCATATAAATGGAATCTTAAATATGTAGCTCTTTGTGACTGACTTCTTTCACTAAGCTAATATCTTCAAGGGTCATCCATTTATAGCATGTCACTTCATTCTTTTTATGGCTGAATAATATTCCTCTTTGGATTTAGTTAGCATGAGAGGTCAGTGGATTTCTGTCCCACCTATTACCCTGCACAAATTTATTACTGATGAGCAGTCAATATTGCTGCCCCCTCTCATCCCCTAAGCTTGAGGCCTATATATGATGCTTTTTGCTTTTATTGCCTTCTAGGTTCTGGGAATGTGTCTCCCTTGGATCTTTGTTGAGCTGAGATGATAGTTATTAAAGCAGAGATAATAATTACTGTCTCACAAGTTATTGTGAAGATAATTGAAACAGTTTATAAAAGCATCTACTCCTCTCCCTTTGTATTGAGTATGCTGTGTAGGCCACTTTCCATTGCTACAGTAAACACCTTGCTCCCCTTCTACTCAAGAGACCATTTCTTGTCTCCTTGCTCCTGTGACGTGGTCTGGGTGTATGGGCTTTCTGGGGTGGTGGGAGTTACGATTAAGCGGGTCCTAAGTTGTGGGGGTACTTCTGACTATGGTGCTGGATAAAGGGGTCACTTGCTTTAGCCCCAGGGAGGCAGTAAGCTGTGGGAGTCTGGAAAAAGCTTGGCTCAGAGAGTTTGTTAGATAAATGTCTGAAAGGAAAGCTAATGATTAGGCCCCTCGGCCTCCAGCTGAAAGTGCTGAGTAGTAACTGGTGTCCCAGCACAGACAGTTTCTCATCTCACTGCCTTGCTTCTTCAGCATGGGTGGTCACCACTTCTCCCGGCCACTCCTCCCATCAGCGAGTGGGTCTGCTGTTTGGTAGAAAGTTAGGGCCTTGCACAAATCAGCACTCCTCTCTTATGACATCGAAGGACACCCCAGGAGAAGCCAGAAATGCAAGTTAAGAGGGAATGTTTTGGGGAGAGTGGAGAAAAGGAGTGACAGCACACTGGTCTGATTTCAGGGTACTCCTATTCTGTGATCCATCCCCCTTTCATCATGCCATGTCTGTGCCCCACTCATTCTGAGCCCCTTGGAGCAGTAGTTCCAAATCATCCTGTGCAGCAGAATCAGCTGAGGAAATTAAAAAATATGCAGATACCTAGGCCCCTCTCAGATTCTGATCCAATTGCTCTGGGGTGGGATCTGGGCAACCAGCATTTCTAATAAGGTCTCCAGGTGGTTCTAACATGATGAAGTCAAGGAGCACTGAGTTGGTGTCACCTCCCACTTACCTCTGAGGAAACCTCCTGCAGGCTGCCACAAGACAGGCAGCAAGCAATGTGAAGCTTGTGTCCACTGGGGAAAGCAGGCTTGAGGAGTGGAGGGGCTCTCTGGCCCAGGGGGCCCTCATCAGGGGCGTCATGAGACTTCATTTTCTCTCTGAAGGCCCCTGTTACTTAGCCTTCATTTGGCTTTCCTGCTACTGGAGCTGCTCCTGGGGAGGCAGTGTCTGCTTCCCCAGAGCAATCCTTGGGTCTAGTAGGCACCTAGGGTGGAGGTTGGAAGGCAGCAGAGACTGTAGAGACACTGTGGTGAAGGGGAAGAAGCAGAAGAAGCAGGCCTAGGCTTCAGGGCCATCCCTAACCAGCTTAGATGTTTGCGAGGCCAGTTATTTTAACTTTTGTGAGTTCCCTATTTCTAATCTGAGCAACCCCCCTATTATGGTTGCTTGGGGCTCCACTAAAATAACATAGTCATGTAAAGGTATTGTACACTGTCAAGCATAACAAAAGCATATGTCCTGTCATTATGGAAGGGCCCCCAAGTCCTGTTTTCCTCTCCAGTGTTTCAAGGTCTTATCAGCAAAACAGAACTCCTCTCCATCTCTGGGGTTGGGGACTCAAGACCCTCAAGACTCTTCCTCAAGAGTCAGGAGCAAACCTGTTGTGAATAAGCCCTTGTAAATAAACAAAGTGTGCTATACTGGATGGTGAACACAGAAAGAAAAATTTTTTTTCCCCAACAAAGAGAAAAAAATGAAAGAAAAAAGTGAGCCCAGCATGCCTAAATTCCTGAGTCCTGGGCCCCTCTTTGGGTTCTCAAGGTGGGAGAGCAGGAGGCTAGGAAAAGGTGAAGCCAAAGTGGGGACAAGTCAGTGTGTTGGGGACCACGGGAGGCCAGGGACAGGGCAGAAGCATCCCAGGGTGGGGTTAGGTGCCAGCGTGGATGCCGAGGGGCTCCAACTGGAGTGGGTGGAGAGGAGATTTGAGCCAGGACTACAGACTCCTCTTTGTCCCCACATAATCCAGCTGCCTTAGTGCCCCTAAGGGTGTCCTGAGAGGGCCCCCAAAATTTCCCCAAGGGCCTGAGGTGCTTATCTGGACCATCACAGGAAAATCCCCACTGGTCTCCCTCTTCCAGCCTGGCTAAGGCAAACACATTTCCTTTTCATTGGCAGGAGGAAGGGGCATCATCTTGTTACACTCAAAGGTAGAGGCATGTGGAGTGAGCAGGAGACCCTGTAGCAGGCTTTTTTTTTTTTCCGTGAGTAATGTCATTTTGGGTGAGGTGGGGAGATGAGGAATTTGAGCAGGAGGAAGTTGGTAGGGAGTGCAGAAGTCTGAAGGTTTTGTATTTTGTTGTTGCTGGGCATGGTTCTGAGAAAGGAGAAGAAGAGAAAGTGCAGCACATTACTGCCATCACCAGGGGCTCAAGCTCCTAGGAAGAAGGCGGGGAGCTCCTAGGAGCGAACAGTGTGCTGAGGTCCCCAGAGGAGCTATTGTCTAGCCTTAGCTGCAAGGGGTGTGGCCTTTGAGGAAATACCTATATCGAATACCAGTTATGTGTATGATTCTTATCCACTTATGAAATACTTTTTCTTATAACTCTTTTGATTCTCCTAACAGCCCTGGAAGGCAGGTTGAGCCAGTTTTATCAAACCCGTTTTATAAAGGAGAAGATGGGGTCCGCACAGGTGAAGCAAATTGTGGAAGAGTCTGGACTCCTAAGCGGTAGAGCTGGGAGTGGAACACGCAGGTGGGGGACTTTTCATTGTGTCATATTTGCTCACTTTTCATTTTGGCTTCTCCAGTGTTTTGTTTCATTTTTTCATTAACATAAACCAGTATTTTTTTAAATTGATAAGAACAGATACTACACTTCTTAGCCCAAAGGCTGAGAAGTGATAAACCTGTACTTTTTTAAAAAAAAGACTTTATTTATTTTATTAGAGAAAGGGGAAGGTGGGGAAGAAGAGGGAGAGAAACATTGATTGGTTGTCTCTCACAGGCTCCCAACCTGGGATCTAGCCTGCAACCCAGACACGTGCCCCAACTGGGAATTGAACTGATGACCTTTCAGTTTTCAGGACAATGTTCAACTCACTGAGCTACACCAGTGAGGGCTGTTTTCTTTTTCTTAAATAAAAGCTTTATAGGACTCACTAATACTTCTCCAGTGCTTTGGTTGTGGCATGCTCACACCTGCGATGCTGCCAGGCCTCTGGTCCATGGTGGCTTCATCCAGGAGCACTGGGCGAGACCCCATGTGGGCTCTGCGTCTTGGCTCCTCAGGTGAGAGACTGAGGTTTTGGCTGATGTGTGAACTGAAGTTCCTGCTTTTGCTCTCTGCATTGTGTATATTTAATCATGTTTGACGGAATTTACTTGAGTCCAAGTTCAGGCTGCTAGCCTTCTTCCTTTCCTTGTTCCTTTCATTTTTACCCTTACTCTGTGCAAGTGATTTGTCTTCTCTAGACCTCAAACACACAGTCCCTCTCCCCTGGCCAACCCCCACACCTAGAGAAGAGCTATCCTGTGAAAACTTCTCCCTCTTCTCTTTGGAAAGGGACATTGTCTTGTGCGGCAGACTGTTGCCTTGGGAAAAGAAGCCAGAGCTCTCTTGGATTTTTTGGCTTTTTTCCCCTTAAGCCTCACATTTGTCTTACTCTATTTTTTCCTGTCTCAGCTTTTCCAAGTCTCCCTCCTGACTTGCGACTTCCCCTGCATAGGCTGCCTGAAATTTTCCTGCTGGTTTTGAACACTTCCTCATTTAACTATGCCAACTAGGAATTAAAATAAGCATTTGCACTGGTTAAAAAAAAACCCAAGAGCCTATATTCATAATGTGTGGCTCAGAGCTAGAGTGGGGCCTGATTGGGTGCCGCTGGCATTGCCTGGAACTTCCTGGTTTGCAGAGTGTTTTCTTATGCATTTGGTCAGCCCAGCAATGGTGTGAGGCTGATGGAGCAGGAATTGTCATTCTTGTTTTACAGAGATCAAAACAGAGAGAGGATCCCAAAGGCTGACTCAACAAGGATCATCTGACTTCACATTTTGGCTTTAGACTACGAATCTGAATTTTGTATAAGAAAACCCATTGTTTCAGAGGAGAGTATAAAAGTTCAAGTATGGAGTCCATACCTGATATTGGGTGTTGTCTCAGTCTGCTTGGACTACTGTAACAAAATACCACGTAGTGGGCAGCTTAAACAACAGAAATCTATTTCTCACAGGTGGGGAGGCTGGAAGCCCGGGATGCCAGCTAATTTCATTCTGGTGAGAACTCTCTTCCAGGTTTGCAGACAGCTGCCTTCGCTCATTGTGTTTTTGCTGTGTCTCACATGAGAAGCCTCTTTTTCTCTATTTTCCTCTTTCTATAAGGCCACAGTTTTATTGGATTAGCCTTCTCCTTATGATGTCATTTAATCTTAATTTTCCTAAAGACCCTATCTCCAGATATTATCACACTGGTGTTAGGACACCAACATATGAATTGGGGTGGGGAGAGAGTAGGCACAATTCAGTCCATAGATGGTGTCTCTAGGAAATATTAGCCTGGCTGCTAACATACCTCAGATATTAGTAAATCCCCGTTAGTCCAAGGACTTCGGGTTGTCAGGTCCTCAGACCTAAGGGCTTATAAGCTCAGCCTTGTCTATGCTCCAGACCTGATTAGTCATTGGTTACTGACACACCTTATCCAAGTCCAAAATTACACATTTCTTAAGGTAAACTAATTACATTATAGTCAAATTTAAAGCCCTAGTAGGTAGCAACTCTATCACCAATCCCATCTATTAAGTGTTGATTTATATTTACTCTCAGAGAACCAACTCATGTCTGTTTCTTTGGGACATCTCATTGTCACTTCCATGCGTCTCCAATGCATGGACCAACGGAGGTCTTTTCACTCTTGGTTAAGCTTGATATTGTCCTCTCTTTGCTCCAAATATCTACTAGTTTTGAGAATGTTTTGGTACCCAGGAACTCTTTTATGTCAGAGAAGACAGATGCTACACCTCACCTTTTGCAGTATGTTAATGTGGGGTTCTTGCTCATTGTTTGCATGAAAAGTCAGACTCAGCAACTTATTATTTCCATTTTAATTTAGTTACATTTTGGGGGGAGGCCTAATCCTGGAGACAGAAGGAGCCTAACACAGAGGTAGCTTTCTTATCTTAATACACTTTTCTCCAAACTCTGTCTGAATTTCTCACTGTTCTTTTCTTGTATTGCCTGTAAACCCACTGATTTCAGATTCTACTTTGCAAAATGTGAAACTAGTTGGATCAGTTATTTGTTCATTAGTTCAGCAAACATTTGTTGAGTACTTTCTATGTTCCAAACACTGTGCTATGCATGCTTTGGGTATGCTGAGGCAAGGAAAACCTTTGTTCTCTGAGAATATAGGCTAATGTGAAGGCCAGATAAGTGAATAAGCTTCCACAAAATTTTGAAAAATGCTATGACAAGCATTACACAAGGTAGTGTAGAAGCACTTGGGGATATAGATGGAATGCACCATTCGATAAGAAAAGGGATATAAGAGGAGGGTCACATTTTCCACTCCAACTGTGGGGGAAGGATGATTAGCTCAGTTGTGACAAAGTGAGTTTGCAAGTGCTTATGGGAGTTTCCAACAGACAGTTGGTTATGTGGCTCCTCCTGAATTTAGGAGAAATATCTGGTTGTAGATAGACCTTCAGAAAGCATCAGCTTATACATAGCAGGTAAAGCTGTGGGAGTAGATGAGATCACTCAGGAAGGGTATGTAGTATGAAAATACAGAGGGAAGAGCTGGAAGAAGGTAAATAGTCCACACAGGTGAGGCACTGGAGAGAGTAGAAGCTGGTCAAGAGGCAAGGGAGTAAAGTGAGTGAACATGAAATCCGGGGTGGAAAAAAGAGCAAAGGGAACACAAAATAGGGTTGACAGGCTGGAGAGAGTAGGTGGGATTCAGAACTGGGGGTGCCAGTCTGATTCAATGGTGGCTGTATTGTGGTGATCTGGAAAAATAGAATGTGGTTAAGGGTTGGGCATTTGAGTCTAAAATATCAGAAATGGAACAACTCTAAGGAGTAATTAAACTAAAGGTGTGGTTTTGAGAGGTCAAGCATTTTCTGATGACGGTGACTATGGACAGCATTTTGCACGAGCTGTAAGTCCTCCAGAAGGACGTTGTGATTTAAGTGCCTGAGTCTGAGATCAGTGTGTAGTGAGGTCAGAGATAAGGATGACAGCGAGGGACTTAAGAAAATATTAACAATTTGGAAGTGGAAATGGGGGAATTCTGCACATAAGCAGAGCTTGAAAATACAAAAGAGCTTTTATCCCAGGTGACTGAGAAAGTGCTAGTCTCAAGGAGACTCCCTCATAAGAGGGAGTAGAGGACGTAGAGGGCAGGGAACATCTTTGAATAGGCTGAAAATAATAAAGGGATTTATTTATTATCACGTGGGGAAGACAGCTGAAAGTAAGTCTTAAACAGAAGGAAAATAGTGGGAAATTGGATTTGAGGAGCACAGTAGAGGAGGGGCAGGTGATCAGAAGGATCTGAAATGTTCATAGTGTCCAAGGATGCAGTGGGATTGCTGGAAATAGGAGGAAACTTGGGCTCCAACTGGTGCCTCGGGCCTGGTCATTGCCCACGACAGTGGCCTTTGCTATTCTTTATCCTTCTATTGGGCAAAAGTGAAGTCAACTGGAATGCAGGAAACTCTGGGACTTTTATCTCCTCCCAAGGGAGTAGTTTTTCACTCTAATCTGAAGGAGCCATTCTCCTTCTAATAGGGATGTCTACCAAGAACTACTAAATGTTAATTTGAAATTCTAATACCATAAACATTTTAAACATGAAGCACTTCTCAGCTGTTAGCCTTTGCCCTGATCCACTGAGATCAAATACAAATGTGCTTCTGGGAAAATTGTTTTCCAAAGAGTTTTATCAATTATAATTTAAAAACATGTGTAATGTATGTTTTTTTCCTTAAAAAATTACATATAGTGATTTCATAAGAAGGAGGAAGAATTCTGTCAGTGTGAACATACAGCGTATTTGGTCTAAGTTGGCAAATCAGCAAAGAACATTCTTCCTTGCTAGAGGATTAGGAAAGACTTAAAATAGTTACCCAAATTGTCAAGTCAGGAACATTTTTGTGCAATACTCAAAGGTTCATTAGCCTACTCACAGTGCTTTTGACATTGTCCTCTCTTTGTCACCCTACTCCTATCTTACCGAGTGAAGTCAAGAATTCTTTGGGGAAAAACCCAATTCCTTCACAGCAAATAAGAGGTTATTCCCCACAGACATAGAGCTGAGGGATCCTGCGCTGAGAGCTGAGGACTAATCCCCTGAGGCCACTTCTAGTTTGTTAATTCTGACCCCTAGGGGCTGGTTTCTGCAAATGTATCCATAGGCTAGGGCAAGTGACTGCACCTTGCTGGCACTGCCTTTAAAAAGAACCTGCATCGCATGGACAAAACTACGGGGCTTGGAAATGGAAGGGAGGAGGGGAGGGATGGGTGGGTGGGCTGGAATGGGAATAAAAGATAGAAACTGTACTGAATAATCTAAAGTAAAAAAATTAAAAAAAAAAAAAGAACCTGCATCGAACTGGTGCAAGAACAAGGAGCCATTGATCACCAAACTGGAAAGAAAAGGGGTAGTAAAGGCACCTAAACACAAATGCAAACTCATTAAAAAATTAATACATAACAAAGGACTTTAAAATTTACTGGAAATTAGAAAAACCCAGAAAATGATGAATTATTTACAAAATCATGAAAATGTCATTGCCAATTTTATTCATAAAAACCAAATGGCTGGTAAATGATAGTACTTCCTTCATTAAAGTGTTTTTTTTGTTTTTGTTTTTCGTTGTTGCTTATGCTCTAGTAGGAATGACTGGGGTAGTTAGGTAATGGGTATATCTCATTATCAATTGGAGAGTGAGGGCAGGTATAAGTACTAGAAAATCCTAAGATAATGCATAGGTGACCCATGAGTTGCATCTAGCCCAAAGATGCATTTTGTTGGGCCCATCTAGTAATAATTTAACAATGGCTGTGTAGTATTCTAGAATCCAGAATGCATTTAACCAGTGCCTTCTTAATGGGCTGGTTCCAGACTGTTTCCAGTATTTTGTTCTTATGAGAAATGTTTCAATGAACATCTTTATACATAATCTTGAATTTTTTGCCGGAGTATCTAGCAATACAATTGCTGGTTAAAAGGGAATGTTCATTTCTAACTGAAAATATATTATCAAATTATCATTCAAAATTACTGTACCAATCTATGCTGTTTTTCGCAGTGAATCAAATTGTTTTTTTTTAACATATTCAACAACATGATTGTTATAAGTGAAGTCAGCTAATCTGAGTTGCAAAGTGATACATAATTGCTCAAAATTTACATTTATTTCATAAGGAAATTAAATATTTCCACTGTACTTATTGATCATTTGTATGTCCTTGTCCATTTTTTTACTGAAAGGTCAGCTCTTTTCTTATTGATTTTTAAGGGTTCTTTATGAAAATTAGTCCTTAGACTTTGATTTGTATTGCAAATATTTCTCTGCATTTGCTATTCATCTTTATAAATTTTTCCCCAAACATTTGCTTTCAACTTTTCCTTCAAACATTTGCTTTTAGTTACAGTTAGTAATTAGTAATGCCTTCAGAATATTTTTTCATCCTAGAAAAACATCCCTCAATATTACATATGTGTGGGGATTTAGTTAATAATGAAGGCAACATTTCAAATTAGTGAAGAGAAGATATATCATTAAATTATTAGTAACTGTTTTTGGAACAACTTGACAACTACTTGGAAAAATAAAATAGAATCTCTAAATCACCTCTTACATCAAGATAAATTCTAGGTAGGCTAAAGATTTAAATCTAGAGGATGAAAGTGAAAGAAGAAAAATATGAATGAATATTTTTAGAATATTGAGGGATTCTGAACAATTTATATTTGCCTCTGCATGAATCTCAATTCATTTTGCTTAAAGTGGCTTTATTTTTTAATTTTCTTATATGGTAGGGCTAATCATCCCTGATTACTTTTATTTTTCAGCTTTTACACATACATTATTACATATGCATTTTTATGAAAGGTTTTTGAATAGTAAACAGCTACTCACAGTTGTAATGATATTGATGATAATGCATTTATCCCATGCTTATTCAATGCCCTACCCTGTTCTAAGTGCTTTAATTTTATTGATCAACTTAATTTCTGCTGTGTTGTAAATGCTTTTATTACCATTACCATTATGAACTTGAGAAAATAAGAGAGTGAGGTGCTTATCTCCTTATCTTCTTATTTCCTACTTTAAATTTCCAAGACAAGGTCTCATCAACTTTCCATATCAGGATATGTCACAGGTCACTAGCCAAGCTATGGATTGGCTCCTGTTCAGCCAGTCAGGTGAGGTCACAGTATCTTGGAACAAAGCCAAACTCCTTAGCTTTGGCTGTGGTGGGATGCGCACCATGGCTGACGTGTTTGGTACCTCCCTGGAATTAAACATGTGGGCAGTGCTTTCTCTGTTTCTTTTAATGTCTGCTCTTGGGAAAGAAACCCATGTTGATTTTAGACTTCTGATTATGAACAAATAAATTTCATCAAAACTTCATTGGGGACACAGACGAATTCATATGGGAGCAAAGATTTTTGCCATATCAGTGCAACTAAAAAAATATTTAACAAGGTCACTAGATTTGCTCGGCAGTCAAACTTACTAGGGAGTTTTATCTGGTTGACTTCAAAGACTAAATTTTCAGGTTTAGTAGAGGGTGTGACATTAGGGAAAGGAGTTGAAGCATTAGAGGAAAATAAGAAAATATAATAGATATGACATATGCTGAAAATAGATGGCATTCACATCCTGAGAATGAAGAGTCTTCATGAGCATTCTCTAAAAGAAAATGTTTTTCTGTAACTTTGCCAAAGAGAAACCTCATTGTTTGCTTTAAAAGAACACTTCATTAATTCTGTAGTTTAGAAAGGGAGTTGGAGTTTTGCATTTGTCTGTGAATGTCTCAAATATTTATGCAAAACAGTGGTGGATTTTAAGGTGTTAGTATTACATGTGTTTTTGTAAGAGCTATATAAAGAAAAATCCATCTGTTGAGGGACTCTAAAAACACCTGGATCTTTTAAGATCACAAAGAATTAAATCATTTCCCACCAGAGTCTGGCTTACTTTTGAAAGCTTCCTCTGCTGTTTTGGCTTATCATTGTTCTTTCTTTTAGAGGATACAAATGACCCACTGAAAAGAGAGGTGAACACTAGTGCATTAGAGGGCTTGAATGTTGTTCATACCAGGACAGCAAACTGGAGGAAGTGAGAGCAGAGAGTAGATCTCATATTTGGGTGATTGTTTAATATTTGCATTTTATTCAAATGCTTAGCAGCTACTGGAAATTAAACATGGAAGAAAAGCTTTGGGAAATCATCAACTAAAAACTGTTGCTGATAAACAATACCTGTCATGATCTGCCTTCTATCAAAGTCATTTTTGCCCTTCATCCCCTTGTCAGACTCTCAGACCCTTGAGAGTTATATCTAAGTTATCTTCTTAACCTGCACAGTGCTTCATATAGTATTCAGTAACCATTGTGCCGAGTTGAATTTTATTCAAAGACAAAAACTTCTATTTTTAGGAAACGAGGATCCCAGCAGCATAAGAATCCAAAGCAAAAACAAAAGCAAAAACCCCCAAACAAACCCACAAACACAATGTCATCTGGGGAAAAGCCTATACTAGTGTGGCAAGGTCTTCATGCATTAAAATAATATATAATTGTTTCACTATCCATTTTTGAACTTTTCTATATAAGGAATATCTCAGCCAGAACTCTTTAGGAGAACTTTGGAGACAATCTCACATAAAGTGTAACCCAAGGTAGGCTACCATATTGATATGCTGGGTAGAAGAGAGAAAAACTGATAGAACCCAAATGAAAAGCCTCATATTGTTTTTTTTACCAACCACTCTTCTCTTCCTACTTTGTATTTTCTTGGAGAACTCTTCTCCCCAAAGGAGAGTTTCCTTTGCAATCGTATTCCTCATGCTGTCCAGCCACTGGTTCAGATTTTCAGAAGGCTGTGGTGTTTTAAAATCTGCTGGTACTAAAGTGTCTAGGGCATCAAGCAAAGAGAAGTTAATGACCTTAAATTAAGGCATTCAAAATCACCTGGGCAAAGAAGACAAGGACCTTTTCGGTTTAGCAAAACTTTAAAGTAGTAATAAATACTATGTCATTTAAAAAAATGATGCCAAGTCATGAAAGACAAGGACCTGCGTCCCAGATTGCTCTATCCAGCAAAGCTTTCATTTAGAATGGAAGGGCAGATAAAGTGCTTCTCAGATAAGGTCAAGTTAAAGGAGTTCATGATCACCAAGCCCTTATTGTATGAAATGTTAAAGGGATTTATCTAAGAAAAAGAAGATAAAAAAACACGTATAGTAAAATGACAGCAAACTGACAGTTATTAACAACTGCACCTAAAACAAAAACAAGAAGAAACTAAGCAAACAACTAGAACAGGAACAGAACCACAGAAATGGAGATCACATGGAGGGTTAGCAACAGGGGAGTGGGAGGAGGAGAGAGGGGGGAAAGGTATGAAGAGTAAGTAGCTATGAAGGTAGATAGAAAATAGGGGGAGGGCAAGAATAGTAGGGGAAATGTAGAAGCTAAAGAACTTATGACACATGGACATGAACTAAAGGTGGGGAATGTGGATGGGAGAGGGTGTCCAGGGTGGAGGGGAATGAAGGGGGGATAATGGGAAAACTAATAGCATAATCAATAAAATACATTAACAAAATAAAAAATAAAAAAATGATGCTGTTGCTACTGGGTTATACTTTCCCTTTCGTATATGACTCATTTATCACACAGTATCCTGTGAAATTGATGGGTTCAAATAACCTCATTTTAGAAATAGCAGGGAGAAATGAAAGGGAGAAAGAAACTCATTCATACAGCCTTACTCTTGTCTTAAATTAAGATGAGATTTTTTACTCACCATTTGTAATAAAGAACCAAGCCGGAGACGATACCACTAGAGCAGAGGCATAATATACTAGGACCAGAGACTTAGTTCAAGAATAGGAAAAGAAACTCAGAAAAACAGGAAACACAGTAATTACTATATTATTTTTTTCTCCTCAAGGGAGATTAATCTTAGCCTAAAATCTAACATGAAGTAAGTCTTAGGGAAGACTCTGTTGACTCACGGAGTTCTTTTCAGAACTGACACAGTTTATTGAAGTATCTGATGGATGTTCCTTTTTTTTTCTTTTTAAGGGCCAAAAAACAGAACAGATTTTCTCCTGGTGTTATTACACAGAGGTTGTAATAGAAGAAAGATAGAAAAATTGACAATAATTCTTGTTGACTCTTTTTATATCAACGTTCAATGATAGAAACGTTCAATTGATGTTTCCTGGTATTGTCTCTGACTTCCTTTTAACATGAAAATTTGATCTAGATATAATTCATATACGATGCAGTTCACCCTCTTAAAGTATACAGTGCTAGTATATTCACAGAGATGTGTAACCATTATTACAATCAATTTTTGTACAATTTAGTCACCTCAAAAAGGAGCACCACAGCCACTAACAGTCACTCCCCATTTCCTTCCCACCATTCCCCAACCCTGACCTAGGTAACCACCAATCTATTTTCTGTCTGTATACATTTGCCAAATCTGGACATTTAATATAGATG
Organism: Trachops cirrhosus; assembly: GCA_028533065.1. Classification (NCBI taxonomy): domain Eukaryota; kingdom Metazoa; phylum Chordata; class Mammalia; order Chiroptera; family Phyllostomidae; genus Trachops; species Trachops cirrhosus. Next base: position 44,553,993 of record CM052549.1, on the reverse strand, counting down.
AGATCATGCAATATAAATGAGATCTGGCCTCTCATATAATGTTTCAAGTTTCATTCATGTTGTACCATATATCAGTACTTCATTCTTTTTTAAATGAATAATATTTCATTGTATACCACATTTGAATCCATTCTTCAATTGGTGGATCTTGTTACTGGCATTGGGGTCTTAGGTTTTCCAAGACAGAAACTGAGAGGAAACCCAGAGAAATTTACAGACAGATTTTATTAAATTTAGGTTTGAGCACAAGGGAGGTGGCCCAGAGGAAAGGAAGGTCCTCTGAACTGATTCAGGGGCTGGCTCTGTTCAGCTGTTTTATAAGCTGGGAACAAAGAAGGCTTGCATGGAAAGACAGGCTTTTTGAAAATGGCAAGCCTCTGGAATTTTTCATGTCAGGATAAGAAAATGAACTGGTTAGAAGAGAGATAAAATTCTGCATTTTTTTTAAAGCAAAGTGTGGAGGGGTGATGGCATTCTTGCAATCAATTTACCCTTTTGGCCACCTGGTCTTAATTTAGCTTCTTGGCCACCCAGGATTTTTCTGCTGTCTCATTGTGTTGTATCTAATTTTTTGTTTATTATGAATAATGCTGCTATAAACATTTTTGTACTAGTTTCTATGTGGATATAGGTTTTCATTTCTCATATGCTAAGAGTGGAATTACTGGGTCATATGGTAGCACCGTTTTTAATCTTTCAAGCAACTGCCAGACTTTTTCAAGGCAGCTGTGCCATGTTATATTATCACCAGTAATGTGTGATGGTTCTAATTTTTCCACATCCTTCACAACACACATATTTCTCTTTTTGATTATAGCTATCCTAGGGACTGGGAAGTGGTATTTGATTTTAAGTTTACATTGTACTTTGGATTTACCTTCCCCTGATGGGTAATGATATTGAGCATCCTTTCATGTGCTTATGGACTATTTAATATTTTCTTTGGAGAAATGTTTATTCAGGCCCTTTGCTTATTTTTAAATTGAACTCACAATTCTAGTCAGTTGGTCTATATGTCTATTCATATGTATGTACCACATGGTCATGATTACGGTACATTGGTATGTAGTATGTTTTGAAATCTGTGAGTCCTCCAACTTTCTTCTTCTTTTTTGAAATTGTTTTAGTAATTCAGGGTCCCTTGCATTTCCATATTAGAATTTATTTGTCAATTTCTATAACAAAAAAGTCAGCTGGAATTAGGTGAAGACTGTCGATTCAGCAGGTTAGTGTGGGGAGTATTGCCACCTTAACAACATTGTTTTCTGACTCATGAACATGGATGCTTCTCCTTTTATTCAGGTCTTTTAAAATTTCTTTCCACAATATTTTATAGTCTTCAGAGTACAAGTTTTGCACTTCTTTTGTTAAATTTACACTTAAGTATTTTATTCTTTTGGGTATTATCATAAATGGAATTTTTCTTTATTTCATTTCCAAGTGGTTTATTGAAAGTGTATAGAAATGTAGTTGAATTTTATATACTTGATTTCCTTTTGTTCTAAGGTAACATTTATGCTGGTAACAGAAAACAGCTACAAGAAATACTGTTTATTCTAAATAGATTGTGCTAAAGCTCAAGCAGTGGCCCTGTTTTTTCCTGAGGACTGAAATATCTCATTAAAAAGAGGATGCATAATGCAAAGGCTTTAAAAAATAGCACATCTAGCCCTGGCTGGTGTAGCTCAGTTGGTTAGGTGTTGCACGGCAAACTGAAAGATTATGGGTTCAATTCCTGGTGAGGGCACATGCCTGGGTTGCGGGTTCAGTCCCCAGGTTGAGGAACGTGCAGGAGGCAGCCAATTGATGTTTCTCTCTCACAGCAATGTTTCTCTCTCTCTTTCTCCCTTTCTTCCTCTGTCTTTAGAATCAATAAAATTAAAGAAAATTAAATATCTATCTTGTAGATGGCTTTTGGTGCTAAAGTACTCCTGGAATAGATGCAAAAGAGTCTATTCTATATGTACTTAATTTTCTCCAGTAACAGCTAATAATTAGTTAACTACTGCACCTCAGTTCTCTTCCTTCAGGTCTTGCTGCAGAAGGCAATCCCCAGAAGGCCTTTCCTGACCCATCTAGGTATAATTGTCCTATTGCATTTACTTGGTAACCCATCACCTAATTTATTACCTCAATCACACATTACAATCTGTAATCATCTCATTTGTTTGCTGTCTATCTCTGTCATACAGTGTACATCTATGAGAACAGGGACTTTCCCTGTATTTGTTTATTGTAGAATCCCCAATGATTAATATACATTTATTTTGGTCCACAAGTGAATAAATGGATTTCCCAACTACAAAAGCATAACATAGATGACTACTAAACATGCAAAGCAATAAACAAATGACACCAGCATCACACTAATGTGTGCTTTTGATGCACACCCATAAGAATTGTAGAGATATGAATACGGTGGGTCAGAAAGACATTAGCTAAATGTCTCAACTCCTTGCATGAGCCTCAAAGCTTGGGGTCAAAGTTGGTTTCCTATAAAAAATGACTAGTTAGTTCATACCATCAACCTTCAGAGTTGTTCTTCCATAGTTGAACTTGGGGATGTTAGATCTACAAGTGTCTACAGTGTAGTTTGTGGCCATCTCAGCAAAGTTCATATGAGGATTTTTAAAAATCTGAGTGTGTTTAGATCCTAGTAATTCTAATTGTCATAATATCAGTCATTTGATTATTTAGTCCAATTAATTAGACATTTTGAAATCTTTCATTCTATTTGCATTTTCTATATCCAGGTTTGTATAACTTCAGAATACTCTTAAGTCAATTAACATACTTGGTAAAGACAGACTATTCTAAGAATTCAAAATATGCCCTATATGTTTCACTAAGATAAATATAAAAATTTTAGAAAGTTCCAGGAAATTTGAAGAAAAGGGAATACAGTTTTAGTTATGAATCATCAGCACACTTCACTATTGATTTGCAGAAACAGAGGACTGATTTTAGAGGGCAGGACTACTAACAAAATGATGGACCTTTATTGAACTTTGAAGGCGAGCTGATGGTAGTTCTTGCTCACACACATCCTATGTCTATTTGGATTGCTGGCTTCATTTTCCGTACAAGAAGAGCATAGCCCAGGAAGGATAAAAATCACTCATCAGTGATAAATACTTGAAAAAGTTGAGCTCTTGTGTTTTAGGAAATTTAGAAGGCCAAGTGGATTCAATAAAGTTTTTCCTGCCCTTGCTGGTGTAGTTCAGTGGATTGAGCACAGGCCTGTGAACCAAGAGGTCTCTGGTTCAATTCCCAGTCAGAGCACATGCCTGGGTTGTGGGTCAGGTGCCCAGTCGGGGGCATGTGAGAGGCAACCACACATTGATATTTCTCTCCCTCTCTTTCTCCCTCCCTTCCCCTCTTTCTAAAATAAATAAATAAAATATTTTTTTAAAAAGAAAGTTTTTCCTAATACTATTTTATCTGTATTAATTAGGGAACATGATTTTTCTCTAAAAGTGAGCAAGGACAAGATACACTCAGGAGCTTAATTACTTTATCTCTGAAGGAATTCTCAATTCTAAATATTTCACATGGTTCCTGGCACATGAATGTTTGCTGATTGAAGAGAAAGCACATTATCTTGAAAGTAAATGGGGTACTTTAAGCTTTGAGCTCATGGCATCCTATGTGTTGAGGATGACTTCCAGTGGAAATGCACACTGTTTTAGAGGCCTTGCTTAGTAAGGGAATCTGAGTAAGTGCTGTTCTGGCCAATATTTTTCCCTCTTGTCCATCCAAGACTAGTCAGTGTTATAGCTATACTGTCTGTCCTGACCTATTAAATGGAGTCATGAAGTTTCTTCCATATCTTACAATGATACCCTCTTTTCCAAGGTGATTTGCTTGCATTTCATCTGCTCTATTAATGTTGGACATGAAGAAAGACTTTGAAACCAAGATAGTGACCTGATATCGTCAAATGTCAAGAATTTCCAACAAAGAAATAACATGGACCTTCCAAGATAAGCATCACTAAATTAGAGGCAAATATTGAAGATGCAGGCTGATTTCTTCATGATAACAACCCTGGTTGTTATGGAGATGGGAAGGGAGGGAAACAGAAAGAGGATTGTGAAATGTTGCTGTGGAAGAGGGGGTTACTCAGGTAAGCCTAGCTGTTCATACTTAGGTAAGCTTAGTGGTTCACAATATATCCCTTTCAGCCAGGCAGGATTCATTTTCAACCTAGCTTCCATTGCATTTTGGAAATCAAAGTATTGATAATTTCCTAAAATTTGGCAAACCTGATAGTTTTGTTTCATTTGGTAATCTTACCCCACAACTATAAGATCCTGGCTATTCAAAAAGATCACAGAACTGACACCAATATGTATGGCCCTTTTCCAAGTAATTTTTATTCTAATCTGAACACTAGTACATTGAAAATTCAGACACAAATAATTAATAATTAGTAAGCTCTCTCCTCTTGTTCCCTGGGAAATCCCTGTCACCCATTTTGATATACAGTATAGGACTTCCTGCACTTTCTCTGATAGCCAGAACTTGCAAATGCTTCAAAAGCTGCCAAGAGCTACCCAGCCATGTCTTTCTCATAGAACCAGCCAGTAAAGAGAGTACTGATACTAAATTAACCTTAAGCAAAATAAGCCCAGTCCCTGCTCCCAGAGCTTCAGCTGAGAAGGCCTGGCCTTGACACTTAAATGGATGGCCTGGGGCAGGAAAAAAATTCCCAGGCTGCAGCACCTGTTTCTTGAGAAGGTGCATGTGCAAGCTTCTTTAGAAAAGGTTTCCACGGAAACCATATAACTTTAATTCTTTATTCTTAGATGGGTTAAGCACTAAACGTGCCTGTTATTGCTTCAAGTTCTTATTTGAAGTCAGGAACTGCTGAAGAAGAGTGTTTGCATGAAACACCCACATAGCCAGAAATCACTTTTATGCTTCCTTCACTGAATGTCAGCTGCATGCTCAGCTGGGGAGAACTAAATGACCTGGGTTCACTTGTAGGGTGAAAGATAGGGATAATTAACTTACTTGGTTGAATTGCTTTTCTTTAATGTTATTGTTATAGTCACTTATGAATGATAGTGATGTTCGAATCGAGGAATCGTGTCTTACCACTTAGATCCTATATACATCGACTATGTAGAAAATGTGAATACCATAGAATGTCTTTATGTATATTTTTAAATATACTGAGAAATATTTGAGCAAGAAAATCACAGAAAACTTGGCCAAAATATTTTTATACTTACATATTTTCATTCATGGCAAAGACTCAGAAACATGGCCTGTTATTCTGCCTGTGTTTTCCAGTGTAGTGGGGATAAGTCTTGGCAGTCATGTTTTCACCATGTGATTCTGCTTCCCTGGTCATAGCTGATTGGCCTTGAGGGGGACACCGAACCAGACCTGAGCCAGTCATAACCTTCAGTGCAGGTTAATTGGACTGCAAAGGTGCTGAAGGTTTAAACTAGACTATCAACCCAAAGGAGAGCTAAGAGGTAGTCCTGCTTAGTTTCTGCTCAACCAACAGGAAGAAAGCTGGTGTGCAGGGAGGGCATTTAAGCACACACGAGAGAAAGGTAAGAGAGAGGAAAGAGAGTTTCAAGGGATTTTGAAGTTTTTTTTTTTTTTTAGTTTCTGGTTCTTTGGGAGGCTTGGCTGTAGTTCTGGATCCAAGATTTTATGAGACAGATTTATACCCTCCAAGTAAATCCTATGTCTTAAGTTATAGGGGTTCTCTCTTTCTTCCAACTGAAAGGCCTCTCATAAAGCACCCAGATTTGCTAGAAGCAGCTTTTACCACATTTATTTCCAAATGGCCCAGTTTTGGGGCTGTGGGCCTTCTCATATCTGACCTCTGGGGGTGCTGTAGTAGCTGTCTGTTTTGTGGTACCACAAGGATGCTGACCTCTCACACTGGCCATTTGAGGGGTCAGTGTGTGACTTTAGTCACATGCTTCACACTGGGTGTGGCTGGTTGATCTGCACAGAAACACTGCTCCATAATCCTGTGGGGGTTCAGGTGAAATTGTCAGGCTGTCCACAGAACTGACACTGAGCAGGCTGACTGGAGAAGATTCAGAATTTTCTCTGGGTCCTTTCTGGGACCCAGAAAGGCCTGGGTTGCCGACCAAGTCCCAAGGGAACTCCAGGCGTGAGGGACTTGTGGGTTCAGAATTATAGAATGGAAAGGACCCTAATACAGAGTCCAGCACAACCTCCTTTGTCCAGATGAGGAGTGTGAAGCCAGGCAGGCTGACTGGTTTGCCTTGGGGTGCAGCCAGGACACCCACCTCCAGAAAATGATGTTCTTTCCCCAACCTTCTTCTGCCTCTAGCACTTTCCAAATGAAAGGAGGATTTAGATTTCTATGCAGGGGAGGAAAAAATTCTCTACCCTTTTAAGTTCTCTGGCTGGGCCTAGGAATTAAACTGCCATCGGACAGATTAACAGAAGAGCATACAAATTTTATTTAATTTTTACATGTCCACGGGGGGCCTTTGCAAAATAACAAAGACCCCCCAAAAGTGACCAGAACAGAAATCTTTCATACATTTTAGACCAAGAAACAATAAATTTGTGTGGAAATGACAAAACGAAGGGGTTTGGGTTAGAGCTAGGGGCAGTAATTGTAGGGAAGTGACTAGGAGATTTGTGGGAGAGAGAAGTTAGTGGAAGATAAGAGGTATCTTAGTATATCTGTACAGATGCATTTCATTGGCGATTCCCAGCCTCTGGTGATAATGATGTTCTTTTCCTTGTACAGGGAGGGCATCTCTGTCTTGGGAGATTTTATGGCCTGTTTTTAGAAAGAAGATAGGAGGTCAGAGAACTATTTCTGCATCTGCTTTTCCTCAAGTGCTTTAAGCCCAAAATAAGAATGCCAAAGTGGCATATTTTCGAGTGGTGTGTTCTAAACTCCATCACTTGGGTTCTCCCTTGTACACTATATTTAGAATATTCACAATATAAAACGGATACCACATATGTGACTACAAATTTATAGACATTGATTTTATTTTTACAAATTGAAGAAAAATAAGAGTCCACAAGTAATGTGAATGAGTAATTGTTTTTCCCCAGTAGACTCCTATATAGGATATTCCTCTAAGTTTAAGCTAAATTATCTTAGGCTGTGTTTGTTCTGATATTAAATTAACTATGATAGCATACCAAGGTCACCTGAACTTATTTAATATGGGTACAAACATAATATAAAAGATAAATCTAAGCCCTGGTTGGTTTGGCTCAGTTGGTTGGGTGCCATCCTGCAAAGTGAAAGGCCACTGGTTCAGTTGCTGGTCAGGGCACGTGCCTGGGTTGTGGGCCAAGTCCCTGGTTGGGGTGTGCGAGAGGCAACCAATCTATGTTTCTCTTACACATTGTTGTGTTCCTCCTTTTCTTTCTCCCTCCCTTCTCCTCTCTCTAAAAGTAAATAAATGAAATCTTAAAAATGATAAATCTAAGTTTTGACTTTGCACTGCATGTCACCCTAAATTATATTCATTACACAGATGATTCCCAAGCTTACTTCTTAAAATGCTCTTCTCTCCTGACTCCTAGACACTCTGTGTGAAGCTGTAAACAACTGCTTTGTTCGGGTTGTGCTCATGGCCCATGATATCTCCTCTTGCCAAGTCTGCTGTAGAGGCTTTTTTTCCTCTGGGGAATCGCCCCTCATCTTATTTTCTGTCTCTAGAATTTCTTTTCTGTTTTGTAATAGGCTGTTTTAAAATCTTATGAATATATGTATGTGTTTTTTGCCGCCTTTATTCCTATTTCTCTCTTTTTTAGAAACAGCACTTAAATTTTCCTTGAAGGAACTTACCACTTCAGTGAATGGAGTTGGGGTAGGACTGACTCCACCCTCCAAGGATGGACACTACATTACCCTGGTCATAGTATTTACATCTGTAATAGGTGAACCAAATCCCATAAGACTGAGCCACCACACTCTTGATGGAACTACTGGGGAAAAAACCCTCTCTTCTCATGGAGGAGCTTAAGCCAGTAGCATGTAAGTTTCCAGCTATTGACGATCATCTTTGCCACAGTGTGGAGAGAACGTCCTTGAGAAAGAAGACAAGAAAGGAAGGTGGAGCTGAGTTGACATCATTTATTCCTTGCCACCAGCTGAGCCTGAAGCCACATGTACTTCTTTACTTTGTGGTTAAATGAACCAATGCATTCTTTTTATGCTTAAGCTAGTTTGAATTGGATTTCAGTCACTAGCAACATAAGGCATATTGACTAATGCATGGTCATATTGGTATTGTTCTTAAAAGGTATGTATGCCTTTCTGTTACATTCAGAATAAATCCAGCCTCCTCTGCTCAGCTTCAAGACCTTTTATGATCTTGTCCATTTTAGCCTTTGCTTCCACTGTTTTGCCATACAGCTGACACTTCTGTTTTGCTCTGCTTGGAATGTCTTGCCTCACTTTGCAGCTTTACACCTCATTGCCTTTGTGCCATTGTCCATGCCACCCCTGCGCTCACGCTGTCTGAGATGACCATGTGTGTTGAGATCCTATTTATTCCTAAAGACCACACTCAAATGTTACCTTCATTAGGAGTCGTTCCTAGTCTCTTAGTCAGAATTAACTTTTGCCACCTTTGTATGTTCTTCATTCTTTATTTACACTTGTTATAGTGTATCACAATCTGTCTCTTCTCTCTAGTCAAGAGATCATCTTTATATCCCTGGCCCTACTCCCAAGCCAAGCCTGTAACAGACATCAGTAGATCATGCTCCATCAGGGTTTTTCTGTCAGGTGTAAATGTGCTCATTCCCTCCACTAGATGGAGCTTATTTTGGTTCCCCAGGATCACAGAGCAGGGCAGAGGCACACAGCAGACACAGAGGAAGGTTCTGTGGAATAGAGTGGACCTGCTCTCATTTTGAAATGCTTTCACACTGTTCACAGTGATTTTCATGTAGATTTTGGTGGTACTGAACCACTTTCAACTACCAGTTTCCGTGAAGGGCTGTGATAACTGTTATAATAGAGTGGCATCTCTGGGCCTGGGATTTGATACCCTTAAATGTTTCTTGTAGTTTCCATTCAGTTGATGATTGCTTTTTGAACTTGTATATTTAAATAAAATATAAGGTTGGAGAGAGAAAATTACAAGAAACAGTGTGATTGCTATTTTATGAAACATGGTTTAGTGGGAGCTCACTTTCTTTTTTTGTTGTCTTTTCCATTGTCATCATTGTTATCATCATCATCATCATCATCATCATCATCGCCTCAATGCCTGCTGGGTTACCTGGCACAGCTGTATGATTCATGGAAAAACAAGCTTACATTTAAAAGTGAGATTTTCTGCATTAGTATGTATAACACACACAGGCATTAATTATGTCTTTGTGTTTGTATATACACGTCAAACATTTTGGTTTGAGTTTCTCTGATGAGGCTGAAACCAGAAGACTTTATACACATGGGTTATTCTCAGGTTGGTGGCTGCAGCTGCTGTTTACAAGTCCTGGTGATAGTTGCGACTCTGCTGTTTTTAGAGTCAATTGCTAACCAGCTACTCTGTGTCAGACTCTATAGTAAGTTCTTTCATGTAAATTCATTTATTTGTCTTTTTATATCTTCCAAACAACTCTAAAGTGTATTACTTATTTATTACTACAAAACTGTGTGGTTTAGAACCATAACACTGACTACCTCATGACATCCATGGGTCAGGAATCTGGGCATGACTTATCCGGTTGTTTGGCTCTGGGTCTCTCAGAAGCCTCATCTTGAAAACATACATTTTCCAACTCACTTATGTGGTTACTGGCAGAATTCAATTCCTTACACGCTGTTGGTCAGAGACTTCCCCATGTTCCTGTAGACCTCCCCTAAGAGCAGCTCATGACATGGAATGTGCCTTATCCAGCTGAGCAGGTGAGAAAGAAAGAGCTAGAGAATGCTAGTTGCTCCCAAAATGAGGAATTGTCTTCTCTGGTTTCCAGAGCCATGGGTTGGAGAGAGCAGAGCCTGGAAAAGGTCAGGGATCTGGCAGTGGTTTGTGGCCAGGGAATTTCCTCAGGGAAAACTCTCAGTAGTTACAGGGCCAGTTGTTTTGTAACACAGGTGCCTGGTGATGATGGAAGGGAAAGGTGCCAGGTGGGAGGTGGCTGGGACCAGTATGGCTTTGGCCACCAAACACATCTGCTGATCAAAGCTGCTGTTCAGCCACAAACTTTGAACGTGACTGGAAATAGTGGGAATAATGGTGGGTGCATCTCTGCAGTGTAGGGACCCATTTGAACTCTGAAGCATAATTGAAAGAATTCTGAGTTTGAGTATCTGAGTAAAAAACTTCTCAGATGTGTGTACATCTGCTGTGAGAGAAGAGAAGTGCTGCTGAGATGCTGCAAATGGATTCTCTGTTCCTTGGTATGTCTCTGTCCCTGTTGTTTTCTCCAAGTCAGATCAACAAGTGGATTATGGACCAGACTCAGAGCCCAGCTCCCAGAAGGGAAAATTCTTCCCAAAGCAGTGGGCAGTGTGATTTAATACATACCAATGAGTGCATGATTAGAAAAAAAAGTCTAACATTCAGTACAAATGAAAATGAGTCAGTTTGCACCTCCAAAGGGGATCTTAACTGTGACAGAGCTCAGCATGGCCACAGGGGCTGGAGGTTTGCAGAGCTGAGAACTGGGCCAGGCAAGGCTCTGCTCACTGACTGAACAGACAGCATCCCTAGAGGCCTTCCTTCTACAGAAGTATGGTCATCTTAAGGGGTAGAGCAGGCCAGCCTTAGTGTATAACAGATCACAGTCCAGTAGGATCAGTGAAAGCAGGAGGCTTTGACATAGTCATTTTTATGCCGTAAAGTTCCATAAATGGCTTTGATGTGAGTACTTGATAATTATTGACTTCACATGGTTAATTTTTCTTTGAGAAACAAAATTTTATGAGCTATTGGTGAGGACTGATAGAAGCTAAAGCATAAAATTATTGTGCAGATTGCATTTTTCACCAAAATAAAAAGGTACTTTTTTCCCTTGTTAAGAAGTTCAAATGAGAACTTCTGGCCAAGATGGAGGCATACGTAGACACACTGTGCCTCCTCGAACAACCAAGATAGGGAGGGACAACAACAATTTAGAAACACAATAACAACCAGAACTGACAGAAAATTGAACTGTATGGAAGTCGGACAACCAAGGAGTTAAAATAGACACGTTCATCCAGACCGGTAGGAGGGGTGGAGTCGGGCAGCCAGGCAGAAAGGGGTTGCAGCACAAAGAACTTGGGATCAGGTGCATAACACCGCAGCTGGTGAATCGTGGGCATACAAGCAGCGGCTGGCAGACCCTGGCCAAGGGGTGGCAACCGGCAGGCCCAGCGAGGTGGCGATTGTGAAGCAAGGCACTGTGCACAACCCAGGATCCCAGCGCTGGGAAATAGAGCCTTGGGCCACTGATTGAAAACACCTGTGGGGGGTTGAGGCGCAGGGAGAGACTACCAGCCTCACAGGAGAGGTTGTTGGAAAGACCCACGGGGTGCACAAGCCCACCCACATGGGAATCAGCACCAGAGAGGTCCAGTTTGCTTGGGGGCTGCAGCAGAAGGGACTGAAGTCAGACGGAGAGCGGAGCAAGCACCATTGTTCCTTCTCTGCCCCCGCCCCCACATATAGCGTCACAACCCAGTGACTGCGGTGCCTTGCCCTGGGGAATACCTAAGGCTCCGTCCCTCATATGTAACAGGCTTGACCAGACCCCCCCCCCCC
>CM052549.1:44490725-44541761 GCA_028533065.1 Trachops cirrhosus | reverse complement strand
ATTTGTTCCTGTAAACCCTTCCCTTCTCCCCTGAAATTCCCTCCCCTCTCCCCTCTGGTCACTGACAACTCTATTTCAGTGTCTTTTGTTATATTTTACTTGTTTCTTTGTTTTGTTGTTTAGGTTCCTGTTAAAGGTGAGATCATATGGTATTTGTCTTTCACTGCCTGGCTTATTTCACTTAGCATAATGCTTTCCAGCTCCATCCATGCTGTTGCAAAGGGTAGGAGCTCCTTCTTTCTTTCAACTGCATAGAATTCCATTGTGTAAATGTACCATAGTTTTTTGATCCATTCATTTACTGATGGGCATCTAGGTTGTTTCCAGCACTTAGCTATTGTAAATTGTGCTGTCCCCACAAAACTTTTGGTTATTGACACTGTATTAGCTTCCTGGGGATGCCATAACAAAATGTCATAAACCAGGCAGCTTACAACACTAGAAACTTGTTGTCTCACAGTTCTTCAGGTTAGAAGTCTGAAAACAAGGGTTGGCTGGGCTTTGTTCCCTTGGAAGCTTCTGGTGAAAATCCTTCCTTTCCTGTTTCAGCCTCTGGTAGCCCCAAGTGTTCCTTGACTTGTAGATGCATCATTATATCTCTGCCTCTATCACATGGCTTTCTCCCTCATCTTCTGTTAAGTATACCAGTCCCATTGGATTAGGACTTCATCTTAATTACAGGCAGACCTCAGAGATATGGAGGGTCCTTTCCAGACCACTGCTATACATCGAGTATCTCAGTAAAGCGAGTTTAATCTTTTTGCTGGTAGATGGTCTTGCCTTCAATTTGTAAAAAATGCCACATCTGTGAAGCACAATAAAATGAGGCATATCTGTACATCCCTAGAACCTATTTCCAAATAAAATTACATTCACAGATACCATGGGTTAGAATTTCAATGTATCTTTTGGGGGACACAATTCAACCCACAATAGCCCCCATTATAAAGTGTCTGTTATCACCAGCAAACTATACTTTTTAACCGGTCTTGTTCCATGGCCCAGAGTACAGTACTTTGGCCAACGTCTGATAGGTAGTGGATCCTCAATCAAGTTTTCTTAAAGGATTTGAGTTTCAGGAGTATATGGTCTTTTAGACATTAAAAGGTATATACTAGAGAACACAAGATATCAGATTCTTTTATTTACATTTACATTTACCAATTTCTAATTAATATACAAATGCAAGTGGGGAGAACTGGGCTTTCCAGAAGAAGAAATGTCTTGGCTTTCTGCGTGGGCGCTGTAGCCGGTGTGTGTGCTCTCGGTTCCCGGCATCTGCATAAAAACGTGCAGGTCTCCTCCCAGACTAGAACCACATTTATTGGCTAGAATTGTTAGGTTGGATTAAGTAGAAAATAAGAAAGTAGAACCTTTAACAATCCACATTTATTTTATTTCTTATTCATATTGTAGAGTACAATTGACATTTTATTTCATAGTCAAATGGAGCCTAGTTTACCAAATGAAGGTCAGAATTTGCTCCAGAAACTTACTTTCTAATTTTTTTTTACTTATTTCAAAAAATAATTTACAATTATATAGGACTAACAGCCTTCAAAATATGCTGCAGAATTCCTATATCTAATCTTTTCAAAAAATAATTCATCTCCTGTTAAGGATATATTTCATAAGGTTAATGTTTTAAATTAAAGAGTTGTCTTTAGGAGCTGATATATTTCCTTTCTAAATGTTTCCATTTGCTCTACTTTCACGAGAGTATCACCAGAGCCAGACCAGTGCAGTCATATGGGACGAGGTCTCAGATATCTACTTGGCTTCACTTTTCCTGGCTGGTGTTTTAGGTCTTGATGCACAGCCACAGAGATGAGGTATTTCAGTTTGAACAGAAGCACGTTTTGATCTGGGAATGTTATCTGCACTCATACAGGCCTGGTCTAAATGTAAAACTGAGCACCATAACCATTATCTACACACACACAGCCAGCTTCATGGGCTTGTGACCTGTGCAGTGACCCATGCTCAGAAGGGCTCTGTGCTAGGCTAAAGTTCTTCTTTGCCAGCTTGAATTTCTTAATAATTTCTGAATGACAGGCCTGGCATTTACATTTTTCACTGGGCTCTGAAAATTATGTAGCCAGTTCTAGGCATACGTAAAAGCTGCTTTCACCTCAGTCATCTGACTCGTGGTTTCTGGTTTTTTTTGGCATTGAAGATAGAGTTGTGAGTAGTTTCCCAGCATCTCCTTTTAATAGCAAGATGACCCTAGTTCTAGATCATTTTAAAAAATGTAAAAGGTGTGGGTCATTGATTCACTGGGAACAATGAAGGAAGCACACAAAGGTGATTTTTGTTTATTTGCAAGTCTATAGAGTTAAAATATGCCTTCTCTGGAATATGGAAGAATCAAGTTCATTTGAGGAACAAATATGTATGCACATGCACCAATAAGCTAAATATAAATACATTGCTATGTAATTCTTCTATCATTAAGGTGATTAGTTCAGCAATTGAAATAAAAAATAGAATCTCTGCAAGCTTGGCTGTTTTTTATAAGAACAATAGAAGCACCCCCTTCTGAATTGGAAATCATCATTCCTGCTCTTCTTCAAAAGAATGGTAGGGAATTTTGCTCTAAAAATGCCATAAAATATCTATCCTTCATTACCACAGAGGAATACACATTTCATTGCAGGTCATGGTCCTCTGTACAGGGGAACAGAACATAATTTTAAAAAACAAGTTGGCAAGAAAGAGTTCTTTCTAGCTACCTTATGAGCCAGGGGAAAGGCTCTGTGGGTGAGGAAGCAGCGCCACCTATACCTTCAAAGGCCACGCAGGGCTTTTGAACGATGTGTATTAGAATCACCCTGAGTACTTAGAAAAACACTGAGGTGTGGGCCTCATCCCAAAGAAATTATAACCTGAGGTTGGTGCTCAGGTGGGGTATTTTTGAAAGTATCCTGGTGATTCTTATTTGCAGCCAGGGTTAGGAACCACGGAGCTTTTGCATACACAAAAGTAAGGTTTGGGCTACACCAAACCAGGTATCTACTTAGCAAAATTTCAGTTTTAATATGTATTTATATTAATAAACACAGACACTGCTAACAGAATTATTCTTTTGTAAAGTATTAACTATAGGTAATTTAAAAATATTTTATAAATAACTTAGTGATCTTTCTCAAAGTTTAAACACTTCCAATAAATATCAAAATATATAATAGATGAAAATAGTTTTTTAAAAACACATTTCAATTATTTTTAGAAAATCTGAAGAATGTGTCAAAGTTTGAAAGTTCTTTAAACTGAGAGATGGTTAGGGCAAGTAGTGTCCTTCCTAACTCGAGTACTTTTTAGCTGGCAAATATCTTCTTCCATTAAAACAGAAAGAAAAAGGTTCTTAGACAAAAATGTAAAATTAATACACTTGGAAACTAATCCATAATTCTTTTTCAACTAATTTTTGAATCTAAGGTAAAGGGATTCTTGAAGATTTCACAACTCTGAATAAAGAGCTGTGGCAAGAGGAAGAAGGGACACAGGAAGAAAGGGAGGGAGAAAAATATAAAGGCAAAAACAATGAGTCCCTTTAGTTATTTCCTATTTTTGTGCTGGAAAAAGCTGTAATAGTTGTGCCTAATAATTCATCCTGTGAACAGAGTGGGGACAAATGGTCTCATCTCTATTTTTCCTATTCATAATCTTGGAACCAGACCAGTAGAGAAGGGCCGAGGCAGAAAATTTCAGATTTTCCATTTTGTGTTTGTTCATCTCAGTTGTACACTGTAAAAGAACCTAATTGCAAAAGGCACTGAAAAGACTAACTCACTTTCCTTGCTTTCAGCACATCACTGACATCTGCAGACATGGAGGGGATGTTTGAAAATATTGTTTAAGCTATGAGACAAAGATTACAATGATTACATATTTTTCTGTAAAGAGCTTGAGGAACACAAGGATAACCAAAATTGAGAGTAAACACAGATGAAAACAGATGTCACCAATTATTCTAAAGAATTTCCAGAAGCACTCAATAATAAGATAGTCAAAACGTCAGGCACAACGAGGAAGGGATTAGTCTGTTTAAACTTAGAATATTCTCCAAAGCCACTGAGACAAATGAGAAAGAACCAAACCTGCAAATAGGCCTAGAACTGAAAATTACTTAAACAATCAGATGTGCCAATATTTGTCTCCAGTAAAGAGTCCAACTAGGAAAAGAGCTATATTTCTGAAGTGCCAGCTTTCATAATGTCCTGTTACAATTTAAATCCAAGATCAATGATTGACATGCTGATTTAAAGCTTTGGAACAATAACTTGTTTTTAATTGTAGCCCAAAGTATTAGGCTGAATGTTTCTCTCCTTGCTTGATGCCAAGAACAAGATGTAGGAACCAGTTAAATTGCACAGTCCATCCTTTGTCTCTGCAAACTTCAATCTGATCAAGGAAATACTTTTTAGCATCCTCCTCATTTTTCCCCACTGTTAGAGCATCTCGAATATATTCAATATCTTCTTTGCTTGTTAATTGGGGCATTCCCGTCATCAGCATCATGGAGAACAGGATGATCAGTAGGTTTGTGTGATGACGAAGGGCTAGATAAGCCTTAGCACACACGTCCTGGATAAGACAGAAAAAAAAATGCTGTTACTATTGTTATAGTAACTAAATAGGCTAGAGACTACTGGGCTATATTGGAATTTACACAGCATTACTCTGCCTGTGAGAAGAAACCATCACAAACAAGGTTAGGTCCCCTGCCTCAGATGAAAAGCTTGATGAGATGTTTTCGTCATTTCTTAAGCACTTGACTGTAGTTGCATATATCCATGTGTGCTCAAGGAAAACTAATGATACCGTTACAGTTCATCTTATTTCTGAGTCCACATGTTTACTTCAATCCTTCCCTAGGAAATTGAGGATGGAAATTTCTGTAGTCTCTGAAGAGTAATGAATCAGTTTTTGAACACAATACTGGAATCAATAAATTTTATGTAAGCATAAACAATCTTTGCCAAGAGCTAATGGAATCCACAGAAATGATGAAAACATAGTTTTGAGATTTAGTGTTCATATTTATTTAGTTGTTTTATTCTAAGAACACAGATGAATTAGCTTTTTTTAAAAAAAGAATATCCTTTTAAAAAAGATTTTATTTATCTACTTTTTTAGAGAGAGGGGAAGGGAAGGGAGGGAGAAAGAGAGGGAAATGGAAGTGTGTGAGAGATACATGGTTGCCTCTCCCATGCACCCAACTGGGGACCTGGCCCATAACCCAGGCATGTGCTCTGACCAGGAATCGAACTGGAGATCTTTTGGTTCACAGGCCAGCATCAACCCACTGAGCCACACTAGCCAGGGCATGAATTAGCTTTTCACTGTCTGACTCTCAAAATTTTTGAGTGAACTTTGGAATTTTAATATGAATTCTGAATAAGTGAAAGAGAGGGCTTTAAAAAATGCTATGGCTGGTGATGATACAGGTGATACAGGTGAGTTAGATGACACAGGTGAGCTAAATCCACTTATGAAGCAACAGGAATGATTATGCCAATTAAGTTGTTGCAAAGCATAGAAAAAGATGCAAGATTTCCAACTTTATAGCATTAGAATAACCCAACAGTAATACCATAACTTGACAAAGATAGAATGTTAAAGAAAACTGAATTTAACAATACTAAACATGAATATTTCAAATAAAATACTGAATAAAATGTTAAAAGAATAACACATGATAGCTAAGTAAGGTTTATTCCAAAATTGCAAGGGTAGTTCATCAGAAATTACTGTATTAAAATCCACTATTAATTTTATGAAAGTAACATGTAACAATATGTAACTAAAATGTAATGATGTGAAGAATTACCTGAAATTAACAGTTGTTACAATCATTTTGAATAAGGAGTACAGGAAAAAGAAATGAAATATAAAATCAGAAAAGTGAAGGTAAAATTGTTAGTAATACAAATAACTGTCTTCTTGGAACACCAAAGGGGGACAAAAACTAAAATACTATTGTAACACATTTTTTTAAACTAGCTTTTTATGATATTAATAAATGTAATGCTATGAATAGGAGTCACCAGTTAAAAAGTATAGTGAAAAGACAGATGCTATGAATAATGGCAACAAAAAATTTATGATTCCTGGATAAACCCACATACAAAACATGCAGAACCCATATTTAAAAACTAAAAATTTACTGAGGCACAAAAAAGAAAACCTGAACATGTGGAGCAACATAGCCTGTTCCTCAGGGATGACTGAATGCTTATTAGAAAGATGCAAACTCTTCTCAGATTAATGTGTAAATAGAATAATATTTCAATAAAAGATAGGGTTTTAATTTCACCTGGAATAATTAGGGCCTGAGAGAACATTTTGAAAAAATAAAGTAATGAAAAAACAGTACTTTTGATACTAGATAATAAACATATTTTAAAACTGTAATATTTTAAACTTATGAAGTAATACCTATTCTTTCTGCAAAAAGATAAGAAAATTTGTGGAACAGAATGGAAAGTTCAGAGACATATCTAAGTATATAATCAATACAAAGGTGACTTCTCAGATTAATAGGGAAAAATCTATTATTTGATAAATGGGGCTGGTACAACTGGCTCATCATTTGGGGGAAAAGTAAAGTTTACCTCATGTGATATACCAAATTAAATTCCAGGGAGAGACCTCGGATGGTGGAGGAGTAAGTGGGAGCTACACTAACCTCCTCCCAGGACCAATCTGGAATTACAACTAAATTGTAGAGAAATAATCCTGAATATCCCAATGACCACTAGCTGGAGAGAAGCCTTATAACCATGGACAGACAGAAAAAACCACTTCACGACTACATGACTGGTAGGGAGTTCGGAGGCCAGAGATGGCTGGCTGGGTTCCCATGGATGGGAGCTGAAGTTTCAGAGGGATATTTCAGTGGCCAGGGGGTTCTCCCTGGGAAGTGTGGGGTCAAAACACCAAGTTAGTCTCCCCAGCCCACAGCACAAAGCCAGGAAAGGAACCCAGATAACATCCAGCTGTGAAAAGCAGCAGGATTTCTGTCTGTCAGTGTGAGATGGTTGGAGATGCAGAGAGCCTCTCAAAGGGCCAATGCACAAAATTTTGTTTGCAGCCACTTACTGTGGGCTCCAGCAAAGGGAGGGTGGAGTGGACTAGAGACACGTGAGAGAGACTGGGGCTGATGGCTCTGGGGAGAGAACTGAAGGAACAGCCTCCAGGATTCCTTCATACTATAGAGGCTGTCTTGCCATTCCCCATATTACAGAGGCTGTCTTTCTCAGGCAGGTGAGTGGCATCAGCCTGAGGGGAAATAATAGTGCTGCCCACAGGAATTACACTGCCCCACACTGTGTAGCTTAAGCCAGGCTGCTGATTATAGCTTCAAGCTATGGCATTGATTAAGTTTAACAATTAAGGTGGATCTCTAGGTGCTCTGAGACTTTAGCTGACCCTTCACTGGCCCCCTGGTGGTAAAAACTGGCCTTAGTGTGCAGTCTGGTTGTTTCTGCACACAAAAAGGCCCAGCAGAGGGAGCCATATTCTGTGGGTCACTGATAGCTCCAAATAGGTGGCCCAGGTCCAGTCACAAGCTGCATCTGACAAAGGTCTGCACCAGAGTCTTTGCAGATCTACATAAGAGCTAGAAACAAAGAAGCAGCCAAAATGGGAAACAGAGAAACAGATCCCAAGTGAAAGAACAAGAGAATTAACCCACAGAAGAACTAGATGAAATAGAGGCAAGCAATTCATCAGATAAAGAGTTTAGAGTAATGATTATAAGCATACTCAATATCATGAAAAAAGATATGGAACCATTAAAAAAAGGACCTGTCAGAAATAAATAATGTAATCTCTGTAATAAATAATACTCTGGAAGGAATAAATGGTAGGTTAGATGAAGCAAAGGACAAAGTCAGCGATTTGAAAGAGAAGGTAGGAAAAAAACCCCAAGAGAGCAGCAGAAAGAAAAAAGAATTTCAAAAATGAGGAGAGCTTATGAAACATTTTGGACATGAAGCATAGCAACATCTGCATTATGGAAACACCAGAAGGAGAAGAGAGTGAACAAGGGATGGAGACTCTATTTGAAGAAAACTTCCCTAATCTAGTGAAGGAAAAACACACACAAATCCAGGAAGCTTAGAAAGTCCCAAACAAGTGAGACCCAAAGAGGCCTGCACTGAGACACATCATAATTAAAATGGCAAGGCTTAAAGACAATGAGAGAATACTAAAAGCTGCAAGAGATAAGCAGGTAAATTACCTACAAGGGAGCACCAATTAGATTGTCATCTGATTTATCAACAGAAACACTTCAGGCCAGAAGGGAGGGGCATGAAATATTCAAGGACCTACAACCAGGGTTACTTTACCCAGTGAGGCTATCATTTAAAATTGAAGGAGGGATAAGGAGCTTCCAAGACAAGAAAAAGCTAAAGGAGTTTGTTAACACCAAACCAGTACTACGACAAATGTTAAAAGGCTTGCTTTAAGAAGAAGAAAAAAAGAAAGAAAAAAAAAAGGAAAATCATCTAACAATAAAATGGCACTAAATACATATCTATCAATAATCACTTTAAATATAAGTGGCTTTAATTCTCCAACCAAAAGACATAGGGTAGCTGAATGGATAAGTAAACAAGACCCATATATGGGCTGCCTCTAAGAGACTCACCTCAGATCAAAAGACACACACAGATGAAAAGTAAAGGGATGGAAACAGATATTTCATGAAAATGGAAAGGGAAAAAAGCTGGGGTATCAATACTTATATCCAACAAACTAGACTTGAAAAACAAGGCTATGGTAAGAAACAAAGAAGGATACAACATAATGACAAAGGGGACAATCCAACAAGAGGATATAACCCTAGTAAACATTTAGGCACCCAACATAGGAGCACCTAAATATGTAAAGCAAATCTTGATCAATATAAAGGGAGAGACTGACAGAAATACAGTTGTAGTCATGGATTTTAACACCCCAGTGACTTAATGGATACATCTTCCAGACAGAAAATCAGCAATGAGACAGCAGCCTTAAACGTCACACTAGATCAAAGAGATTTAATTGATATCTTCAGAGCTTTTCACTCCAAAGCTTCAGAATATACATACTTTTAAGTGCACATGGAACATTTTCTAGGATAGATCACATGTTAGGACACAAAACAAGTCTCAATAAATTTAGAAGACTGAAACTACATCAAGCATCTTCTCTGACTACAATGCTATGAAACTAGACATCAATCACAAGAACAATGCTGAAAAACATGCAGAGACCTATCAGCTCAATAACATGTAATTAAACAATGAATGGGTCAACAATGAGGTCAAGAAAATAATCAAAAGATACCGTGAAACAAATGAAAAAGAGAACACAACAATCCAAAATCTGTGGGACGCTGGGAAAGCAATCCTAAGAGGGAAAGTCATAGATTTAGGCCTATTTGAAAAACAAGAAAAAGCTCAAATAAACATCTAACTTTGTAAGTAAAAGAACTTGAAAAAGAAGAACAAAACAACACAAAAAAACCCAAAGTGAGTAGATGGAAGAAAATAATAAGGATCAGGGCAGAAATAAGTGAAATAGAGTCTAAAAAATAATACAAAAGATCAATGAATCCAAGAGCTGGTTCTTTGAAAAGATAAACAAGATTAACAAACCTACAGTGAGGCTCACCAAGAAAAAAAGAGAGAAGACCTAAATAAGGAAATAAAATCATAAATGGAAGAGGAGAAATAATAACTGACACCAAAGAAATACAAAGCACTGTAAGAAAATATTATGAACAACTATATGCCAACAATGGGCAACATGGATGAATGCATAAATTCTAGAAACATGCAATATTCCAAATCTGGAAGAATCAGAGAATCTGAATAGATGGATTACACCTAGTGACAATTGAAGCAGTAATCAAAAAACTCCCAACAACTAAAAAAACCCTGGACCAGATGGCTTCACAGGGGAATTTTACCAAACATTCTGAGAACTAACACCTCTCCTTTTCAAACTATTTCATAAAATTCAAGAGGAAGAAAGTCTTCTAAACTCATTTTACAAGGCTGACATTATTCTAATTCCCAAACCAGATAAAGACACTACAAAGAAAGATTATTATAGAGTAATATCTGTGATGAACATAGACACTAAAATCCTCAACAAAATATTAGCCAGCTGAAGACATCAATGCATCAAAAAGATCATACATCACGATCAGGTGGGATTTATTCTGGGAATGCAAGGTTGGTACAACATTCACAAATCAATAAATGTGATTCACCACATAAACAAAATGAAGGATAGAAACCACATGATCATATCAACAGATGCAGAAAAAGTTTTTGATAAAATCCAGCACTGATTTATAATAAAAACTCTCAGCAAAGTTGGAATAGAAGGAACATACCTAAACATAATAAAGGCCATATATGACAAACCCACTGCCAAACCCACCATATTCAATGGGTGAAAACTATAAGTGTCTCCCTAAAGATTGGGAATAAAACAGGGATATCTGCTTTCACCTCTCTTATTCGACATAGTACTGGAAGTCCTAGCCACAGCAATCAGACAAGAAGAAATAAAAGGTATCCAAATTGTAAAGGAAGAAGTAAAACTGTTTTTATTTGCAGATGACATGATAACTGTACATAGAGAATCCCAAAGATTCCACATAGGAACTACTAGAACTGATAAATCAATTCAGCAAAGTAGCAGGATACAAAATAATACCCAGAAATCAGCTGCATTTTTATATGTCAGTAATGAACTAACAGAAAGGCAAATTAAGAAAACAGAAGAGTAAAATACCTGGGAATAAACCTAACCAAAAAATGTAAAAGACCTATACTCTTAAAATGACAAGACACTGAAGAAAGAAATTGAAGAAGATATAAAAAAGTGGAAGCACATACTGTGTTCATGGATAGGATGTACTGACATTAAAAAAATATCCATACTACCCAAAGCAATATATAAATTCAGTGCAATTCCTATCAAGATACCAAATACATATTTCACAGAACTAGAACAAATATTTCAAAATTTATATGGAACTATAAAGGTGTAGGTCAGATCAGAGGTCCCTGGAAAACTGGGGGATACCCCCAGTCCTCCAAAAAGGCAGAGGGAGCAGAAGGCAGAGCATTTAAGGCACATTGTATAACAAAGGCAGATTAAAACAGCCCATGCTTTCCTGAAGGGAGAAGCTGCTGCCTAGGGCAAACTGTAAATGTGACTGTGAGAACACACATTGGCAGGGTGACTCATGACATAGTGCAGGGTCAGAGTGGGTGTTTTATACAGTGCCTCCATGTGTTGTGGGGGCTAGATGCTCCAGCCTGGACTAACATATACATGTGCACCTGTGCATGGCTGGCAAACTTTTGCCCTGACTAAAGATGGCACCTGAAAGAGGGTCAAAGATACTAGGAAGCTGACAAAAATGGTGGATACTGACGCATCATAGAATAGGCTGGATACTCCCACTGGCTTCCTGCGCACATGGGATATTGGGAGGGACTTTTAAAGTGAAGGGTGGATCATGGATTCAGAGATCATTTTGATTGTTGCCAGATGGGAGGATGTTATGGGGGAATGAGTGAAGAGGTGAGGGGATTAAAACGTACAAATAGGTAGGTAGTTACAGAATAGCCATGGGGATGTAAAGCACGGTGTAAGAAATGGAATAGCCAAAGAACTTATATGCACGACTCACGGGCATTAACAATGATAGGGGATAGCCTGAGGGAGTCAGGGGGTGATAGGTGGAGGGGGGCAAAGGGGGAAAACTCAGGACGATTATAATAGCATTATCAATAAAATATAATTAAAAACATAAAGGGAAGAAAATCTCTCTCTCTCTCCCTTACTCATACTCTTGGTATGGCCTCTTGGTACAAAGTCACTCTTGCTTTCAAGCTTGGAGCAAGCTCTCTCTCCGGGCTTTTGGCATTTGGACATTCTGGGCCTCTGGCCCTGCCCCCCTCATGGACAGGAGTGCTCATTGGACCAAGCAGATGAGAGGCCCACAGGGTCTTAGATCCTGATGAATGGGAGTCTACTCCTCAAGGTAGGGTCCCACGCAGGTACATGTGCCTCCCTGGGCTCCAGCATCTGGGACACTATAATCCAAACTAGTACACCACACAGTTTCTGGATGGCTACATGGAAACTGGGGGCAGCACACCCCAGACCCTGAAGGAGAGAGCTGCCGCAAGAAGATGGCGACACTGAAACCCACAAGTACACATGCCAGAGAGGATGGCGATATGTTTGCATGACTGACTTAAGGAGAGATAAGGAAATGGGAGACTTCTGCGCATAGTTTTAGCTTGTAGATTTTCAGAGGGCAAGAGAAGTTCTGGGTCTCATGGGAGAGAAGGGATCAGAGCAGCTGTCCTGCCAGCCTCCCCAAGGTTGGAACCCTGTTAATAAAAACCTGTTTCCTTCAACATGAATTGTTGAGTCATATATAAGGTCACCAAGTGGCTGAAGCCCAGTTTGCATGGTTACAGAACCACAAGAACCACAGAAGGCTCTGCATAGCAACAGTGATCCTGAGAAAGGAAAAAGTTGGAGGAATCATGCTACCTAATATGAAACGATACTATAAGGTCATAGTAGTCAAAACAGCATGATACTGGCATAAAATCAGACACATAGATCTATGGAACAGAATAGAGAGCCCAGAAATAAACCCACACCTTTATAGTCAATTAAATTTGACAGAGGAAGCAAGCACATACAATGGTCTAAAGATAGTTTATTCAATAAATGGTGTTGGGAAAGCAGGACAGATACATGCAGAAAAGTGAAACTAGACCACTTTCTTACTCCATACAGAAGAATAAATTCAAAATGGATTAAAGACTTAAATGTTAGACCTGAAACCATAAAAATTGTAGAAGAAAACATAGGCAGCAAAATCTAGGACATTGCTCATAGCAATGTTTCATTGTACATATCTCCCCAGGCAAGAGAAACAAAAGGAAAAGTAAACAAATGGGACTATATCAAACTAAAAAGGTTTTGCACAGCAAAGGAGACCATCAACAAAATTTAAAAAATGACTCACACAATGGGAGAACATATTCGCTAATACATCTTGTAAGGGGTTAATATCCAAAATTTATAAAATACTTATAAAACTCAACATAAAAAAACAATCCAATTAAAAAATGGGCAAAGGAGCTGAATAGACACTTCTCCAAAGAGGATATACAGATGGTCAATAGACATATGAAAAGATGCTTAATGTCACTAATCATTAGAAAAATGCAAATTAAAACCACAATGAGATATCATCTCACACCTGTCAGAATGGCTATCATCAATAAATCAAGAAACAAGAAGTGCTGATGAGGATGTGGAGAAAAGGGAACCCTTTTGCACTGTTGGTGGGAATGCAGACTGGTGTAGTCACTGTGGAAAGCAGTATGGAGATACCTCAAAAAATTAAAAATGGATCTGCCTTTTGAGTCAGCAATCCCACTTCTGGGAATATATTCCAAAAAATCTAAAATACTAATCTGAAAGAACACAAGCACTCCTATGTTCACTGCAGTGTCATTTACAATCACCATGATTTGGAAGCAGCCCAAATGTCCATCAATAGCTGAGTGGATAAAACAACTATGGGACATCTACACAATGGAATACTACTCAGCTGCAAAAAAGATGAAAATTTTACCCTTTGCAACAGTATGGATGGTCCTGGAGAACATTATGCTAAGTGAAATAAGCCAGCCAGAGAAAGATAAATACCATATGATCTCACTTATATGTGGAATCTAATGAACCTTCCAAACTAATAAGCAAAATAGAGACAGACTCATAGATAGAGAGCAGGAAGACAGCTAAGGCAGGGGGAGATTAGGGGATGCAGGGATTGAGCAAAAAGGAACAAGGACTCATGGGCATGGACAACAGTGTGGTGATTGTGAGGAGAAGGGAGTATAAGGGAACTAAACAGTAATGGAAAAAGTACAATAAATAAAAAAATTTTAAAAATATTCAAAATAAATTCCAGATGAATTAAAGATTTAAATAAAATATGGCAAATACAGTATTTAAATAATCATTTAAATACTTTAAATTATTATTTTAAAGGAAAGGACTTTATGAAGATGACTTCCAAAATAGAATCTGTAAAGAATAGCTGGAAAGATTACAGAAACTTCAAACTTTTGAGGGAAAAATATTAAAGGAGGCAAAGAACAAGAGAAAACATATTTGCAACATGACAGATTACTTCTTCACCCCAGCCCCCCAATAGCTCTTACAAATCAATAAGAAAGAGGTAAATAGTTGGCTAGAAATACAGGCCAAGGATATAAATGAAGATTCATACTATAAGACATAAAACAGATAAACATATGAAAAAATATGCAACCCCATTAGTAATCAAATAACTGTAACCTAAAAAGAGATGGAAACATTCATTTACTGGATTGGAAAAATCTTTATTTTTAAATTTTTAAGGGTAATACCCAATGTCCACCTTTCACAGGTCAATGGTAGATAGGAATAGGTATGATTTTACTAGCAGATAATTTGATAACATGCATCAAAGGCTTTAACATACTTGTAAGTATTATATAACTTAATTGTGGTGGTGGTTATATGATATGCATTTGTCAAAATTCAAAGACCTGTGTACCTTAAAAGGTCCAATTCTGCTGTATGTGAATTATGCCTCAATAAATTTGACTTTAAAAATGTCTATATTCTGCCCTGGCTGATCTAGCTCAGTGGATTGAGTGTGGGCCTGTGAACCAAAGGATCGAGGTTTGATTCCCAGTCAGAGCACATGCCTGGGTTGTAGGCCAGTTCCCAGCAGGGGATGCATGAGAAGTGACCACACATTGATATTTATCTCCTTCTCTCCTTCCTTTCGCCTCTAAAGATAAATAAATAAAAATTTAAAAAAATGTCTATATCCTTTTGTCCAGAAATTTACATGCTGGGAATTTACCTTTTCTTTTTAAAGATTCTATTTATTTTATGTTTAGAAAGAGGAGAAGGGAGAAAGAGAGGGACAGAAACATCAATGTGTGGTTGCCTCTCATGCACCCCCTACTGGGAACCTGGCCCACAATCCAGGCAAGTGCTCTGACTTGGAATCAAACCAGTGACCGTTTGGTTTGCCAGCTGGTGCTCAATCCACTGAGCCACACCAGCCAGGGCAGAATTTACCTTTTTTAAAAAAAATGGCTAATCTTGCAATGATATCTATAAGGATGTTAATTAGAACATTGTTTAAAATTGTAGAAAATTGAAAGCAACCTAAATATACTACAACTTGGGATTGATAAAAAGGATTTATGAAAGTACCTATAATTGAGTCCTTTATAACTACTAGAATGATATTGTAGAAGAAGAATATTTAAAGCATGTAAAAACTTTTGAGTTAAAAAGCAGGTTTGAACCAATACATAGTATAATCCCATTTTGATAATTGAACACAATTTTTTAAAAAAAAGAACGTAAGTTTATAGGCCAAAATGTTAATAGTGATTTTTCTTTTTGCTTTTAGATGACCTCTTCTGTGTCCTTTGCAAGTGGCAGGGTAACTGCCATGACAACGGTGGTCATGCCTGTGTCACTCTGTGGGTCAAGGCTGGACTGTGCCTACATCACCCTAGCTAAGGACAAAAACTCATGGGCTCTTCTGGCATTTTTTAAGTGAAACAATATATATAAAATGTCTGTCACAGAGGATGGCACATAGCAAGGTTTCAATAGATGTTAGTCCTCTCTCTTCCTACCTGGAGGATAGAGTGACTCTGGGGGAGGCTCCGCAGACACAATCGACTGAGCTATTCCTGTGGCAGCCCAGGCATTGTGTCCCTGGAAGGGGCCCCAGCGCCTTAGTGCTCTTGCGTTTTTAATGACTCTACTTCCGTCAGGAAATCATTTTCTCTTGCTCACCCGTAGGACCCAAATGAGGTCTCTCTCATTTTTTGCTAATTACACAGGCTAAGGGCAGACTTAATCCTAGGCAACAGTCTCATTAATTTGCCAACTCGAAATTTTCACAAAGTTGTAAATGAGGATGACTTTTGATTTTGAATTAGATTACATTCTGATTTTTAATTATTTTCTCTCCTCCTGTACACTGGGAGCTCCAGGCAAACCCCCTACTTCCTGCCCGCCTCGCCCCACACAGACACACTGCTGTCTGAGAGCACTATGTGGTCAAATTCTTTAACAGAAATCTTTTGAGGAGGAAAATTAATCTGGGGCCAAGTTTTAACACCAATCTATAGGTGCTCAGTGAGTATGTGTCAAGTGGCAACACAGTCATTAACCAAAGCACAAGATCTCCAAAGCCCACATCTCTAAAGAGATGTTTAAAAAAGGAACTGTCATCCTGGGGTGGCTCATTTGGTTAGGGTGTCGCCCCATACACCAAAAGTTGTGGATGTGATTCCTGGTCAGGGCATATACCTAGGTTACAGGTTTGATTCCCTGGTAGGGGGTCATATGGGAGGCAACTGATTGATGTTTCTGCTTCTCTTGAAGGCCATCTCACCTACATAAGGAATTTACACTGGCTCTTATTTATTCAATTAGTTCTGATTTTCATATATTGTACAGGAGTCACTTCTATGAGAAAGAAATGTCATCCCCAAATTTAACCACATGCCCCATACTTGTGAGACACAATGGTTAAATTCTGACTGGCTGTACAGACTTAGATACTTGGTGCAGATTTATTGCTTAAAGGTAGTGTGGAGCAGTGGTTAAAAGCACAGATTCACACTTCACTCAGTGCCCAGATTCAAAGTTTGGCTTTATTACTGACAAGCTGCTTGTCACAGAAGTTGCTTAAACTCTCTGGACATCAGTTTCCTCATCTGTGTAATAATAATAACAATACCCATTTCATATGGTAGCAGTGAGATTTAAATGCTATGTAAGTGGTTGGCTATTATTGTTAATAATGTGAGAAGTTGCATTATTGATCACATGCTTCTCAACGCTGAGGAGGTCACCTTCCCATCTAGACCACCTGTTGAAAATATCTCCTTAGACAGTAAAGACCTAGGTGGTGAAGTGGGTCTGGATAGGAGCCTCAGTTCCCACCAGTGTCCAGGGGGAGGGTTTTGTTCACACTGGCCACTGAGATGGGTAGGAAGACAGGAGCATGCGGCAGGCACAAAGGCTACATATGCAAGTGGTTCTTGTGCCATGAGGGGCACGGTGAGCACTTGCTCCACCCACTTATGCCCCAGAGGTTTCATTTCTGCCCTTTGTACTCAGCCATCATTCTGTGAGAGCATTTCTGACCATGCTGCCTCAGCCCAGATGCCTGTGGTTTGAGGCACCATGAGGATGTGGCTTGGGGAGCTCAGGGGGAAGCACAGAACACAGAAGTTACTGACTGTAGCAATAGAATTTTCCCTTCTGTCAGGGCTGCCCAGCACTGACCTCAGACATCCTTCTGTCCTTCTCCGATGCCTGTTGAAGGCTTTCTGTTACTGAGTGGAGAAGAAGGGGTAAGGGAAGAATCTGATTTCAGGGACTTGGTTAATACACTTGTTAATGAGTGTGAATGTGGGGAGCACTGTAGTATTGTGAATGTCATTAGCTGGACACAGTATGCTTTAGTAGCTAGTAAATGGAGAGAGCCTACACAGTACATCTGCTCTTAACTTCACAGTTGGTTCCAATGCCTTGATTATAGCACCTTAGTACCGTAAGAATGATTGTTTTTACAAAACTGCCACTCCCATAACTCTTGGGAACAAAGGAATTCATTACCATTTCAGGGTCAACACTTTGACTTAATTTGTTAACATGACCAACTTATTACTCTGCTAAACTGAACAAACAAATAAACTACTTTTTATGTACAATCTACTCAATTCTTAACCACCAATGAGCTCTGACTGCTTTAGACTATCCAAGGTCATGTGGAATATGCCTACTTTTTCTCTAAATTCCTCCATTCTCATCTTGAAACAAAGTGGAAGTGAAATATTACTGTACATAATGCACAAAAATGAGGAAGTAATCTCAGGTTCAAAAACAAACAAAAAACTTAAAAAACAGAAACTCCCTGAGCAGAATCTATGGCTGAGAGGAAAAAGAGAAGAAAAACAAATACTCATTAATGAAGAGAAATGTTCTCACTCACTGACTTTTCCTAAATGATCATGTTGCTTCTGTCTGATAGAGGAAAGAGTGTGGAGAAAAATATTTCAGTCAAAGATGGTATTTTATTTTGTTTTCTATAAGAATCAATGAATTAGCTAGGCAATGTCTTTAGAAGTTATTTTGGCAAACAGAGAAATTCATTGATTAGCAGACCTAATAATGCAGGAAGAAGCACTTTTTGGTAAATCTGAAGTAAAGGTGTGCCTAACACTTGGTCATGCATTTGTTCAGTTTGAATGGAATTCTTATCTTTAAGGACTTCTTAAAAATGTTCCTCAGACTAGCTCTGTCTACCAACAGAAGGGCTGTATTTCCATGTTCTCACATATTTATCTATACATTCATTCATTATAAAGGTAAAGGTTACAATTAAACTGTCCTATTTTAGTAAAATATTCTAAATAGATGAGACTGTATGTAGAGGTATGTGTTATCTTCTAGCCTTGTTCCAAAAAGGATTGAAGGTAGATTATTTGTACACATAAAAATCAAAGCAACATTATTTAGAGGTGGGTGGAAGAAGGAGAGGGACTCACAAAGGAAATGACCCACGATGAATTTGGGCAAAAGATTAAGCCTACATATCACAAATCCTATATACTTGCTATGGGCGGTCTTCAAATATATCTGTAGCCAAAAGGAAGATTGAATGTGTTACTTCATCCAATATACAGAAGATTTTAGAAATCTATTTGTTTAGGAGAAACACAGTTTTTGTAGAGACTAAAACCTAAGAAATTTCCTGAGAGGATTTTTATAGAGTACATTTTGTAACGTGGTGAATAGTGTCCTCAATAATACTCTTATGGTAGACAAAACAATTCTCTAAAAGAAACCAAACATTGAAAGAATGACGCAGTTGGAAGGTTATTCTTGATAAATGTTTAAAAGTACCAGAGGTCTCATATCTCAGGCATTGAGCGACACTGCATGCTGGTGGATTAACACAGAACCAATCCAAGGCCATTTTTCAGTGTTATGTTCATTTCTTTTCCAGAAAAGTGATAAAATTCAGCAAGCATATCCCAGTCCTAACAATTCTACAATCAGGCAAGTTTGCACCTGGGGGGAGATGTCACACCAACATATGTGAACTCCTACAAAGGGCTGATGCTGGACTTTTCTTTGAGCATATATTCCAGTGGCAGCACAGACAGATAGTGAAGCACTGAGAGTCTCAAGACTCGATGGAGGAGGCTGAGCTTGTCCTCGTTAGTGGGCCAGGGTACAAATCTCAAGAAAGATCCTTTATCAACTCAGTAAGTTTTGGGCAGTTTGATAGCTAAACTTGTCATCTCCCTGGTGACCTGTAATAAGCCTTTATTACAGTAATGTTTGATTAATCAAATGAGTTCCAAAGGAATTCTTTGTTTTGGTATCTACCCCCCAATCCAGCCCATGTCCTGCTTCAAATTAGACCCACACTTCCTTTCTTGATTCAAATTCTACTACGCACCCCCATGTATACCTGTGTTCTACCCATGCTGGACAACTGTGCTTTTATTCCTAAGTACTGATACTGAATACTAACTTCATGCCCTTGCTCATGTTATTCTCATGATGCAGAGGAGGGAAGGAACATCCAGGCAAAAGGAATAACATGAGCAAGGGCGTGAAGTTTGGACATGTGGTATAGACCTATTGTATACATTCAATATAGGGCAAAATGTAACTGAACTCAGCCCTTAAGGCCCCAATATAAACACTTCCTCCACTCCATAGTCCTTTTCTATCCCCCAGGATTTAGTTGCTTCCTCTGCAACCCATGGTTGAAATCCTTAGTACAAAATTGTTTATGTATCTCTTAGTAGAAAGATATACAAAGTTGTATAATATCTTTTCTGCTGGGCCCTGGGCTGTGCCTCTGCTCTGTGTTACCCATGTGCAGCACACTGTACATAATGTGCAGAATGCACAATGCACAGGAGCCAAATTCAGTGTTGGGAAAGAACCATTGCTTTAAAATCTGGATGAATTAGGGAACTGATCATATTAAACTATAGAGACATCTCACCTTACCAAGAGCAGCACTTGAGCCTTCTTTGTACCTGGCACAGTATCTGAAATGTAGCAGGTATTTAATAAGTATGTGCCGAATAAGTGTGCTCTCTTGGATATGGAAGGCCAGGGCCTGGTGACTGTAGCAGGAAGGAGCAGGTGGCTGAGATAGCCCCAACAAGGCAGGTCACACATATAGACAGTTACAGGTGTAGATAAGTGCATGGGACACCACACAGGGAAGGGGAGTCAGAGAACAGGGATGGGGAATGATGGTGAGGATCAGATGGTGAGGTCTCTGCCCCGGTGCTCTCTGGGGCTGGGCCTAGGAGACTACTTGAGTTTCACCAAGACAGATAGCAGGAGAGAGCAGGGACCCAGGGCTTGCAGCAGGTTAACAAGCAGGACCTGGCGGGGGAACTGAGCCAGAGGTAGTTCAGACAACCTGGGATCTGAGGTGAGAGCTAGATGAGAGCAGAGGTGAACTGAGAACAAAGGTTTTAAAAACCCGAGTCAGGACTCTGTATAGCGGCTGGGCCCAGGGCTGGGCCTGCAGGTCAAGGCATGTGGGTACACCCTGGCATGGGGACAGCACTGCCGGGGTGGAAGCCCAGCGGGGCCTGATAAAACTGGCTTCCTAGATTAAAATAAGATAATGTGTCCCAGACTTCTCTCGTATGATGCTTCTTAAGAGTGACATCTAGGGGCAAGTGCCTTTTAAGTATGCCCATCAAATTGCTGCTTTGCATAGATGTGCATGCAAAGATGTTCCCAACTTCTTCAGCTTTATGTGATGTACAGTTGCTTAGTGCCTACTATGTGCAAAGAACATCTTCAAAATGCTTCTTTATACAAGGCCAAGTTATTTATGGTCCTTGAAAACTGTCTTACATTGAATGTATACTATAGGAGTATATGCCCCAGGTGTATATACCACAGGTCTTATTCTCTTGGCACAGACTATGGCTCTGACAGAAAAAAAAATATGTAATGGTTATGTCAGTAAGAAAAATTTCACAAAAATGTGAAGGGGCACCATATAACAAATATTTGTATTATTTAAAAACATATCAAATTTCATAATTAGGTTTACTTCTTCTGATGCAGTTATTTAACCTGTACCTTGAAGGCTTATTGACATCCATGTGATGGTAGTTTGTCTATCTGTACCTGGGTCATTACTTCATAAATTCATAGAATACAATGTATTATGAGGAAGGAAGAAAACCAAGGGGCAAGCTAGCCTCATCCACTTCATACTAACGCAGGAATTATTCCTCTACCATTCACTCCTTTGCACCCCAAAAAACCTACCAAGTGCTTATATGTCTCAGGCCCTGTGGGAGGGATTCAGGTAAGATGTGGCCACGTCACACAGAGCTTACTCTGGGAAGGGAGACACAAAGAGCAGGCTAGCACAGATGATTACACACTGTGATAGATGCTATGAGGGCAACATGCAGGGGCTGTGGCAAAGAGTGACCCCAGGCACCTTTTTTAGAAGACTGCTCCGATCAATAACAGTTCAGCTGAGCCCTAAAGGGCAGGGAGGCCATTCCAGGGGGAAGGCCTGCGTGGTGAACAGCTGGATAGGTGGACAGGGAAGATGTGGAAGGAGGCCACTGAGACCTGAGTGAATGTAGGGAGGGTGCCACCGGGCAGGTTGGAGGG
Organism: Trachops cirrhosus; assembly: GCA_028533065.1. Classification (NCBI taxonomy): domain Eukaryota; kingdom Metazoa; phylum Chordata; class Mammalia; order Chiroptera; family Phyllostomidae; genus Trachops; species Trachops cirrhosus. Next base: position 44,519,939 of record CM052549.1, on the reverse strand, counting down.
GGCAGGGCTCCATGGCACAGGGCCCTGTAGGGCAAGATTAGACATTTAGATTTTATTTCAAGTCAGAGGAGAAGTCAGTGAACAGTTTAAGGGAGGAACATTGTATCTATTTCTTCAGTTTTTAACCAAGTTGTAATTAATTTACAACCTTCTAAAACACCAAATAGTGTACTTAATAGAATGAAAGAAAAACACTAGACTGTTGACAGTATCATTTTTGGGAGGTGGGATAATGGTTTTTTCATATCTTACTGATGTTTTCAGTATTTTGTTGGTTTTGTTTTTTAAGAAGCAGTTGCTACTTTTAATTAGAAAAAACCCACATTCTTATATAGAAATAAATGGGAAGCCACATTTTATTTGCCAGTGATATAAATGTATTTGCATGTAATATGTGTTCTATAACTGTTCAGTGAAATTTAAAACAAAATGGTTCAAAAATAAATTGCCAGTGGGCAAAACACTGTTTTCTTTTTTTATCTCTTTAGTAAGAGAGATTTTTCTAAGGAGAACTTATCAAAATGGTCATCATCGAAATATTCATGTGTGTGCACTGCTCCACTGGCTAACAGACAATCCTGGGTTTCAATAGCAGGCCTTGGTTTTGTGTCTTTTTGTCTGACTATAGTTTGTTCCTGAACTCTCCACTGTTCTAGAAATAATTTATGAATATCATCCTCAGCTAAACTAGCTACCCAGTGCTAGTTTAGTTCAGTTTGAATTAAAACTTGGAAAGCAGATGGGTGAAATAAAAGAGCACCGTCCTCTGGCAGCTCCCCTGGCTTCCACCCTCTGGCCACTTGCTAGGTTTATTTTTAAGACTTCGTGGAGAGGGCTTACCTCATCCTTAACAAAAAGTGGGTCAACTTTTTTCTACCCATTCTAATAAGTTATTCAAATGTGCTGAATGCATTAATTAATCTTTCCAATTCAAAATGAGTGATTCACTGGAAATGAGGAAACCATTAATTCAAATGTAAATATGTACAACATTTCCCAGCTTACTAAAAATGGCAGCTTTATTATACAAGATCTGAGATGCTATTTAGAGAGTTTAGAGATGTGCTTCCTGAGCTTGAAGAACTTCATCTCAAAAGGGAACATAAAGCTAAGAAACAGGAAATATTCTGAAAGGCTTAGTAGTATGTAAAAAAAAAAACACCCCCTCCCAAAAAAAAAACTGCTAAAGGTCTGAGTTAAGTGATGGAAAAACTTGCTGCTCATCTTTGTCAGGCTAGAAGCTTTAGAAGGTCTGCATCTGTGTAACTGTACACATATGTACATATGTTTGGCTTTTGTCATATTGTGAGTGATGGGGGGGCAAGTGCAGAAAGGAGGAACAGATAAGGGGGCAGGCAGAGCGTGGACCCTCACTTGCTCTTTAACCAGAACAATACTACTTTTTCATGCTTTGTATATTACTCTTCTGCCTGAGATGTCATTTCAGAAAGAGCTTCTTAACTTGAAATCGTTCAAACTGTGAAGACCTGTTGTGATGGGTTTCAGTTTCTGCTATAGGCTGGCCACTGGGCTAAGCATTGTACACCTTTCATTTAAACAGCACCTAAAAAAATCACATGACATAGGTCCTAGTATTCCCACTTTACAGATGAGGAACTGGGGTTCTGAAAGGATAATTTATATCATATGCACAGCAATGAAGTAGTAGGGCTAGGATTCAGACTCAATTTTCTCTGCTCTAATGCCCATCCTTCCAACCACAATACCTTGCTGGATCTGTGTTTAAGGATCAAAGTGCATATATACACAGGGACTTAAATTGTATGTCAATACGCTAAAGTATAGATCTTTCTATGTAAGTACATACAATTTATGAAGGTGTGTTTTTAGCGGTGGAAACTGTCCAGATGTCACTTTAGAGAAAGGTTTTAATGGCTTAAGAAGCACACTTTGGCCACAAAGAATGGAGAAATGCTTTCAGATGGAGAAGACAGCTTGTGCAAAGTCTCCCTGCAGAGAGATCTTGCTTTGGATGGAAGCTGCCTGTGGGGCGGGGCGGGCAGGGCAACCACTCCTTGGCCTCCTCTCCCCCCAAAACAACAACAATAAAGAAGACTAAAGGGGAAGTCCTCCTGGACTTTAGGGATTTTAGGGTTGACATGCGTACTTTTGGGTCTATGGAAATACTGTCAGCAACAGGAAGAGAACACATCCACAGAAACAAGGAGAACCTGTTAGTGAGGTCAAATTCCTTGTGTCCCTCTGATTCTTTAAATAGCACTGTTGCTGCTTTGTTTGTTCAAAGCTAGTCAGGTGAGTCACCTCCAGGAGAAGAGAACTGAATGTTTTCCCTCAATTAAATGGTTAAATTCTTCCAGGTGTTTCTTTTTTCTTCCTTCCTGCCCTTTTTTTTTTTTTTTGGTGAAACCATTTTTCTGTTCTAGGAAGTTGTCAAAACATATGATTTTAACTTTAAAGAAAAACAGGACTGAAATGTGTCAAATCTCTGGAAATAGTCTGAAACCCAGTTGAGTTTACACAGCAAAACACACACTAAAAATCTTAAGACTATCTGGCCACAGAGATCTCAGTTTCTCTGACAAAACTCCTGGAACTGTGGAGGATAAGTCCTGTAATCACTGAAGTGAAAATCAGGCAGGAGAACAAACAAGAACAGACAGGTTTCAAAACAGTACATTCTAGTTCCTGTTTCACTGAGCTTCAGGCCCATGTGCCCTCCCAAGGGTAACGCAGGACTCGATAAGAGACTCAGGAGAAAGACTCCTAAAATGCTGAGTACATGTAAGAGGCATTAAGGGAGAGGGCTGTTGTACATATAAAGTCATCACCTGTTGCCTCTATTGGTCTGTTTTGTGTTTATTAATAAAATTGGTATATTATAGTAATAATTACAATTTCTCTGAGTTACATGCATTCACAGTTACTAAATTTGCAAGTGTGAAAATTTTACTCCTCAGGTGTTTAAAATATTTGAGAGTCAAAAGTGAATGTAGACCAAGAAGGCCTGGAAAAGAAGGTGGCATGTGAAGGTTCCCAGGGAGCTGGGCAGACCCATGCAGGAGCTGGTTCACAGTGAGTGGGCAAGCCAGAGCTCTGCAGGACCTGCAGTCAAGTGCCAGGACTTCAAATGAGAGAAGAGACTGTCCTTTACAAAGATGAGACAAGCACACTGTGGTGCAACAAGAGTTACTGTGTTAGCAATTTGATATACACCTGGAGAAAAAACAATCAAGAAAAGTCCATAATCTTTTGAGAGTCCTGAAAAATCTGTGTGAAAGTTGGATCTTCTAGGCAGTGCCTTGGACAGATAAATATTCAAAAGCTAAACCTGCTTGCCAGGTGATCTTTCCTAAAGCCCCCTATTCAGTACCAGTGTCATCCTGATGTCCTAGAATCACCAGTCCCACTGAAGCTTTTCCTTGCTGTTTGGCTTTAGGTGGGAGGATTACTGAAAAGTGTCATTCTGCACTTGGGAAGAAATGGAGGTGATGGGTGGTCATGCCAGAATGGGTGGGCAGAGGTGCAAGGAGCCTCAAAGTGGAGTGAAAGATGAGGGCACCTGTGCGCTGCCAGCACCATCTGCTTGGGGTTCACGGAAGGTGGTCACGAGGGAGGCCAGTTACCTGAAATTTCTGGAAGTGTAGGCTTGTCTTCTTTCCAGAAGTTCCCATCACAAACAGGAAGTCTGGGGTTAGCACAAATGGCACTCTCTCTTTATTAATGCCCAGGAAACTTTTGTAGTTTCCAAGGATATGCCCAAAGTCAATATGAAATAGATTTCCTTAAAAGAAGAAAATGTCTGACATCATTACACTGGCATAAGCACTTGTAACAATACTCTGGTTTGTTTATTTTTGAAACTTTTTTAAAATTGTCTGACAATGAACTATCTTGGTTGACAGAGCTATTTTTATACTGTTTTATCAGCCAGTGATATTTTTTGTCTTAGCAGGTGTGTGTAGTAGTAGCCACAAAGCAGTCTTTGAACCAAGGGTGTTTTCTATATATATCCTTCCGGTGTTCTTTAAATGACAGTCAAATGTTATTTAAAAATTGTCACTTCAGAATTATTATTAGAAATGTAAATTAAAACTCTGGCTAATATGTCATCACTATGCCTAAGACCCTCTTATGCCCTTTGTGTAACTCAAGATAGACTGATGTTTCATTCTGCTTGGAGGAGGGACATTTACCTTTTCCTCTGGAGTAGCAAGAAACAAATAAGTCATTTGAATCTTCTGTGGGCTAATTTTTATCACTATTACCATCACCACCACAACTACCATCATCTCTTCTCATTTGTATAGCTCTTTATTATATGTAGGGTCTATAAAGGCATTATCTCTTTCATTTCTCACAGAGAGTAAGTGGTTTACCCATATGTGGTGCTTTTTCCAGATTCTCATCTTAAATTGGTCCAGATTTCTTAGACAAAAATTTCCTGGCATGGTAGCCAGTACTGGGCACTGTCAGAGTGGACAGTGAACCAGTAAAGAGGGGCAAGTTAGGAAGGCACAGCATTTCAGATTTAAGATTTTCTATGAGTTCTTTTTGTTGCTTTTCTCTGAAATCTGACACTGTTGATCTTGCCTACCTTCATGAGCTTCTGGGATAAGGACCTACTTAGCTGCTGTCTGATTTATGCTACTTAGGTCTCATTTCCTACATCATCTTCTATTACTCACGCCTGAGTGATCTAGGGTGATCACGGAATCTGTGTCTCTGTACAGTGACTTCTAGATATGTGCTCCACCCTTGAACTCTATTTAAAAATTGCTCTGTGTTGGGGGGAGGAGGAGTTGGCATTCAATGGGTACTAAGTTTCACTTGGGGAACATGAAAAAGTTTCGGAGATGAATGGTGGCGATGCTGTACAACAATGTGAACGTAGCTGATGTCACCACATTGTACACTTACACTGGTTAAAATGATAAATTTTATGTCATGTGTATTTCGCCACAATCAAAAAATTTACAATAAATAAACTCACCTGTCTCTGTAATCATAATGTTGTCATTGTGCCGGTCGCCTATTCCAAGAACAAAGGTTGCCACGCAGTAGCCAGCACAGGAATAAACAAATCTCTCCACTGCTGCCTGAAACTAATTAAAAAGCATCTGATTATTAGTTGTCTTCTAACTACAAAGAGCAGCATGAATCTATTACAAATTACTTTCAAAAAGACATTACCTTTCAGAGAGCAAGTTAGTTGTGCCTGGTTCTATTAATGTTATATCTGTTAAGTGCCAACTTTCTCATTGCTCTACTTACATTTTAGGTGAAGATTCAATGAATCACAACAGCACCAGGAGGAAACACGAGTCAAAGGGCAACATCAATTTAATCAAAGGGTCGCTTCACTTTCTAACCATGAGTCACTTGCCAACAGCCATACAGAACCCATGATCATTTGTCATTGGTGAACATGTGTTTTACTTGTGACCACTTAAAATATGATGGGGTCACAATATCACGTATATCAGGCTAATAAGTGCTGCTAATTATATTGTCTCTCCAAAAGCTGCTAACCATGCAAATGAGAAGTGCTAATCTTGTGCAGCAGAACTTTAAACAGCAGCCCAGCAGCATGGGAAGGATTTAGCACATGTACTTGAGAGGAATGGTGGAACTGACATTTTCAGCATCCATAATTTACCATTTAGATTAGAGTGAAGTGGTAAATTAGAAATTACTTTATAGGGTATGTGGTGTTTCCCAGGTAGGAAGAAATTTATATATGGTAACTAAATTTTTCTGCTGAACAACAAAAACAGACTTTCATAAAAAGTGCTAACAAATTATTTTACAGAACCAAATTTTATGCAAAGGATGCCTGATAATCAAAGGAGAAGCAAATGCTCATGGAGTTCTGAACTGAACACGTCTGTTTTATACAGATATGCTAGGCCAGCACAGGAAGGTGCTTAAACACCCATGACCTCATGTATAAAGGGCTTCCCCAAATACATCAGGAGGCACGATATTGGTAGATCCTTTAAAAATGTGAAACTACCGTTACTATATAAATGAAAACTGATAAGGAGCCTTCAGAGTAAGGAAATGCAGAGGCTCACCTTTTCTTCAATTGGGCATTTTTCTTTAAGCCAGTGATTCAGGACTTCATCTTTAAATGCACCTGTGTTGCCCACTGTGCTTTGCTGAATTTTGGCAATTGTTGTGGCATCTTTCACAATCTCGATCATTCCTACAGGAGGAGGCACACAGTTTGATGCAGGTCGGGGTCCAGTGCCTGGCCCAGAGGAGAAATGACTATGTCTTTGTAGAATGGAGGGCAGAGAGCTATTTTCCAGGTTCATGCTGTTGGTGGTCTTAGCAGTAAGAAAAACAAACAAAAGGAGGAGAAAACGGAAGTTGTGTGGGACATGCTTTCAACATCCCCGAATGAAAAGAAAGGGATGGTCTTGAAAAGTACTAAGTAAAAGCAGTTATGGCCTGAGTATATCCTTACTTACTTGGCAACCTGTCCCTTTTCCTTTTTCAAATTACAGGTCAAATGTAAATGGTTTTATACAGTTCTCAAATTGGAAACTTGAATAAAAATCTTTGATTGACATTAAATTGCTAAATGTTTGTAAAAGCACCTAAGATCGGAATATGTAATAGCCTTGATAATGTGAATTCTGGGATACTAAAATAAGTGACAGATATTTCTGTCTATTTTTAAATGTTAACTGTGAGGGAGAAGTTTAATGTGCAATGAAACAGTTAAAGTTTAGAGGAAGAAAAGTAAAGAGGAAGGACCAGTTCTTATTAAAATCATTTCCATGTCTAGACACAAGGATTTGAATTATGCATTCATTTACCTTCAGCATATCCATATGAAGTTGGGAGCCACATTCACCAGCCTGAGAACATTTTCTTCCTTTTTATATGGATTATGATTGTAATTTGTCAGTTAGTAAATGCCTACACTCAAGGAATTATAATCCTTTAAAACTAACTCAGTGTTTTACCCCTCTCCTGAGGTAACCACACACCTATTTTGTCACCAGTTGAAATGCAACCATATGGCAAGAGGCACAGATCCAGAGATTCAGTCTCCCAAATGGACTCCATGATTCGTAGAATCTGGGCATCAAAACACAAAAAAGTTTCCATTATAAATGTATATATTTTTTCTCTTTTAAAAAGTCTTATCTGGTAACACAAAATATATAAGTAACAACTGTACTTTTATTTATAAACCTGGTGCTCTAAAGTTTCTATTCCTTGATAGCCTGTTACTTTTGGTTCCTGAGATTTACCTTGAGAAAGAAGATAAATGGATTTCTTTTGAGGTAGATTTTAGCTACGATTCATCTACTCCACTTTAGTTATGTATATTTTACCACACTAAAAAAAAGTTCCATGACTCATATTTAAGCCTTTATCCATCTTGAGTTTATTTTTGTGTATGGTGTATGTTGGTGGTCAATTTTATTATTTTTTTTTGCATATACTGTCCAGATCTCCCAACACCATTTGTTGAAGAGACTATTTTTACTCCAATTTATGCTCATGCCCCCTTTGTCTAATATTAATTGACTATAGAGACATGGGTTTATTTCTGGGCTGTCTATTCTATTCCATTGATTTTTGTGTCTGTTTTTATGCCAGTACCAGGCTGTGGTACATTTACACAATGGAATACTATGAAGCAGAAGGGAAGAAGGAATTCCTACCCTTCTTGACAGCATGGATGGGACTGGAAAGCATTATGCTAAGTGAAATAAGCCAGGCAGTGAAAGACAAATACCACATGATTTCACCTATAAATGGAACCTAATCAACAAAACAAACAAGCAAGCAAAATAAAACCAGAGACATGGAAGTAAAGAACAAACTGATAGTGACCAGAGGGGAGGGGAGAGGGACATAATGGGGGAAAGAAGGGGAAGTGTCAAGTCAAGGAACATGTATAAAGGACCCATGGACAAGGACAACACAGGGCAGGACTGAATGTGGGAGGAGGGTGGTGGGTAGGGCAGGGGAGAGTAATGAGGGAAAAATAGGGACAACTGTAATTGAACAACAATAAAAATGTTCCACTCTCCCATCCCTACAAATTTTTATTCATAAGGCACTCTTGGACTACAACCAAGAAAACAATAGCAATGATGATAATGAGAACTAACATTTACTGGGTGCTGTTTTATGTTGATCCTTTGCATTCACCTTACAGTGTGGATATGATTATTATTCATATTCTGCAGGTGAAGAGACTGAGGATTAGAGAACTTAAATAACATGTCCTTATCTGCCAAGCAAAGTGTCCTAACAACAAAACAAAGTACATAAAGGTAAAGTGCAAACTTTCCCTCAAAATGAGAGGAAAATGAGTGATGTTTTGTGCTTTTCAAATATATCTTTGAATAATTCAAAAGTTTTTTTTATCCTCACCCAAGGACACTTTTTCATTGCTTTTTAGAGAGAGGGGAAGGGAGGGGGAGAAACATCAATGTGAGATAAACACAGCGATTGGTAGCCTCCTGTACATACCCAGACCTGGGATCACATGTGCAGGCATCAGGGATCGAACTCACAACCTATATGCCCTGACTGGGAATCAAAGTGGCAACCTTTCAGTTATGGGATGATGTTCCAACTAACTGAGCCACACCATCCAGGGAAATAATTCGATTTTACAGATTTATTGGGAATTTAATTAATTTAAAAAGATTTGAAGGACTTTTTCTTTTTTTAATAAAAAATTATTTCCAGGAAAATACACATGCTGTTCTTGAAAAGGGAGCAAAGGGTATTATTGTTTCCATATTAAGAAGAAGCAAAAACAGAAACACAGAGGGAATTAAAAACATGGCCTTATACTTAAATAATCTACATTTCCACCATTGCGGTTTATCTGTTTTAAATAAATCATATTAAATATTAGAAATTATGTTACCTCTACAATGTTAAACAACAAGAATATAGAGTATCACTTTATGAATTTGTGAAGCTAAAGTTTATCCAGAAATGCTAGAAAATATAAAAATGATGAACAGTGATACCTTAATCATTGACCCGCTCTAGTAGTCCATTCACTGTTTGTCATTTAACTGCATGATTTCTCCAGTCACTTACCTCTTTATTTTCTCTCTCCTTCCTATCAAATCATTCATTTGAGTTTGTGTATGTGGGTGTGTATCAAAGGTGATGTATCTAAGAAGAGCACCTGTGGGTATGTAGCTATGTCTATGAATAAGAATTAAGTGAATGCTAGTGGGGTAAATATGCCTGTGTTCTAGGTTACGATACTAGGGATGGGTGTATAAAACAGAGGATAGGTGAGGGAGGCAATATCTGGCTATTTGGGAGTGTTGGCTGTGGATCCTGTCAGGAATGGACAGAACCATGATGCTCACCAGATTGTGCATCTAACAACCCATAGCCATACTCCCCCTCTCTCTTATGTAATCTTTTATCATTGTTCATCATACAAGATGAACAATGATTAAAGACAGAACAGGACAGTGTCAGTAGAAGGCATTTTTTAGATCTAATATACTAGAATTATTTTTTTAGGTAATTGAAAAAAATCCTTAATAGTAGCATACCTGTAAAATAAGCATGTCTTGGCGCAGATCATCACCATGTTTGAAGATAATTCCAATTGTTTCCTTTGATAGAGCTGTAGGGTCAGCACATTTAAACTCAAGCCACAGGGGCTTTTTCTTGGAGGCCATTACTTTACATTTTTCAATCTGTAAGGAAACAGTCAAATGCTTTAATATGCAATGAATACACATTGTGGGGACACATATCCTCTTGCAAATTATCACTAAAAATAATCAAGACAAACTCCTATTTGGGAAATGATTTTCAATGATTTGGGTAAAAATATAGAAAGAGTTCTCACCAAATCTGAAAATACTAGTGAGAGCAATTCACAACACTTACACCAGTGGTTCTCAAAGTGTGTTCCAAGGAACCCTAAGAGTCTGTGAAGATGCTCAAGAGGTCTAGCAGATCCCATCCTCGGCACACCCTACTCCCATGAACTCTGATACTCTCAGGTCTCCTTTAATACAGAGCAACTTTGCTGTTCTTTCTTTATATATTTGACCTTATAAGATTTAATATGAAAAAAAGTATTCTACTGCTATCACAATATGTAAAAACTATTCTTGCAGAATCAGAAGCAATAGGCCAAATATAATAAGATAAAATTTAACTGCAGTAAGCAGAATTCTAGCACTCAGGTACAATGCTTCCTCTCTCAAAAGAAAAACCCCATACACCTAAATAAACTCAAGGAACTTCTCTGGAAATATGGCTTAGTAGCCACTCCAAGATAAAAAAATCTTAGGGGTTTTGGCCCAAAGTGAATTCACCATGCATCAAAAATGTGATGTGGTCTTTAAAAAAACCCCCCACAATTTGAAGCTGTATTATGTTATTATTTCTAGCAATCTCTAACTGGATAAGGACAGATGACAGTGTATGTTTTTATTTTAGGGCGGTTTTATTGCTAATTGCACAGAGAATAAACATGAAAGGAGGAATGTCCCCTTTTTTCCAGGGGAAATATCTTTCAAGAATGAAAGTGAAATAAAGAGTTTTACAAATAAAATATAAAAGAATTTCTTGCCAGAAGACTTGCACTGTTAAAAATATTGAAGGCTGAAGGAAAATGATGCCAGATGGAAACACAGACCTATACAAAATAGTGCAGAGCACCAATGACAGTAAACGTGTGGGTAGATATAAAAAACAGTCAATTTGATAAATCTATTTCAACTGTTTAAAGCAAAAATAATAACAATGTATTTGGCTTCTAATATATGTAGAAATTAAAAGCATAACAAAAACAGTGTAACAATGAGAAGGGGTTGATGAAAATATACTGTTGTAAGAGTCTTATGCACATATGAAGTGGTTTATTATTTGAATATAACCAAGAGCCTGTGGTATTGACATAAAGACAGATATATTTAGATCAGTGGAGCAGAATAGAGAATCTAGGTATAAATCCACATGGTCAGATGACATTTGACAAAAGTATTGCCAACATATTTAAACAGGAACAGGACAATCTTTTCAACAGGTGGTGCTGGAAAAGTTGGATATTCAGATAAAAAAATGAAACCTGATCTTTATCTCATACTATACACAAAAATTAATTCAAAATAGACAAAAACTTAAATGTAAGAGTTAAAACTATATGAATTCTGGAAAACATATTTGTTACATTGACTGAGGCAGTATTTCTCAACTTTGGCACTGTATTTTCGGCTGGATAATTCTTTGTTGGGGTGTGGGGGCTGCCCTGTGCATTTTAGGATGTTGAGCAGCATTCCTGGCCTCCACCCACTGGAGCATCTTCCCAGCTGTAACAATCAAAAATGTTTCCAGACATCACCAAATGTCCTTTGGCGTGTGAGTGTGTATATGTGGGAGGGGGGTTGACCAACCCAGGTTGTGCATTGCTGGATTAAGCAAATATTTTTTAGAGTGCAAAATGTATAAGCCATAAAAGAAAAAGTGAAAAATTGATTTAATATAAATTAAAAACTTCTGTTCCTTGGAATATACTAAGAAAATGAAAAGGCAAGTCATAGACTGGGAGGAAATATTTGTAAAATGTATACCTTATAAAGGATTTATGTCCAGAATATATAAATAACTCATAAAAAAATAGGAAGGCAACCCACATTAAAAAAAGAACAAAAAATGTAAACAGAAACCACTCAAGAGAAGACGGAGGCTGAGCACACGAGAAGATGCTCAACAATGAGATGCCACTTCACACCACTGCAATGGCTGTCATCAGTCTTTTAAAAAGACTGATAACAAGTGTTGGCTAGGATGTGGAACTGTTGGAACTTGCATCCATTGCTGGTGGGAATGTAAAATGAATGGTACAATTACTTTGGAACAGCAGCCTGGCAGTGTCTCAAGAAATTACATGTACATGTACCATCTGACCCAACTATCTCACTGCTAAATATTTACTCAGAAAGTGAATGGAAAACAAACTGTGGCATTGCTATATCAGGAATTACTACTCAGTCATAAAAATGAACAGACTACTGATACACACAGCAACAAGGATGGATCTTAGAAGCATTATGCTAAATAAAATAACCCAGATACAAAACTACATACTGTATGACTCCACATCATGAAGTTCTAGAAAAGGCAAAATTACATGATAGAAAGCAGATTTGTTGTCTGGGATGGGCCATGGAAGGAAGAAAGGACTTAGTAAAAAAAGAACATGAAACAACTATTTCTGTGAAATTTCAATATAAATGTTCTATATCTTGATTGCGGTAATGAACTGTATGCTTAAAATGGACATTTTTTTGCATGTAAATGATTCCTCATGAAATCTAATTTAAAACAAAATGGGTGGGTGATTGCCTTGTTTTGAGGCTTTTAGTGTCTAGTGTTTAGAAAAAACTTGACATACATTTTCAAGACATGCAGACCATGTGGAGACACCCAGGTGATACGTACCACGAGTGCTCCTGCTTTCAGCCCAGGGTCATACGGAACTCTAAAGCTCTTGGGGAGATTCGAATTCTGGAGGTTTTCAAGCTTTTGCTTAAGTTGTGAAATAACTGTAATTGTCAAAAGCACACAAGAGTTATGTGAGCTCAAGAAAGTACCAACATTATCCATGACACTTCCTGAGGCTACATCTGTTCACAACACTCTACACGTCTGGTCTGGTGTGGAGTAAGAGAAAAGGGGGTTAGTTTCTGTCTTGGAGGAACTATCCATTTGGGGTGTCAAGGGAAGCAGGCTCATGGGGAGCAATACCACCACATACTACATCAGGGGACAGAGATAGGGGATAGATATAGTACACCAGGACAGTCATGTAGGGAAGGGTATTTTAAGAATAGCGCTAAGGAACTGATACTTTAGTTTTCTTTCTAAAGTGTGAAACTTTAAACTGCCATCTGATTTGGGGAACAGACATTTGAAGACCATAATAAATAGAATTTGGATAGGGTTCTGTAAAATCTTTTCCAAAGAGTAAGTTAGGCAGGGTGGAAATGATGTGACAGCCTCTAAATTCTAAAAGTAAAGTACTGAAATTAAAAATTACTCCCTGTATAACAGACTGGAGGCCAGTACAAATGTTCCCCTTTCTTACTTACAATAAAAATAAAAACGAGTAAGATCATTATTACTATTATTACTTTTAGAACAGAGCTGTATTGGTGTATTGGAGAAGAATCAAAAGGAAGAAGTGGAAATTCTAAGTATTCAGAAGTTTAAAATACTGGCTGAGTATGTTAGTGAATGTCCCTTATGAGCCATGCTGTTGGGTTGAGGTATACAAACAGAAATAAAAGATATTTCCCAGCTTCAAGGCTCATATAGTTTAGCAGACCAGAAGGATGTACTGATGACAGAGAAATAGTGATTAATTTTCCTCTCTTTCTCTGTGTAGGGCCGGGACAGGATTTCTTAGGGATAAGAAAACAATATTGGAAATGCCTTCAGAGAAGAGGTGATATATATTTTTATATACTCTGATATATATTATATATACACATATATTATATTATATACTATATAAAAGTACATATATACTATATAAAAGTATTATATAGTATATAATATAATATATGTGTATATATAATATATGGAAGTATATATTATGTATATACACATATGTATATATATGCCAAAAATTTTAAATATTTTCTTAATAATTTATTCTTTTAAATACTGAAAATTTGAAAATTATATGCATATATTGAAAGATGGGGGGAAAGGTAAATATTTGAAAATAACTAATCTTTTTGTATATGCACAATTGTTCTTAAAAATAGATCTTATATCTACATAATGCTTTAAAATTTTTTCAGTTTAATATCTATCATAAACTCATCATTAAAATATATATACAGTTTTAAAAATATATTAAGTTTTAAAGGGAGAACTTAAATTTGCTTACTCCCTAAAGAGAGAGGATTTTAAAAAATTGCTCTTTGCTGCCTTTAGGAAGGCACAAAGTGCCTTCCAGGGATGATGGCATTTGGAGATGAAGGCATCTGGAAAGAGAACCCAGAAAATATAGCTACCATACCTTGGGAACTGACGTCATACTTTTCAGCAGAGAGCGATTTAATATCAATAGTAACTTTTTGTAACATCTCGATTACTTGGACCTGTTGGGTAAAGTCGTGAAGCATGGCGGCGCCACAGCCCCTCAGGTAGGCTTCCAGGATCACAGCGAACCTCTGCTGATAGTGCCTGGACTGGGCTATCTCACTTCTCAAGAACCAAAACAAGAAGTGACCAATTCTTTTGTTCTGAGGGTGGGAACAAGATGGTTGAAATTATTGTGACTAATGGTCTAGATCTATCAGCCAATTTCCAGTAACTTTTAAAATGTCCTGCTATTATCAAAATGGAAGTACTTACTCTTAAAGCACGCTTCAGCAGAAACCTGGCCAGGGCACTGTCATGGTAAGGTTCAAATTTCACAGCCTAAAGGAAGAACACATGGGCATTTGTAGGGCTACGTTCTATGTTGGTTAATCAGGGGAAAGGAAATGGAGAAAAACTAGCACTCTGTCTCGGTGGGTTTTTATGGGTAGGTGATGAGAATCTTACCAGTCACTTAAGTGCAAAACTTTTTCTTCAAGGACACTTTGGGCCAGAGTGAACCAAAGTGAACTTGCTTAAGTACTGGGAGTAGAAGCCAGAACTCTTGACTCACAGTCATGTGCTTTTGATAACTTCAAAGGAAGAGGGGAGGGCTTTGGCTCCCATTAAGGGCTTAGTTGATTGATTGGAAGAATAGAGGGGAAAGACGGAAATGGCTGTAACAAATCTATAAAAGTAGAAGGCAAGAGAGGTTGTTGGAAAGAAAATAGTGAAGACAGCGTACATGTAAGGAGAAAAATATTTGTTAAATGTGAAGATCCTAAAAGTCCTATCACTCCACTTCTGCTCAGGATGCATGCCTGGCATCTCAAAGGCAAGTCACTGAGCTGTCTCCCAGGTTCTAACTGCAAGTAAACAGCAGGCCTGGATCAATTCATGCAGAATGATCTCTACCCGCTGCCAGGTAGTGGTATATGCAGAGCTTTTGTCTGAAAATCTCTTATTTAAAATGGTTCGTCAGGAAAAGTGTTTAGCAGTTTTCATATCACTTGGTTAATGTAGAGATACTGACTTAAATGATAGCTCCATGACTGAAGAAAAAGAACCAATAAAATGTAAAAAATAATTGAGCCCTGATGGGTGTTACATCATTCTCTGTACTTTTCTATAAATCTGCAATAGTCCATAACACTTACCCTGGTTAATCTTAATGATTGAAGCTCAAACATCACCTATTCAGAACTGTCCCTGGCTTCTTTAATTGTGTCCCCAGGATCCCTAACTATTGTCTCATAATACTCTAGGTTTTCCCCAAAGTATTCATTACAATTTGTTATTAAATGTTAGTCTTTTTTCATGCACAGCAAGCTACTTGAGAGCAGAGATGGGCTCTGTTTTCATCACTTCACCATGTCCAGCATTCAGAACAGCAGAAGCGCTATGCACATGTTGTTGAATTCATGAATGAACACTCCTGCACTCTAAACGAGAATTTCTATTTCAATTTCTTTACTTCCTTGTCCTTATCAAGCAGCACAATCTAATTTGAGATTGGCTGCAGCGAGTAGGAGAACTGTTCCTCCTTTCTTTAACTTCCTGAGAAAACCTTAGGCAAATGACGTAGCCTTTCCTGACCCCAGGGAAAGGCATGAGAACACGAATGGAAATGCAGAGCCAGACCTGTCTAAAGAGAGGGGCTTTCAAGGTCCCATCCAGATATGAGGTGTTATTCATGAATGTTATGTTCATGATCAGAGAGTATGGCCTTTTACCTCTAGGACCCCAACCCTGACACTGGACTGACGCAGGATCCTGGGAGGCAGTGAAAGGAGCAGGGCCTGGGGTCAGACCTCCTGGGTTTGAACTCCAGTCTTTCAAAGTGTGTGACCTTGGGCACATTAGCTAGCCTCTCTTTTTGCCTCAGTTTCCTTATAATTAAAGTATTATAAACTTGACCTCCATCATAGTTATTGGAAGAATTAAATGTAATAATACATAAAAAGCATGTATATCACTTGAAGCCTTGGCACAAGGGAGCATTCTGTAAATCAAATCTATCATTAATACAACAAATGAGAACAATATATTCCCACAAGCTCAGTCCTCCTAAAAAAGTGGAAATATGAACATCTTCAAAATGCCTGTCAAAAAACCCTCAAAGAGAATCATTAAAAAAAAAAAAGGAACAGGGTACTACTTTTTGAGGTGGCTTCTTCAGATCTGCTCTGACAAATCAGGATGTTCTGGACAAAGGGCATTTGATGACAACTGAATGGGGTGCCTGTGCACATGCAAATGAATTCCTGGAGAAGAGTGCTCTGTAAATTACACTGGCATCCCCTACCTGGACCAGCTGTAGTAGGTAATGCAGGACGTCATCATCCTCTAAGCTCTCCAGTTTCTGAACGGCGATGGCTCTTACATTTTCATCTGAAAAGTTGCAGTCCAGGAGTTGCATTGTTAGTCCAACATCCAAAGCACTTTGATCCCAGACCTCCCTTCTGGATAACAATTGGTATGTTTTGGCCACAATTTCTTGCTGTCCCCATTTCACTGAGCTAAATAGCTTAGGATATGCTTTTGGATGCTTAAGGCTTTCATATCTGAAATGCCAGAGCAATTCTTTGTCTTCTGCTGTGAGAGGGTTAAGTGGATCAGTGGCTATGATAGCCTCCAGTTGCTTCCGAAGCTGGTTGGGCATTTCGGCTCGAATCCGGTCCCCTTCAGGGTCAGGGGTGGGCCGATGCTTAGGCAAGGCTATTGGGTGGCAGTAATTGTCCAGAAGAATGCAGATGGACATTGAATTCTCCTTGTCTGGGTTGGTTGCAGACGTGAGCTTGTCAGCATTAAAGCTCCCTTGGTCTTCTCCCTTCCCAGATATTTGCCACATGTGGAGCACATATTCCCCATGGCGCAGGAGGAACCGATGGTCTATCAGCAGCAGGTTCACATAATAGAGAAGCTGAGCTTTGCCTTTGGATTCAGAACTCGGAATCTCTGCAGAGGCCTTACCAGACAGCGCTGGAGCTTTGCCGCAGTAGACCTGGAGGTTCAGTAGAGCCCCTTTGGGTAAGTCTTTGATTTTGATACTGAACTCAAGCCACACATTCCAGAGCACCTCCTCTGTGAAGGGTTTGGGACTGGTTCTCCTTTGGCAAAGGACTTGCTGCCCATGTTGGATGTTTGCCTCCACAAACACTGTGAGGTCAGCGTTTCGGGGCAGCACAGGGATATCAATGCCTCTGATCTTGACCCTGAACTTTCTGTCACAGTCCCACAAGGACACAGTGAACACGCTCTCATGGTCCTTCCCATGGATTGTCAGCTGTTCATGATAGCCGGTGACTCCTGTGCAGTCATCCACCAGTGGCCACTCTTCTTTCTTCACTTCATCCTGGGCTGGGTCCGGAGGAGTATCAAGCACCAGGTGAATCTCTTCCCCATTCTTGAGGCAATGCCTCACCCACTGGAAGTTTTTGATGGGTGTTTCACCCACCAGGTACTCGTCGCGGCCACAGACGCGCAGCACAAAGTCCTGTTCATTTTGGCTTTCAGGGATATCCATCAGAGATTTTTTCTTGGCCATCTTGGTGAAGAAGCTCTGGAGGATGGTGCCTGGGGTGTCATCAGCTGAGACCTTGATGGTCTGACTGGTGGTGCTGCGGTGAATGACAATGAAAATGCAGTTGTTGGTAATCTTCTTCAACAGGTATTCCGGGAGGGGCTTGGACGTCACCCAGGGGTGCATAGCATAGAGCTTGGGGTCTCGGCCAGCCACCTCGGCCATGCGTGGGGTGACCAAGCGGCGGCGCGTGAACTCCAACTCGTCATCATGCACGTTGCTGACATCGGTGACATCATAGCCTATGAGGGCGGTGAGCAGCCGCTGGAACGCAAGCGACTCCTCTGACGGGGAGTGCCGCTGCACCACGTGGATCTGGCCTGGGCTCCTGTGCAGCACCTTCCAGTAGCGCAGGCAGTCTAGTGTCTGCACAACCTGGTACTTGTCGTAGATCTCATACCACTGCCCTTTTTTCTGGTAGAGCAGCAGGAAATGGTCTGGGCTGAGCCGGTGGTAGAAGTCGGCTGCCACACTCGTCTCCAGTGCGCGCAGCCACACCTGCGCCTTCATCTGCTCCACGTTCCCGTGGCCGGCCACGTGCAGCAGCGCCGTTTCTGGGGTCTTGCTGGTGCGCTGGCTGGTGGGCAGCACGAACTCGATGGGAATGAGCTCCATGGAGGACAGGCTGGCCGCGGAGCCACGTGGCTTCATCCTCCGGCGTCTGCGGCAGTTGTCCTCTCTCAGAACCACGGGCTGTTCATTGTTCTCCAACTCCATGCCCTGTGCGACCTGGGAGCAAAGAAACAGAGGGTGGTGTCACAGGGAAGGCACTTTCCAGGTGAATTTTTCTGTGAATTCGCAGGAGACGGTGCAGACGAATGTGCACAAAGGGCTTTGGAGTCAGGGCCCATGAATCCCCTGCCACTTAGTATCTGGTGACTTGAGCTAGTTAAATAATCTTGGAGCCTGTTTCCCATCGTTCAAAAGGAGTAATACTCTCAGAGGTTGGGGGTGAGGATTAAATAAGGTAATGCATATATTTGTTCAGTGTGGAGGATGGTATATCGATGAGTGCCTACTCTGTACAAAGCATTTAACTACAAATGTGACATACTGCAGTAAGAAATACTTCAAGTAATAATTGAAATGCTAAAACATTAAAATTGAAATATAAATAAGGTATTTTTTATTTTAATATTTGGTACCACTGTGTTGTAAGGGGTTCTACAATCATTCTATCTACTTATGTTTGAGAATTTAATTTAATAAAGGAAAGATGTGAAGCACTAATCTAGCATGGTGTCTAGCATACTATAATGGCTCAAAGTGTTAAATGTTTTTAAATACAGTTTAAAAATCAAGTGCTAGTTTGCGAGGTGCTCTGTGAAATATTAAAACACCCCACTGAGAAAACAGGCCTTTGAAATATTTCCTATTTGTTCAGTCTCCCACTTATTGGGACCCAGATGCCTTCCCCAACCTCACTTCACATTGTCTGTGTTCAAACTGTTTGATTCTTGTATCTACTCCCTAGTCAAGTTCCTGTCTTTCTTTTTTTCTTTTCATTTTTTTCTTTATAGTTAGGAAAGGTAATCATTTCATTAACAAAGCTCAAAAATATCAGAATCGGTAGTTTTGGCCAAGAACATTCAGACATATTTATCATTTTGAATCAGGAAGTTCTGGGTTGTCACTGCTATGTTAGGGTCGTGCCTTAGAGGAGGCAACCATGGCTGAACCCTCTTTGTAGAACATTCAGGTAATTTTAAGTTTGTTACAGTTCATGAGTTCATTACATTGTCTTCTGCATTAGACAGTCAAGAAGCCATAGGATGGAAGGAAGGACTTCTGGGCTCCAGTAACCTACTGTTTGGATCCCAACTGATTAACTTCTTTTTTTTCTCTAATATTTTCATGTTCATAGTGAGAATTCACAAGTTTCTTCTCATCAATTTATCCACTATTCCATAAATATTTAATGAGTACCTACCCTGCACAAAGCATTTAAGTACAAGTGTGACATACGGCAGTAGGAAACACTTCAAATAATAATGGAAATGCTACCATCTGACACAATTTGAGCTTGTTATAGTAACAGTGTCTAACCTATTCCAGCACTCTCTCCTCCATGAGACAAGCTGTTATACAGACTTAGGCAATGTAAAAAAATGGAAATGCTAAAATATTGAAGTTGAAATATAAATACGGTGTTTTTAATATTCTGTTTCACTGTGTTGTCAGATATTCTAAATAAAAATCAACAATTGATGCAAAAATTCTTTCAGAAGATAACATTTACTCTCTTAAATGACCAATATTTGTGAGACTCATAACTACTTATTTCCTTAAGAAATAGTGGAGCATTTGACACATACCAAAAAGGAGTTTGATTAAAAGATAAGAAAGACAAGTTTCATTAGATCCAAACTTCTGTTTAAATCTTGGCTTAAAGTTACTTTTAAAGTCAATATTCCCTCCATAAAATATTATGGAATTCTACTTAGTAAATACATGAAGCCAACTGTCCTAAAGCATTGTCTCTTGCAGCTTAAAACATTCACTATTTGATCTGTAATGTTGCTACATTATAGAATAACAAAGAAGAGAACTGTAAGATATATTACTACTCACACTTGAAATAAAATAGGTCTGAATTTAGGCAACGTACAAATACACAGCAATAACTTCTGCTTCAGTCAATCTTCAAAGATATAAGGTGCAGAAGAAACAGGCAGATTACATACTCACTGCTTTCCTTCATGGTTGAGGTTATGGAACGTTTGCCTTTTACAGGAAGACCTCAGAAACACTGATAAGTACAATAATGGCTAAGCATGCACTTGTAAGAATGTGAAGCTTGGCTAGCACAGGCTCCTGTGCCCTCCCTCTTCCTCTCAAATAAAAACAAAAAAGGACTGATGCACCTGCAAAGCTATCACCGGAACCTCCTGGATATCTATACATACAGATTGGACTAGACAATGAAACAGAGACATTCAGTGGTAGTATCGTCTCAAGAACCAGCAACCGTTTCAGATAAAAATATTCTAGCTGAGAAGGAAGAGTCACTATTCCCAGTCATCCCAAAAAGGGCAAAAAATAGAAAGGAAAAAAATACCTGATAAAGCAGTGGAGGCGATGAAGCTGAAGGATCATTTGTTCGATTTTTGAAAAGAATAAATTTGAACCTACCCAGTGTACCTCTAAACTCTTCCGCTTTTCTGGGTCTCCCTTCGTATCCAGATGCAGAGGAAGTGTTGCAGTTACCAGGAAGGAAGTTTTAACCAAGTTGATTATACATGTGATTGCTCATTTTAAAAGTGTCAGAAATGCGTTTCCTGTTAATAGCACAGAGAATGAAGCACGAGAAGGGGCACTGTTTACCATGTACATTCTTTATACTCTTTGAAATAATTTTTAATAATTGTGAGAGACCAAAGCAAATTAAAATTACATAGATCAAAAAAACACAAACAAACCCCACATTCATGAGATATGAAACACATGAAATATTTTCTAGGTAGTTCTAAGCAGAAGAAAAGGCTTAACAGTCACAACATTAGAGAAAGGGGCTGGTAAGAAGATTTTTAGAGCCAAATTAAATCCATTAGTCCTGCAAAGCCAATTCAATTAATTCTCCCT
This sequence comes from Trachops cirrhosus, assembly GCA_028533065.1. Taxonomy (NCBI): domain Eukaryota; kingdom Metazoa; phylum Chordata; class Mammalia; order Chiroptera; family Phyllostomidae; genus Trachops; species Trachops cirrhosus. The sequence continues at coordinate 44,498,680 of CM052549.1, read as the reverse complement.
CATGGGAATTCAAATGATCCCTTGTTTATACACTGCCACTGAGGGGTGGGGGAAGAAAAACTACTGATCTAGGGAACCCAGTTATCAAGCTGAACGTTTTTAAAGACAAGGTCTGGGAGCTCACTTCCTTAGCTTGGTGAGGTAGTTCTCTATTTTTTCAGAGCATTTGGATCCAAAATATCGCTGCCTGAAACAGAAAGTACAGTGTATGTCGACGTGTGTGCGTTTGTTCGTGAGTGCTGGTGTGGAGGCTTAACTGTGGGCAATGATTGCAGACAAACTAGGAGGTTTTTGATTTCGTGGGAAAATTAGGGAGCTGAGCATAGTCACACAATCAGACAGTCACTGGGAGATGGCTCCTGATTGTCATGGGAGTAGAGGACCTATAAAAAAGTCATCCTAAATAATTTTTACAGTAGCTCTATATCTTCTAAGTGACCTCAATTCCTTCTAGGACCCCTGAGCATACTCAGATCCTGGACCAGTGCCCACTGTCCTCCATCCCAGAGTTCCTATATGAGTTCATCCTCCACCTTGGGTTATCATGAACTCCAGTTCAGCCCCAGGGACCACAGGTAGGATGGTGTTAGCCTCACAGGTTCCTTGGAGGTATATAATTAATAAATCACTCTGACATCATGATACATGATTGACGGTATGTATCTCTTTTCATACAGGCCTCTTGCATCTTAGCTTTTCATAAGTTGTATTATAATAGTTGATGTCAGCAGTCAAACTATTGAATTCAAGAGCTGTGTCCCAAATATTTAGAGGGGGCTTATTAGCACCCCAAAATATATTCTTATGTAGGAATACTCCCTTAGGAGGCTGGCAGCTTTAGAAGCCTTAATGCTGGCCCTTTTGACTGATTCTGAAGGAGGGACCAAGGAGTCACACTGCAGGGGTTTGCCAAGCTGTTCTCATACAGAGTGTGTTGGGAGGGTTCACAGTGGGAGGTGGGCTGGGCAGAGGTCTCTGTTCTCCAGACTAGCCAATAGATTCTGTCCCTCAACAGATTCTTTCCCTGCCAAAGCTCAGTCACACCCTGGGGCAAAGTCCCAACCTGACACCGCCCCTGCTTCCAGCACACACAGGTTATTTCAGAAATGCTAGACTCTGGCTCTTGGGTTTCCTTGCCTGCGCAGGAGATACTCAGCTAAGTTGAATTATGCAAAGTTGTCTGTTCAACGACTGAACTTGCAAATACTTCAGGTTTTATTGGTGGTTAGGGAATAAAAGTACCCTGCCCTTCCCCAAATCCTAATATAGTCACTAAAATTTGACTTATAGTAAAATTTGACATATAGTAAATGTTCCAACGGAGAAGTAATGGCTGGTGTCTCCTTCCTCATTGTGGGTCCTTCCACCGTGCAGAAGAATTCTTTACTAGTTAGGGCCTCTTTTATCTACAGATTTTTAGGTTAGAAGACCCCTAGTCTTCATTATAATCATGTTTTTATCAATGTGTTTCTTTTTTTTTTCTTCTGTGAATCTCCATGCACCCAGCACCATGTTGGACACCCAGCAGTCATGCACTACACTGGAGCTGTGAAACATACAGTCAAATTGTCTGACCTTCTGTAGCACATCCAACTATCACATGAACAAGAAGATGGGACAGATTAGAAAATAAGCACATAGTAAGATGTGTCAATGATCAATAAACAGGTTAAGAATGAATTATTTGCTGAGAAAGGATTTTTGTGATAGCCTTCAGAGAGACTGTGGTCTGTTTGGAGAGACAAGGCACACAAATGAAAAAATAAGATGTGCAATAGTTTACTGGAGGAGGTCACTTTGGGAGTAATTAATTTTTTTTTTAAATTTTGCAGGAGGAGACCCAGGATTTAAGGCAAGAGGGATCACAGGGAAGGTCTTCAAGCCAAAACTGTGAACAAACAGAACAGTTCCAGAAACAGTGAATGTATCTGTTTGCTGAAATGGAGGGTTTGTAAAGGACAGCAGTAGAAGGTATGGGAATGACATAACAAGATAGGCATGTTCTTCCCACTTATTTCATATCTTGGCACATGGAATAGTAACAACATTTGTATGGCAGACTGGGTGCAATGAACTGTTTGCCTCCCCACCCCAAATTCATATAATGAAATCCTAACCGCCCCAGTACTGTGGTATTAGTAGGTGGGGCCTTCAGGAGATAATTAAGTCATGAGGGCAGAGCCCTCATGAATGAGATTCGTGCCTTCATAAAAGGACCTCATAGAGCTTCCTTGCCCTCCCTCTGCCATGTGGGGATACAAATATAGCTGTGTCTGCAATCCAGAATAAGGCCCTTGATAGGACCTGACCATGCTTGTGCCCTGATCTTAGACTTCCAGTCTTCAGAACTATGAGAAATAAATTTCTGTGTTTATCACCATTCTGTCCAAGGCACTTTGTTACAGCAGCCCAGACTGACTGTGACACTGGGGTGAAGTGAAGAGTCTCCTCAAAACTTGAGATAATACCTGTATCCCCAAGGGCCCTGAACCCCTTTGGGACACACTGGTTGGGAAACCGTGTTATTGGTAATTGTTCCTGGGTAGGGTAGCTGTCTGACTCAGACGTGTGTGTAGCTCTCAGCTTGAAAAGCACTAGAATCCATCCTTTCATGTGTGTTCAGCTCAGCCTCAAATGGCTTATACAATGTGAACAAAAATGCTAAAGGACATTTTAATCTACTGCAACAGGTTGGTTGATCTTCATGCCTTGCTTGTTTGTCTGGGCATGAATGCCAATCTTTGTGAATATTTTTGGTCTGTACCTGATATGGTGAAAGAGAAGCATCCTGGTATTATAGAAGCACTAGCAATCATCAGACCTGGGTTTATTCTGCTCATTCTCTAGACCTAATATATATGCTAATTTATATCTTCCAGCTTTCTAATCTACCAAAGGGATAACAACCACTCTATTTATCCCACAGGAAGTTGTCATAAATCTCCAATTTTCAATGAAATGCCAATTTATCTAACTGTACGAAGGTCGTTGTGTTACATATGCCAGAGGACCTGCAATTCCAGGTGTCTCATACCAACACAACATTCAGAGGAAGAAGAGGCATGTCAGCCTGTGCGTTCCTTTTTCAGAGATGGCAAAACATTCCCAGGAGCCTCCTGGGTCCCCTCCTGTCTCTGACCAGAATTGGGACAAGTACCCATCTATCTCTCAGCCAATCACTGGGAAGGGGGAAGGAATTATGTGAGCGGTTTGAGCTAATCAGAGTTTTCTCTACTGAGTTTCTGGACAGAGAAAAGGGTAGACCCCAGAACAAAATGTCAGCGCTCTGACAGTAAGGACAAAGGGACACTGGGGAGGACAGCAGGAGTTTGTCACAGCCTGGAATGCCTTTATGGAGGTAGGCTATTATCATGCCATGTGGGTAGAGGGGAGCCACTGTAGGGTCAGGGAAAAGAAGCTATAGGAAATCAGTCACAGTCAATGTGGCCCCAGGGATCTCTAGCCAGATCCAGGTGCCTGTGGGACATTGCACACATTCTCCATTCTTATAGTCAGAAATTGGCCGTTGAGGGCACTTTTCTCAATTTACTTGTTCAGCTAAACCGCCAATACAGCTTAGTAAGCATTTCACAGATTTCTAGAAATTTTTTTCCATAAATAGATGTTTAAACATCCAAATTCCTTAGCATGATACAACAAACCTTTATGATCTATTCTGTATGGTCTATCCTTAACTCTCTGTCTTGTCTTCCAAAGTGCTTCCACGTTCGAATGAACTTGATTTCTGCTCTCATACTTGCTGTGCTCTCCGCACCTCTGTGCTGCTTGCCATGCACTGCTTCCTCTGCTCCATCTCTTCCCCTTGTTCCTTTCCCTCTTCTTCCTCCCCCCTTCTCTACTCCCCTCAGACCTTTGACCAACTCCTCTTCTTCTACTTAGTTTGTGTAACCTCCTCTGGGAGGGCTTTCTGGTTTAGGGGAGCAAAGGGTGGGGAAGCTTTCCTCCCTTAGTGACCCCCACCATCAAGAGCAAACTCTTCCATAGCTCCTGCTGTGTGTCTCACATTGTTCTAAGCACTTTAATATATTAATTCATTTAATCCTCCCAACAGCCCAAGGAAGAGGCACTACTATTAAACTCATTTACAGATGATGAAAGCAAGACACAGAGAAGTCAAGTGACTTGCCCCAGGTTCCACTGCCAGTAAGTGGCAGTTGTCAGAGCACTTCTCGCAGAGAATAGATGTTTATGAGGCTGTCTGCTCCACCAGACTGTGAGTGCTTGGGGACAGTGGCTGCTCTGTTCATCACAGAACTCCCCAAGGCCGTACATGGTACTTTCTGTATACAAAGCAAGGGCCTCGATAAACAATTGTGAAATGGATAGTTTGTATAGAATAGTTCCTTTTTTTAGTGGAATCCCTTGCATTTATGGGAAGGAACAGGAATATTGGGTGATTCTCCTGAAGGCTCAGATCAACCCAGGCATCCCCTCCCTCCCATTTAACCATGAAACCCAAAGCCCAGCAATCTGCCTCCTCTTGAACCCTGAGAAGGAAACTTGGGAGAGGAATGATGTGCAGTGTGGAACTTGGGAGGGAACCTAGTCTGATTAAATTATAAACATCTATTTAGGAACTTTAGAAATATCCCCTTTTTAGCCCCTCTGCCTGACCCAGTTTATTAGTTTTCTTTGTTCCCTTATTTATATTGACTGAAACATAAGACCAAAAACTGTACTATATTCTTGTGATCAAGAAATTTCCCATATAATGGATACTCAGACTCACCCCTGCAACCCTCTCTTTAGAATGATCTTCAGACTGTCAAGGAGTTTTATCTAGCTCTCTACCTACACAACTAATTAATTACCTACCTGTCTCTACCTCTTACACACACCTGAGGATCCTGAATAAACTGTTTGCAATAGGGAGTTTCCAAATCACAGACGCTTCTGTTAGGCAGGATAGATAGTAAACCAAGGCAGGGAGGGGGAGGGAGACAGGTTTCACCCATAAATTCAGCAGCCTGGTGTGATAAGATTGCCTGGTGTTCTGAAAATCACAAGAAAAAAATAGCACAGAAGGAGGGGAGCCCTTGAAGTTCTGTATGTTTTTAAAACTGTATATTAATTGCAAGATTGGGAAATGGGAGGAGGAGGAGAGGGAATGTAGAAGCTGGGTACAAGCATAAAACCCCCAAAATCCCAATAGTTGGAGCACTCAGACTAGTTGGGTGCCTGCTTGCAGCTTCGTACTCAAGTGTATTTCATAAATAAACTTGCTACCTCATTTCCACTATACATGTTGTCTCTCATCGGGATTCTTTTCTTTTGAGGGAGACGAGAGGTGAGGAGGGGTCTCCCCGGTAACAGTTCCTTTACTTGCAGGACTTTTCCTGTTTAAGCAGAGGATCTTAAGAGATAAGAAGCCTTAGACCTCTTCAATAGAGCCTGATCTCAAAGCTTTGGTGCTGAGGCCTTGCCATCAGAATAGAAGCTGCCTCTTAGGTCTTTGTGTGGAGGATTGTTTTTTCGAAAGCCCTGGGTTCCTAAGTCTGACAGGAGCCACTGGGCAGAAACCAGAGGATTCCCTGCCTCTCCAAGTTCAGAAAAAGGGCACAGAGTGTGGACTGAAGGTAGGTAGAGGGGCGGGGTGCTGGCCTGAGCTAAGCTTCCCTGGCTCTGGATGCAGCAGGGCCAGAGCCCTGCAGGGCTTCTTTTGGTGGTTCAAGGGAAAGGCCTCCCGGCAGGTCACCCTCGGGGGCCAGTGTAAGTGGAGCAGGAGGGCGCGGCCAGTGGCTTGGGGCTACAGCTGCACCTGCCTTGCTCTGCACCTAGGAAGAATCCCGTTCTCTTCCAGAGCTACAATACCCATTTCATCGGCCTGCTTTCTTAATAATTATAATAGACATACGGTATTACATCAGTTTCAGGCATACAACATAGTGATTTGACATTTATATTCCTTGCCATGGGAGCATCACAATAAAATCTGTCACCATAAAACTTATTACAATAATAATGACTTTTCTCTAGCTTGTATATTACATCCCCATGACTTATTGTTATTTTTTTAATTGGAGGTTTTAACCTTATTCCCCTGTGTAAGAGAATTTTTTGGAGATAAGGGGAAAGCCCTGATGGGTGTGCCTCAGAGAGGGCAAGTTCCTCTAGGGTCTGCCCCACCCCATGTCCTGGCAAGAAGCATTCTGTAGCAGTTTTTAAACAATTAAGAGCTAAATGGAATAGGGTTGGGTGTGAGTAGGGGTAGGGCTAGAGTACACCTATAGAGCTGGACTTCCTTTTTTAGATGAACAACTCCATTGATGTATACCTTACACACCATCCCCTTTAGTTTCAACCTTTTACATAGTTCTCTGAAGCAAATGCAACAGTCCTAAGGCATTTATTAGGGAATGCTGTGTTAATCATGTCAGGGTGGGCATGGCAGGACAAAATGGCAGTAGAACTACAACCCGAAAAAAGACAGCTGACGTGGTGGGCGTTGCCATGGCAACCAGAGCCTGAGGAGGACCACCAATGATATGCTGCACTTGGTTCAAAGGGACCAAGCCCCAGATCCTGTGAAGAAGACCCCCAGATTTGGGGTATAAAACCCCACCCTGCTCTTTGTTTGGGGCGACTTCCCCAGCCCAGCTCTGTGGATGGGGGACCTCGCCCGGGTGTGCAAACCCCAGTAAAACTCTACACTGCCTGATTTTGTGGCTGATTGGCATTTCTTTCTCAGCGGAGCCTAAGAAAACCTTACAAATCACGATGACAAAATCTCGGTGATTTGTATCTTCCTCACTTCCTAGTCCCAAGCTGGCTGGGTGAGACTGCTGTTTCTGGCATTCATTCAGGACCCAGCTCCTTCCCAGGGGTGGTCCCTCGCTTCCCGTGGGCCTGGAGTCCTCCTAAGGGCGTCTCGGAAATTCAGCCTGCCTGTGTGTCCAGGGGGAAAGAAAATAGGTTTGGCAGAGCCATTAGCAATATGTTTGCCACAACATGTTACAGATGTTAAGGCTTTGATGAGCATGATAAAATTTAAGTACTGTCATATATCTAATTTTGCTTTATGAATTATTTCTAGCATGAGACACTTAGAATATGACCTGTCAGACTTAAGCAGTTTTCTTAGGCTCCGCTGAGGAAGGAATGCCAATCAGCCACAAAATCAGGCAGTGTAGAGCTTTACTGGGGTTTGCACACCCGGGCGAAGTCCCCCGTCCACAGAGTGGGGCTGGGGAAGTCGCCCCAAACAAAGAGCAGGGCGGGGTTTTACACCCCAAATCTGGGTGGTTCTCTTCACGAGATCTGGGGCTTGGTCCCTTTGAACCATGTAGCAGCATATCATTGGTGGTCCTCCTCAGGCTCTGGTTGCCAGGGCAAAGCCCGCCATGTCAGCTCTCTGGCGTGACGTCAGCCGTCTTTTTCCGGGTTGTAGTTCGCCGCCATTTTGTCCTGCCACGCCCACCCTGACAATTGACATTGTGATTATGTTGATGGGACAGACCCGGTTCTTCTTGCTGACACATATAAAGAAGTACATATCAGCAAATCTAGTAGTATGTAATCAGTTTATTAGTGGCCCGTTCCCATGGAAGAGGACAGGGTAGAGTAGGGGGTGAAAGGCATAGTTTCAGGGCAAAGCAGGGAGACAAAAGCAAGAGTGGCCGAGGCAAGACCTGGACAGCCTGAGGCCGGGTGGCCAGAGGCCCAATGGCCTGAGAGCCAAGAGCACCCCAAGCCTGAGAGAGAGAGAGAGAGAGAAAGTCCTTTGTTCTCAGGACTTATATATAGTTGGTGGGATAGGAGGGAAAAAAGTTACATATTGATTAACGGGTAAATGTGGTGCCAGCTTTCCTGGGAGAATGTGACTGACTACCCAAAGTTAGGTATGTGTGGGGGTCTGTTAGACCGAATCCTTATCTCGCTCCAGACCCCATTTGTTCATCTTGTTGTAAAACAAATACATGACAGGAGGCAGTTAA
>CM052549.1:44464945-44490225 GCA_028533065.1 Trachops cirrhosus | reverse complement strand
ATGGGAACTCCTTTGTAGGTTCCTGTCTCCTTATCTCTTGCTGCTTCTAGGATTCTCTCCTTCATTTTTACCTTGGCTAATGTAATTATGATGTGCCTTGGTGTGTTCCTCCTTGGGTCCAGCTTCTTTGGGACTCTCTGAGCTTCCTGGACTTGCTGGAAGTCTATTTCCTTTGCCAGATTGGGGAAGTTCTCCTTTATTATTTGTTCAAATATCTTTTCCACTTGTTGTTTTTCCTCTTCTCCTTCTGGTACCCCTATAATTCGGATGTTGGAATGTTTAAAGATGTCCTGGAGGTTCCTAAGCCTCTCCTCATTTTTTTGAATTCTTGTTTCTTCATTGTTTTCTGGTTGGATGTTTCTTTCTTCCTTCTGGTCCACTCTATCAATTTGAGTCCCAGTTTCCTTCCCATCCCTATTGGTTCCCTGTACATTTTTCTTTATTTCACTTAGCATAGCCTTCATTTTTTCATCTAATTTGCTACCACATTCAACCAATTCTGTGAGCATCCTGATTATCAGAGTTTTGAACTGTGCATCTAATAGGTCGGCTATCTCGTCGCTCAGTTGTATTTTTTTCTAGAGCTTTGATTTGTTCTTTTGTTTGGGCCTTTTTTTTTTGTCTCTATGTGCCTGTTACGCACCTGTTATGTAGTGAGGACCGTAGCCTTAGGTGTTCACCAGCACGAAGCAACTTACCTTGCTGGGTTGTGACTCTATATGTGGGGAAGGGGTCCGAGAGGGAACAGTGCCACTTGCTCTGCTCTGTGCCAGCTTTCAGTCATTTCCCCTGCTTCCCCCAAACAAATTGGGCCCTTCTGGTGCTGATTCCCGTGTGGGTGCATTTGTGTGCATTCTAGGACCCTGTAGGTCTCTCCAATGCACTCTCCTGTGAGGTTGGGAGTCTCTCCCTGTGCCTCAACCCCCACTGGTGTTTTCAGTCAGTGGTTTGAGGCCTTGGGTTGTGCAGACTGTCCTGCTCCCCAGTTGTTACTCCCAGTTTATCTGTGCGTGAATGTGGGACCACCCAGTCCGAAATCCGCTGCCTCGCCGGGTCAGCAAGCTGCTGCCTTGTCTGCCTGGGTCCTCTTGTCACCAGTCCTCTCCACCTGGCTGCCCATCTCCACCCCTCCTACTGGTCTGGATGAATGTTTCTTCTATAACTCCTTGGTTGTCAGACTTCCATACAGTTTGGTTTTCTGTTAGTTCTGGTTGTTTTTTGTTTTTAAATTGTTGTTGTCCTTCTTTTGGGTTGCAAGGATACACAGTGTGTCTACCTATGCCACTATCTTGGCCAGAAGTCCCTGAAGTTCAGTCATTTCTAAAATGCTCTGGGTAATTAATTTTATAATAAATTCAGGTGGTAAATATCAATCCATTACTGTTTGGGACAGAACCCAAAAAAATGTGGTTGACATTTTTGTTATTATTACAAAACTTGCAAGGAGTGATTTGAGTTTGTATAAAATATTACATTGCACTCATTCAGTCACACAGTGTCATAGGTCAGGCTTCTTAGAAGCAGATATTGAGCTGAGGACTTGTGGGCAGGTGAGCTGTGCTCTCATCGTCTCACAGCAGTCAGTCATTGGCTGTGTGCTGCTCAGGGGAGAAGGAAGTGCCCAGGCACTCAGGACCTCTGCACAAGGTGGCAAAACAGCTCTGGTAGCTCCAGAACAGTACCCTGAAGATGAATGGAGGGATGGGGCCACTGGGATCAAAAGTACATAAAGGGATGCACAGAAACAAGACAGGATTTAGAAAGATATAATCAGGAAGGAGAACCAGCAGTGTCCACTGCACTCAGCAAATATTTATTGATCACATACTATGTGTGAGTTACTGTTCAAAGCTCTGAGGATTCAGTGGAATATAAGACTGTGGGGCTTCTATGCTAATGCGGAAGATGATAAGTAGGTAATACACAAATAACTTTTAGTAACATGGTGATACACATTATGAAGACTACAGGGCAAGGGAATAGACAATGATTAGGGGTGCTAGATTACGTAGGGTACTCAGGGTAAACTAAATGAACAAATTATGTAAAAAAATGTATTTTAGTTTCCATGGAGCTAGCCTTTGGAAGTACTGCATTGTGTATTGTTTCTCCCTAACCCTGGGAACTTTCACATGGAGCTCATAGAAGGGAAGTTAGCCTTCTATTTGAATAAAATCATCACAATAGGTATTTTGACATAGGAACAACAAACATAAAATAAATAGTCTTTAAAATTTTTTCTCTCTGCATTTATTTCTAAATGTTTTGAAGTCAAATATTTGGGGAAGCAAAGGAAAAAGAAAATTTCATAGTTAAGAATTCTAAAAATGTATATTGGTAAGCTTCTTAATTCTGATTGAGTTTTTAAAAAATCTAAGTTACTTTGGGAGAATGAGTAGAAAAGGAGGAAAACACAGTCATCTGGCTTATAAAATTACCTTTGTTGTTTTCAAGCTGAAGATCCAGAGAATCTAAATGACACAATAGATTTTATAAAGAAAGGTGTGATATGTGACAAGGTTACAGTGGTGCAGAGGGGACAAGCCAGGTCCAATACTAGATCTTCTGTTTCAGAGGGAACTGGACTCTTGTCACTGATTCAAGCAAAACTCACAAGTAACTGCCCATCTATTAATGTCTGGAGTTATGCTTGTGGGGGATTTTACTGGAAAATGCTATTTTAGAAATTTTTTCCCCTGATTATTTCATGTGAAGCAACCTCTGGTGACCCCATTTAATTACTGTCTCACTACCTCCTAATTTCTCTTTGGTCTTTTGGGCCAGAGAAATAGGCAAGAGTTGATGGTGGAAGGATATAAATAGCAATTTGCTAGCAGAAATCAAATAGTTTCCTTTCTTTCTTGGTCTCCATGATAAATGTTCAGGATTTTTCTAGTAGTGAAGAGAGAAGATAAAACATATTAAATTGGTCCTACTGTGTAATTTTTAGTAGGTAATATTTCCCAGCTTTTTAGAAATATGTCTAAATGTCTAATATGACTTTTAGACAGCTAATATGTCTTTTTAGAAAAATATATACTATATTTAAAAATTAATCAGTAATCAATTAATTAAAATAATTTAATGTAATAATATTTAAATGAATTATGTGGCAATACCCTTCAGGTACCTATTTTAAATGCAAAAAAAGTACATGCAATGAACAATGAAACATATAACAGCAAAGGGGATCAGATATTTCCCTCCTTTAGTCAGCATAACTATGAAGAGAAAATTTCCTGGGAATTGTGAAGTTAGAATATATCAAGAGCCATTTCTCACTCAGCAAATATTTGTTGATCGCCTTATTGATGTAGGTGGTGAAGATATAATGGTGAAGACCACAGACAAACCCTGCCCTTATGAAGCTTACATTCTAGAGGCAGGGTAGAGACACACACACACACATATTATGACTAGTGTGGTCAAGAAAATAAATGGAGCAATAGAATATAGAGCAAGCATTGACAGATTTTTTTCTGTAAAGGGCCAGATAGTAAATATTTAAGCTGCAGGTTATACAATCTCTGTCTCAGCCTCAACTACTCACCTCTACTGTACGTGAATGAATGGACATGGCAATAAAACTCTAACTTACAAAACAACAACAACAGCTGGTGGGCCAGATTTGGACTGAGGGATGTAGTTTAGTGACTCCTGAAGTAGAGTGGTACTTGGAGTGGGAGATGGTGACTTCAGACTGGGTGGTTAGGGGGCACTCCTCTGAGGTGGGTGGCAGCATTTGGAATGAAAGTAGAAAGACAAGGAGCCAGGCTTATGAAGCTTGGGCGAAGAGAATTCTAAGCAGAGGGAATAGCTGGGTCAAAGATCCTGTGGGAGGAACAGGCTTGGTCTCTTTGATGGGTGGTTGCTTCATTTTTGTTGTGTAATGCTTGGCATGCCACTGAATTCTCTGAGTGGTTTTTTTTTCATGAATAGGAATGAAATAGCTTATTGGCTTTTCATGAAGCAATGTGAAAAGAGTGAAAATATTTTTCTGGACAAATATCAGGGAGTATTATTAATAACTAGGATTTAGAAAAATAGTTGTGAATAAATTATAATAGAATAAGGAGTTGGACTTCAAAGCTGTATATTTTTCATAGCTGTAAATATTTCATATTTAAAACATATTTTCATATATTTTTCATAACAACTGGGGTTGTTATTTCATCTGTAACTTACTATACTGTGTACTAAAGCATAGTAACCAATTTACTCCTTGCCAATTGCTTCTCAAGTTTATTTGCCAATCTTATCAGTGGTTATGAAAAATTGTCATTGTTATTCTCTATGTATGTTTAGCAAAATTATTAAATTAATTTTTTTGTTACCTAGAAGCAAAAAAAAATATTGTGAGACCACAGGCTTCCAAGTTTCTTTTCTGTGAAAGCTGTCTAGGCAGCTGATGAACCATCAACTTGACAAAGAGAGGCCTCAGAATTCCTGCCTGATATTTTCAAAGGACTAGGAACAGCATGGCCTGTAAGTCCATTCATGATTTGTCTCTGTGTGCCACTGAAGCTTGTCTCCTGTTATGCCTATCCCCCCAGCACATGTTTAACCCCAGGTTTATGTCCCCACCTCAGTTCTGTAGTCAAAGTTCATGCTGGTTCTGTGTTGCTGATGTGAACCCCTCTTTACCCCACTCAGTCCTTTAAATGTGGGGGAAAGTAGTGTGAGGAAGAGGAGAAGAGTACCTGGGGAGTGATACCACCCAGTACTTACTGTTGTCAATGTAGAGACTAGCCCGATGGACCCCTGCATTGCTTTACCTGTTTGAGAACTGAACAGAATGAGCAAACCTGCAACAGATGTTTGTCTCAAAGTTTTTGTCTCAAGGAAATGTCCATCAAGAATGTGGAAACAGGAAAGAAACTAGATTCTCTTCTGTGTAATAATGTGACTTCCTGACTATATAGAAAAAATTACAATGATTTTAGTAAATATTTTCTTCCTCATTATGGTTTTAGACTGTCCATGAGCATTAATGTTTGTCCCTGAAGGATGTGTGACGGACTTGGTGTAATGGGTCCACCTTTGAATCAATAGGTGTTAAATAAACAGGTGGGTAGGTGTGTGCTCCTAGCTTACCTTGTGGGGAACTCTAGAAGCGAGACTGAGTTGGAGGGCTATGTTCCCCCTGGATAGCCCCTCCTCTCCCCATCCCTGGCACATGAGGAATCATAGACATTGCTGATTGTCTTACTGAAGCCCCTGCTAAAAGGCTTGGATGAGGGATGTACTCTAATGGAGAAGAAGCATTCTGGGGTGGTAATGGACCCCTCTGGGTGAGGGGCACAGTTTTTCAAAGGTGACAAAGATTTTCCTCCTGAAAACTAGAGGCAAGTATCTCATTGAGGGAGAGGTTTTCTTTTTTTTTCTAAAGATTTTATTTGTTTCTAGAGAGAGGGGTGGGAGGGAAAAAGAGAGGGAGAGAAACATTGATATGTAAGAGAAACATCGACTGTTGCCTCTCTCATGCCCCCAGCTGGGAACTTGGCTTGCAACCCAAGCGTGTGCCTTAGAATGGAACATAGAACTGACAACCTTCTGGTTTAATGTATGTTGCCTAACCAATGGAGCCACACCAGTCAGGGCTGAGGGAGACCTTTAGATATGAAGGCATTGGATTCAGGATGCAAACAGGTTCATTTTGAGCCTGAGTGGAAGCCCTGTTTTGAAGAGTCAACATCTTAGGTGTCTGTTGCCTTTAGATTCTGGAAGAAGTCAAACCAGCATTCAATTTAATTAATTAATTAATTAATTTTGCCTATGGTCCCTTTAAAATTACCTTGATCCTTCAAGAAAGAAGATTTCCTAAAATGGCTGGTGTAGGTATCTTGGGAGAGCTGGATTGCAGAGTCGGGGCACCAAAGGGGAGGGTCTGACTGTGTCTGCAGACTCTGCAGAGGAGTAGTGGGATCACGAGCGGGGCCCTCAGCAGAGAGCGGTGCCCTGAGATTGTCAGCCCTAAGACAAAAATTCTGTCTGGAGGCTTCTCAAAACCTTGTGGGAGTGCAGAAGGTAGGATGGGGATATTATGTGTAAAGTATAATTTATCAATAACCAGATCACTTGAATTTTAATTTATGATTAAAGCCTTATACTGGAAGACTATAATTCTGTTGACATTCAGGCATTAGCCAAGACATTAGGCAAGAATGATTTCATTCAGGGGTAAGAAACTTGGATGCACTTCTGGATTCACACCCCCTGGACTATTATTCACTTCCCCTACCATGAGGCCAGGCCCACGAAAGGCAATGGCGGAATTTACTACCTGAAACCTAGGAAGGCAAAAATAGCCATGTCATTGGCTCACGTGGTAGAGAGCCAGAAAATGTGCATGTGCTGAATCAAGTAAAAGTGTGGGTAACAGTAGGTTTACAGTTCACAAAACGGAGTTTATTTTTGTATTGTTATTCATTCTTGTATTATGTTTTTTCATACAAACAATTGTAAACCTACTTTTGCTCACCCCTGTATTTTTGCCTGTCCTCCCAGAGAAGGTCCCTTTCCTTGTAATAGAATATCGCCAAAGAGCACATGAATACATTGTGAATAAGATGCAATCTGAGATGATTAAAAATATTCATGATGCTGATTATAACAGATCAACAATAAGAATGTGTTTTCTCTGAAATGCACGCATGCGTTTATTTCAGTCTTCTAGTGGATTTGATATACAGTCCACACCCTCTGTCGCCCTATTTTGAAAACTACCATCACTGTAGTCAATCATTACAAACACTCCCTTGCATACCTCTCGCACTTCACACTGCCTGCTTGGCAAAACCACAGCCGCGGATCAATCCAATTCTGACTTGCACCTGTGCAGTTGAATGCGGCAGGTAAATAACACACCACACTTTGATGTTAATTGAATTACTGAACACAAACTTCAAGTGGGCCTTTAATGCCACAGTTCTCTGCTCCATTCACTCTTCCATGACTTCTTTCCTCTCTCTCTTCCCCCTTCTCGTCTTCCTCTTCTTTCTCCTCTTCCATTGCCTTCTTGTTAAATTGGGATACAATTTATGCTCAGAGAAATTCACAGATTATAAGTTTGATGATTTTGACAAATGCATACATTGAGTAACACATACCCTTATCAAGATATATTGGCTTGGCCAAAAAGTCTGGGTTGTTTTTGCAAGATGGCTCTAGTAGCACTTAATTGTCTTTAACTTCATTCGAAACACTTTTGTTATATTATATAATATATATAATTATATATATAAAATATATATAATTGTGACAGCTGTCATATCAGTGTGCATTAAAAAAACTTACCAAAATTGGCAAATTTTTGTGTAGCTATTTTAATATTGAAGATGGAAGAAAATATGCAACATTTTGGCATATTATACTTTATTATTTCAAGAAAGGTAAAAACACAACCAAAATGCAAAAATGATTTGTGCAGTGTATGGAGAACATGCTGTGACTGATCAAACATGTCCAAAGTGGTCTGCGAAGTTTCATGTTGGAGATTTCTTCCTGGGTGATGCTCTACAGTCAGGTAGACCAATTGAAGTTGATAGCAATCAAATTGAGACATTAATTGAGAACAATCTACATTATACCACGTGGTTGATAGCTGACATACTCAAAATATCCAAATCAACAAAGTTATTGGTGAAAATGAAAAATGTCTTTTATTTGACAGAAAAAAACTAACCGAACTTTTTGGCTAACCCAATAGAATACCACCATCACTCCAGAGGTTCCTTGAAGTCCCTTCCCAGTTGGGTTCTAACTACACCTCCTCAGGGGCAAACACTGTTCTGATTTCTATTTTGAGTGACTTATTTCACACCTTTTCCTTTCTTCTCAAGTCTTTAACTCCTTTTTCTCATCCACACTCTCAGCTGATGATCTTGTTTCCCACTTCAGAGAGAAAATGAAAGCAGCAAGAAGAGACCTTTCATCTGCTCCCCCTGCCACTCTTTCCATCTACTAGCATTTGCATCTGCACACATCCTGTCTGGACCTGGAAATGCCCTAGACAGGATATGAGCTCCTGTCTACAGCTAAGCACCACCCTCTCCTCTCTGCAGTAGAAGAGCACTCCAGCAATTCTTTTCCTTTTCTCTTATGTACTGCTGAACCCATTCTCCTGAGCATTTACTTCTGTGCTATTTTATATTCCTAAAAGAAAAATAAACAACTCTTCTTGACTCCACCACAACTACCAGCCCTCATTTCTTTGTTCTTCTTTCTAGCAAAAATTAAAGTACAGCTTGTATTCTCTGACTTCGATTTTTCTTCCCTATTTGAAGGAGAATCTGAAATCCTTTCTATTCAGGCTTTACTCTTTCCACCCCATGGAATCTGCTCTTCTCAAGGGGTGACTGCTACATTTCTAAATCCGAAAGAAAATTTCCTACCTTCTAAATGACTGCCACACTTCTAAATCCAAAAGAAAATTTCTCAGTCTTTCACAGGATTACATGCAATTGGCCCCTTTCCTCCTTTTATAAAATGTCTTCACTTGGCATTCACAACAGTCTTTAGGGTTTCCTTACTGCTCAGTTCTTCTCATCTCCCCTGTTGCTTCCTTGTCTTCTTCTTTAACTTTTTACATTGGGTGCCTCAGGCTCAGCCCTTGGTCTCCTACTTTTCTCTGTCTATATGCTGCTAGCGATCTCATTGGGCTCATTGCTTTAAATACCAACTGTATGATGATGGTTTCCAAATAAATGTCTCCAGTCCAGATGCCGGACCTGAAATCCACACTTAGATTATCTAACTTCCCACTTAACATCTCTGCTAGAATGTCTGATAGACAACTTGACCTGAACCTGCCCCAAACTGATCCCCCTATCTTCTATTATAGCCTACTTATAGGATGGTTGATGGCAATCCATCGTGTGGTTGTTCAGACCAAAATCTTCAAGTAATTTCTGACACTTCTTTTACTCATACCCCTACATCCAATCTGAGGCAGGTTAGTAAGAAGGTAGGAAATTCCTTGGCAAGTGAAATGGGGAAACACACAGATAGCTGAACAAACTGGTCAAGCAAGTAACAGCCAGATGCAGAAGGATTCCAGGGTGGAAAGCCCTAGCTGCTTAGCAGTGGGTAAAACTGGTGCCAGATCTCACCCTGAAGGCGGCTTTCCTCTTCTGGTGCTGACCAATCAGTAGAGACCACAACCCTGGAAGGGCACACCTGGAAAAGCTGAGATCTTCCCTAAAATCTCCATTTTGCAAAGGCAGATAAAATCTTTCAAGACAAGGAAGCCAGTGCACACCCTTCTTGGGGCATGCCCACTTGAATCTTCTTTTTGAGTGAATTTTCCCTCAAATTCTAAGGGTCCCATGAAACCTGCAACTAGGGGAGCAATGGGCAGCAGCAGCTCAACCTAGGCTAACCCCCTAAAACTGTCCCCAAGTCCCCTTTTCTCTGACTCTAATGACAGCAGCCCCGCCTTGGCTCATTTCTTTCTTGTAAGGTTTCTAGAGAGACAAAGCAGCCCTGCGTAGGTTCTTTCCTGTTGCTTCTTCTATCCTAGGTCCTTCCTTGTTTCACTGTCCCCAGCTTTAATTAATATATTCTCACAATCACCTGGACTCATGTTGCAAAATCTTCGCTGCATAAAGTCAAGAACCACACACTACAGGCCAGCCCAAGCAAGGCAGACCCATTCCAGGCCAGTTCGTGTCTGGCAACAAATCCATCAAGAAATTCCGTTGGCTCAATATGGCTGATAGTATTACTTTTCACTTAATAATTTAGTTTCTATATTTGCTATGCCCTCCCCTCCTTGCAGGATTAAATATGCCTACTTTGCTGAGTTTAGGAGTGACTATCTGACTTGCTCTAATCAAATAAATGTGGGCAGAATTGATGGATATCATATTCAGTTTTTGCAATAAGAACTAATGTGTATATTTATATATATTTGCCATGTCTTCTTCCTCTCTCTGCCACAATGTCCCACAGTGTTCCAGAAAGAGGCCACTCTGCCAGCCTGGACTTGGAGCCAGGTTACAAGGAGCAAAGCCACAGCTGACTCATCCTGGACACAAAGTGTTGTAAGCTGTTGATTTTGTGGTCTCTTGTTACCACAGCATAACTACTTACGCTGACCAACACACCCTCCAAAAAGTATCCAGACTCTGATTACTTCTACTAGTGTCCTGGTTCAAGCCATCATCCTCTCCAGTCTGGATTAAACTGATCTCTCTACTACATCTTTCCTGAGCCTCCTGTGGCCAATTCTCAATAAAGGAGCCAGAGAGATCCTGTTAAAACCTGTTTTACTTCACTATTCAAAACTCTATAGTGGTTCCTGTTTTCACTTAGAGTAAGAGCCAGTCCTTATGAGGCCTAAGCGGCCCAGCATGATTAGCTTCATTTTACCTTTCCATGATGCTTCGATTTATAACAAGAAATGCATGTTTGGTCTTCATCCCTGTTTCTGTCACAGAGCTCCTAAGCCCCTTGCAATTTCCTAAGTGATGGGAGCAACAATGGTGTTTCTTGTTATGTTAATGAGGTGAGTTTTGGACCTTAACCAGGTGGGGGCTGGTTGCTAGCAGTAGCCGACCACTTGGTAAAAGGGTTGGGATTTTTAGTCCCACCTTCTGATTTCTGGGGAGGGGCAGGAGGCTGAGGTTGAATCAGACCCTAATGGCCAATGATTTAATCAGTTATGACTATCTACTGAAGCCTCCATAAAACCACCAAAGAACATTTTGTTGGCCTTTTTTTTTCCAAACAGCTTCCATATTGGGCAAACAAAAGGCTTCCATGTGACTCTGCACTGGGACCCCAGCTGCGTGAGGATCTCACCCTATGTGTCTCTTCATTTGGCTGTTGATTTGTATCTTTTAATATCCTGTTACAAGTACTTAATCTAGTGAGCAAATGGGTTTTCCTGAGTTTTGTGACCCATTCTAGCAAATTAATCGAGGCTAAGGAGGTGGAGATGGGCACCTCTGATTTACGGAAAGTTGGTGAAGAGTACAGGCAACATCCTGGACTTGCAATTACCATCCTGAGTTGGAGGGGTCGTTGGAACTTCCAATTTGTAGCTGGTGGGTCAGAAGCACAGGTAACAACCTGGGCTTGCAACTGGAGCCTGAAGTGGAGGGAGGTCTTGTGGGACTGGGCCCTTTATCTGTGGGATCAGATTCTATCTCCCAGGGATAGTGTCAGAATTGAGATGAATTCACCCTGCTGGTGTCTGAGAATTACTGGTTGATGTGGGAAAGCCTAAACACACACACAGTCACACTCACATGTTGGAACTGGGCTCAGGAGCCCTCTTTGTCTCATCTCTCACCATTCTCCCCTCACTCCCTGTGTTCCAACTTCCCTGGTCTTGCTGTTCTTCAACTCAGCAGGCACCTTCTCACCTTAGCACTTCCCTATGAACTCTTCTGCCTAAAATGCTCTCCCCCTGATATCCTCATATATAATTTCCTTTCCTCCTTCAAGCCTCTGCTCAAGTACCACCCTCTCTGAGGCCTGCCTTGACCCTTCTATGGACAGTTGTGTCCCTTTCACCTGCCACCTTTGATCCCCATTACCCCAGTCTGCTGGTTTTCTACACAGCCCTTATCACCTTACTATAAATAACATACTATTTTATTTACTTTTCACATATCTTTAGTGTTTCTTGTTTATTGTCTGTCTCTCCCACTTGAATGTAAGTTTCATAAGGGTAACAATCTTTGTTTTGTTCACTGATTGTACTACTTGGCTATGTCAGTGACAGCACATGAAAACATTTAATACTTAGGCAAATTAGAGAAAATATTTACTGTAAAATGCAGTGAAGCTGGAAGGAGGTGATGCTAGAAGGAAGAGATGACTATGTCAACACAGTGGGATTATAGCAGGGTACAGCAAGTGGGCACCCAAATAGGGACTTGTAATGGGGTCCAGAACTCAGGGTGTCCAGGAAATATTTAAAATATATATATAGGATGTCCTCACCCCCACAAGTCTGAGCTGGGGAATGCAACACATGAAGCAGGGTCATTGAGAGCTATTCTGCATAGCAACAGTTTTGCAACTAACCTCTGGCATGGTCATTTAACATATCTATAACTTTTAACTGGTTTCATGGATATCCTAAATAGCTGTGGCTGGAGATGGGAGAGACTTCAACCTATGACATAAATGGGAGGCAACTCCCCCTGGTTACAGCACCTGTGTGAGAGCTCAGAGTTGCTCTCACAAGCATCTATGGAGCCCTGTGTGGGCTCCATAGTATGGGCCCATGCCTGCCCAGACTTATTATGGAAGCCCAGAAAGCTGGAAAAATATGGGAATGCTGGCAGGGGTAGCCGATTGTGGGAGGAGTTGGAAATGGGGATGCAGAAGAAGATTGGTGCCAGGATTTAAACCCAGGTGCAGCAGCCATGGTAGAGAGGGACTACATGGCTTTTGTCAAGAAAGGGGGAACCATGCAGCTTTGGGGCTCCCTTCCCCACACAGTTTAGGAAGCTGGGAAGCAAGATGTAGCAGCAATGCAGAGCTTTTTTTTTTTTTTTTTTTTTTTTTTAGCATTTTGGAAGAATGCAGAAGAGATGCAGCAGGAAGGGAAGGGGTGAAAGGACTCTTTTTGCTGTTGGTCCATGAGAAGCTGCCACATGGTTTTGGATTAAGAACTGGAGATCATGACAGCGACACAGCTAACGGTGCTGGGAACTGAGGGAGGCCTGCCAGCCAAGCATGGATTACTGGAAAGAACCAGGGGCTACCTGAGCCATGGACTTCTATTTCTTTTCCTGACATACGGTACCCTGAACTGGGTAAAGGGGGAAGGAAGGACTCTGTGTGTGGGTGTTTTAAGGGACTTTGGGATTTTAACGAAGACATTAGGTCATACTCTTAAGTCTGTATAACCTTTGAATAAATAATTCCTTTCCTTTTTACCAATCTCTGGCATTGAGAGCTATAATTCCCTCGTGGCAGGCAAGGCAAACCTAGTACAGGGGGACCCTGGGAGAAGGGGGAGTCCATTTGGTAATAGTATTTTGTCCCCCACCATGGGTCCATTGGGTAACAGGATCAGGACCCATCCTTACACAGCTCAGAGAGCCAGGAAACAGGGGCTTTAGGTGGGTTATACCAATTACTCCTTTCACTGGGAGTAAAATGAAAAATTCTTGCCCTGCCCACATACTGCTTGGGCCTGTCCTTCCTCTCTTTCCTTCCTTCCTTCCTTCCTTCCTTCCTTCCTTCCTTCCTTCCTTCCTTCCTTCCTTCTTTCCTCCCTTCCTCCCTCCCTCCCTTTCCTTCCTTCCTTCCTTCCTTCCTTCCTTCCTTCCTTCCTTCCTTCCTTCCTTCCTTCCTTCCTTCCTTCTTAACTTATACATACTTTATTTACTTTATTGAAAGTCTTCTTTTGGTACGGATGATGTTTTACATAGTTGATCTCAA
This sequence comes from Trachops cirrhosus, assembly GCA_028533065.1. Taxonomy (NCBI): domain Eukaryota; kingdom Metazoa; phylum Chordata; class Mammalia; order Chiroptera; family Phyllostomidae; genus Trachops; species Trachops cirrhosus. Next base: position 44,476,821 of record CM052549.1, on the reverse strand, counting down.
CTTTGTTTCCCCTGACTTCAGTGAGTTGTATTTGTGCTTCTATGCTTGAGACTCTGCTCAATTGCTGCTGTTGCCATTGGTTTGTTTTCTTTCAGGATCGAGGTGGGTGCTTTCATAGAAAATCTTATTTTTAATTCCTTCTCTTGCAATTATTTCATGGATTCTTAGCTTTGCATAATTATACCTATAATGGAACCAGCATCCTATAGTCAACAAGGTAAATCTTCCTACTCCAATATCACATGATCTTCTAATTATACTAGTTAACAAAAATGTCCAAGGTGAACCACGACAGATCCTAATGAACCATATAATACCAAATCCCATGCACAGGGAATGTTTTTGACATCTGAAATTCCTAGGAGCTTAAAGGGCTCCCCTTCCTGGCTCACCAGGGTTGTTTGTGATGACCATGGGAATTACTTGGGTGTCCTATAGTTCAGCTATCCCATAGATATTTAAGGTGCTGGTTTTCACCTGTTACATAGCTGTTTTTCTTATGTTTGAGTATGCAACCCATTGTTGCGGTCACCGGCCCGTGGTGATCGCAAATGTTGTAGATGCTTGCAAGTCACGAGAAAAACATACACACGGACTACCAAGTCCTGTGGAGGAATAGGGATGGCATGGCTACCCTTTCAAGGGGAGGGTGCCTCCGAGTGGCCTGGCCACTCTCTCAAAGGAGAGTGTCCCGAGCCGCTGCCTCAATAGGCTTTTTATTAGGTAGTACTGGGTAGGTGAACGGATACAGAATGTGGATTTATCATCTAGCAGTCAAGATCAAAAACAGGTAGATAGTTCAAAGAGCTCACGCTGAGTTTTAGGGCTGGTATCACCTAACACATACAGGACTAGTTTCATTTCCTGCCCACCTACACATCCAAGGACATCCTAGCAAGCAGGTCTCACAGGATTTTACATATCTTATGCCCCAGGTCTAATTTACCCCAGGTGTCCATGTCTCTAGTGTGAACCTCACTGCCCCTGCTATTTCCGCAGGCTCTGAGTCGGGCGGAGGAGACAAAGGCAGCCAGGAGACTTGGATTTCTCACATCCAGAACAAGGACTCAGGCTATTGTCAAAGCCAAGGAGGCAGGGGTGATGTCGATCACTCCCTCACTTCCACAGCCCCCTGAGTCTCTTCCCTGATGGCTTATTCCCACGTGATCATGTCTGTCTTAGGTCCATTCTTTCCAGAGAATGGTTGCCCGTCATTGACTACCTGATCACGCTGAAGGGAATAGCAGAGCAGGCAGTGCCCATGTTCAGGGAAGTAAGTTTTGTCTCCTTAGGTCTCCTGGTTCTCGGAGGTTTCTCACTCAGCCTTAGCCACGGGGCGGGGCAGGGGGATGTTACGGCTCCTGAAACCAGGCAGGGCGGACACCACAACCCATCCCTACATCTCTTGTTTTTCCATGACCACGGACCTGAGTTCTCTCATGGTGGGTAAACAATGCTGCTCACCGGTCTTCTGGATCAAGAACCTAGAATAATGTCTGGCATATGGTAGTTGCCCGATAAATTTGTTGAATGAAGGAGTTCAGGAGAACAACTAAGTTCAGGAATAAAAGAAGCATTTTCTTAAAGTAAAGCCTGGCTATTCAATCAAGCTGCACACAAACTCTGTCAGATAAGGCTGGGTCATGATAACTATGAGTGGAACAACTGTCTGATTGAGGCTTGACTGTGGGTTTATTTCCCAAGAAAACACTGGGATATTTGGGACCTTGGACAAAAGTTCAAGAGCAATTTTACTTAAGGTCTTTAAATGACTAAAATGTTATAACTGTTGGCACAATCCTAGTTAACTTGCAGTTAGTGATTTAGAACATGAATTCCAGAGCCTGATTAGTGAACAGCTGTGTGGCCTTTTACAAGTTACTTAACCTCTCTGTGACTCAGTTTCTTCATGTGTAAAATGATGGCAACATTCATTCCTACCTCATAGGGCTATTGTGAAGTGAAATCAGTTAATGTTAGTGTTTATATAAGTGCCCAGCACATAGGGAGTAATAGATACTTGCTATTGTCGTTTTGATGTACATAATCCCTACTTTCTTTTAATTACCTACCTGTTGTGCTAAGTGGATTCCAAAAGCCAACAAAAAGACACTGAATTCCTTAAAATGCTATTGCCCAAATGTCTGTCTCCTACACAGTGTGCTTGATCAAAGTTATCCTATTAATTTCATATTTAATTTTTCATAGGTAGGGGTAAATAGTAGAACAAATTTTGTTCTCTTAAAACAGTATTTATATTCTTTGTTCCCTTCAAATACCCTTTCTAAATCTATAATTCCCAGCCTTCTCAGAAAAGAGGGGGAGAGGTCTAAAGGAAAAGAAGTTGTTGGCATGGACACCAGAAATAGGGATCTTTTCAGGATGTGTGAAGATGTGCATTAAAGAGGAAATGAGAATTTTTTCTTAATATTTTTGTTTTCTAAAATATGACTAATGTATATTTAAAAAATGACAGTGAAAAGTCACACTCAAAATCCCTTGTTAAACAGCTAAAAACCTACTAAAGGAGAAACAGTTCAAGTGGCTCCTCTAGATCTTGGGACATGAAGGAGCAAGGGAGGGAAATATGTGAGAAACAGGAGTGAGAGTTGGGCTTTTCTACAAATCTCAAATCGTTTGGAAAAGTAAAAAGAAAATCAGGAGAGCAGAAAGACTCTTGGCAGGCCAATAAACAATGTTCAACCACCTGCTGTATGCAAATTACTCTGCTAGATGCTGTGGGAGACCTGGCAATAAATAAGGCAGGGTCTCTATCCAGCTGTTGCATCCAAACATGCAGTTAGGGGAGGAAATAGACTCTATGGCAAGTGTGTCATCCTCTTCTTTTGCAGAGAAGAAATCTTTTAAAATCATAATGCCAGTGCTTCTCAAATTATTCTTTGCAGATCAAGCACATCAGGAATATCAGGGCTGATTATGAAAATGCAGATTCTCAAGCTTCCCCATTTCTGTTGAGTCAATGCCTGGAGCCCAAAGCCAAGGAATTTGGCTTTTTTTTAAGTTTTTTTTTTTTAAGATTTTATTTATTTTTATTTTAGATAGAGGAAGGGAGGGAGAAAGAGGGAGAGAAACATCAATGTGTGGTTGCCTCTCATGTGCCCCCTGTTGGGGACCTGGCCTGCAACCCATGCATGTGTCCTGACTGGTAATTGAACTGGCAGCCCTTTGGTTTGCAGGCCAGCACTCAGTCCACTGAGCCACACAAGCCAAGGTAGGAATCTGTTTTTTAATTAAGCATTTATGCACAATTTAAAATACTAGCACTCTTGCTGCTTTGTGGTAGGTACCAAATTAATTTAAAAGAGAAATTACTTTGCCCTGGAGGAAGGGGTTGGACAGTTTTCTGGAGGAGAATATGAACTGAGGCTTTTGCTGGGTTCTGCTGACTGACAAAGGGGAAGTGGCATTCTAGGAGCAAGGAGTGGCCACTCCAATGAAGTGTATGGGGGCAGTGACTACAGTACAGGGAGAAGATAAAGGATGCTCTGAGGTTTCTGACCAACCCATGGTGCAGATCAACCAGGCAAAATGTTTACCCTTCTAAATGGCCATTCTGCAATCTCTCAGGCCTCTCTCTTCCATGCACAACCAGTACGACACTGGAGAATTTCTCCATGGGTAGAGGATTTTGCTTTGTGCTCATTTGCCATTGAATAAGTTAACTCCCCAGCTTTCTGCCTCTTGTCAGGGCATCTGTTCTCTGAACTTAATCAGAACTGTGAGAATTTGTTGCCTTTCAGGTTGGAATTTTCCTCTTCTCACCACTTGCAATACCACAAGCTGACTATATTTACAAATGGAAAATAGCCCACTCAATGCTACCCTCACCTAGGGCAGAGCAATGTGCCTGGGCTTGTGACTGGCATGGCAGGTGGGTTTGCCCTCTCTGGTGGCCTCTGGGGTGAGTGAGTGGCATGAAGCAGGGAGATCGGATGTTACTAAACAGAAGTGCTTGGACTAACTGTTGGGTTGACAAGTAGGTTGGTACCTCCCTAACTAGGCCACCTGGATGTTCTCAAACAACTGAACAATAAGCAATGAATGACGGACCCTACTGTTGATTCAGTGCTGTCAGCCTCCTTCCTGGATTTCTAGCTGATGCTCTTTGAGGCATAGAAGGGCTGAGAGCCTAGTGCTCATTTCCCTCTGAAGCCCAGGGCCAGGGCTCACCTGCAACCTCATAGCTACAACTCTGTCAAAGACGGTGTCACTCTTCTGGCTCCCACCATCGTGGGGCAGTAGAAAAACAAATGAGGGTAAGAAAGAGATGCAATGTGATGGAGAAGAAGGTGTGCTGCACAGATGTCCCTCTAGGAAGGACTTGTGGTTCCAGCTCCTGGAGTGCCGTCTGCAGACAGTTGTCGGCTGTCAGCCCTGCAGGGTCTGTCTCAGCAGCAGAGAGCTACGTTCACATCCAAAGACTGACAGAGGCATGTGTATGAAAACCAGGCTGTTTGGCTCAGTGCCAGACAACTCAAATGGGTCTCCCAGTCCAGCTTCCCTTCCCTTCCTCCCACAGGTGCTAATCCTAAAGGCATTCCCAAATCAACAATGACAACTTTAATTCCATTTCAGAGGCTGCTCCCAGAGAACCCAACCTGCAACACGAGTTTGAATTTCAGATCAACTAGAAGCACACTTCATTTTATAGTGCTTCGCTTCATTGTGCTTCACAGGTGTTGTGATTTTTACAAATTAAAGGCAAGATCCTCCACTAAGAAAAAGGTGACTCACTTTTTTGCTGTGGTCTGGAACCAAACCCACAATATCTCCAAGTACGCCTAGAGGAGCCCAGTGACCTTGGGATAATAATAACTTATTTTCTGTATGACTTAGCTTCCTTATCTGCAAAATGGGTATAATAGTAACTTCATTAGGATTGTTGTGAATGCACTTAGTACAATAGCTGGTACAGAAAATTCACTTATAAATATTAGATTTTATAATCTTGGGCAAGTTATATAACTTTGGTGAGCCTTGGCTCTTTTATCTAAAAATGAGAACAACACCACTTATATGCCAGGAGTTTGGTAAGAACTGTATAACAATGTGTGCTTGTGTTAGGTGCTCAACAGAAATGTTTTTCCCCTATTCTCCTGCTGAAGTATCAATATAACTTTATGTAGTGAATTTAAAAAGTAACCCATGCTTATTTTTTTTCTTTACTCTGCTTGCCCTTTATTAGCATATAGGGTGTTGGTATTTGAAGGAGAAAAATTGAATGTGGAGCAGCAGCTGGGGCTCCTCCTTCACAGCTCAAGGGCAGCTTTTCCAAGCAGCTTGTCCTCACTGACTCCACAATCACTCATCCGACCTTTGATTCCCCTCTCTTTCTCTTCAGTTAACTTTCGTAATCCTTATAATTATATATTTTTGTGGATTACAAGATTTCTACTTTTATATTGTAAATCTCTGAGAAGCAGGGGTAGTATTTGTTTTTACAAAGAGGGTACACCTGGCTGAACAATGATCTTCTCTGGGAGTCTTCACTGGTTACTGTACTGGTTAACAACAACTAACTTAACAATGCAGAGTCCTGCTGGAGACCTGTGAGACACCCCAGGAATTCTGCCTGAATTGACAAGGAATATGAGAGCCAGATGGGGTCTTCTGAGGCCCCCTCATTCAACTCTGTCCTCTCACCCATGAAAAAACTGGTTTAGGTCAGCTCATTTTAAACAAAGGCATTTAAAGCTTCATGTGGAATTTTGGTTCCCCCATCTTTATTATGTCTTCTCTGTTTTATAACTCCATAGCTACACCTGGTTTAAAGCTTCGTCAATTCCAGGAACATTGTCTTATGCTGACACCTGCTGGGAAAATGGGAAAATAACTGCTACTTGTAACTCTTTGTCTTATTGCATTTATTTTAGATTAGCAGCTTTCTTACAACCATCTAGTTTTAAGCTTCCATTTCCCTCTTCTGTATTAGATCTTAGATTTCTTAGGTGAGATGATTTTATACAATTAAAATATTAAAAGGCCATAGTACCTTTAAACAATGTCATTCCCTAGATATACTTAATGTTTAATGAGGAATAATCACATCCATTAAATGTGACTTTAATTCTGCAAGCACTACAGCTGTGAACAGCTGATACATCAAGTGGGCCCTGTGAAAAGTAGGGGGCTATACTTAATCCTAGATTCATCCATTGGTGGGAACTGAGACAGGCCATCTGACTAGGACCAAAACCTCTTGCTGGTGGCCATAAGAACCATTGGGATGAACAATATAAATTCTTTTTAAAAACCTTTTTTAATATATATTTTATTGATTATGCTATTACAGTTGCCCCAATTTTCTTCCCTTTATCCCCCCTCCACCCTGCACCCCCCAACACTCCAGCATTCCTCCCCCTCTTAGTTCATGTTCATGGGTTGTACATATACCGTAAGTTCTCTGAACTCTGTTTCCTATACCATTTTTGACCTCTCTCTATTTTATGCCTACCAATTATGCTTCTTCCCTGTATATTTTCCCTCCTATTCCTTCCCTTCTCCTCCCCACTGAAAACCCTCCATGTGATCTCTGTTTCTCTGATTCTGTTCCTGTTCTGGTTGTTTGCTAAGTTTTTGTTTTCATTGTTTTTCTCTTTTTTTAGGTTCAGTTGTTGATAGTTGTGAATTTGTTGTCATTTTACTGTTCTTATTTTTGATCTTCTTTTTCTTAGATAAGTCCCTTTAACATTTCATATAGTAAGGGCTTGGTGATGATGAATTTCTTTAACTTGACCTTATCTGGGAAGCACTTTATCTGCCCTTCTATTCTGAGTGATACCTTTGCTGGATAGAGAACTCGTCGATGTAGGTCCTTGCCTTTCATGACTTTGAATACTTCTTTCCAGCCCCTTCTTGCCTACAAGTTTTCTTTTGAGAAATCAGCTGATGGTCTTATGAGAACTCCTTTATTAGCTCTTTAACCTGTAGGTAACTCTCATATTCTCTTGCTGCTTTTAAGATTCTCTCATCTTTAATCTTGGGTAACTTAATGATGATGTGCCTTGGTGTGCTCCTTTTTGGGTCTAACTTCTTTGGGACTCTCTGGGCTTCCTGGACTTCCTGGAAGTCTATTTCCTTTGCCAGATTGGGGAAGTTTTCCTTCATTATTTGTTCAAATAAGTTTTCAATATCTTACTCTTCCTCTTCTCCTTCTGGTACCCCTATAATTCAGATATTGGAATATCTCAAGTTGTCCCAGAGGTTCCTCAGCTTCTCCTCATTTTTTTGAATTCTTGTTTCTTCATTCTTTTCCAGCTGGAAGTTTCTTTCTTTCTTTTGTTCCAAATCGTTGATTTGAGTCCTGGTTTCCTTCCACGGTTGGTTCCCTGAATATTTTGCTTTATTTCACATAGGGTATCTTTCATTTGTTATGTCACTTTTGACCAAGCTCAATCAGTTCTGTGAGCATTTTGATTACCAGGACTTTAAGTTTTCCATCACATGTGTTGGCTATGTCTCATCACTTAGCTCTCTTTTTGGAGTTTTGCTCTCTTTCATTTGGGCCATATTTCTTTGTCTTGGTGCACCTGTCAAGTTGTAAGTGGGTGGGGCCTTAGGATTCACCAGGGCAGGGCAACCCCTCCTTGCTGCACTGCCTGTGGGGAGGGACCAGAGAAGGAACAATGCAGCTCACCTGCTCGGCTCTAGCCCCACTTTCCAATGAACTCTCCTGTGAGACTGGGAGTTTCTACCCCCATGGCAACACCTGCCATAGTCCACAGTCAGCTCTGAGTCTCAGTTTCCTGTTCAGTCAGCCCCACCTGCATGGTCTGCCCTGCCCACATGGTCCCCCAGGGGGTGTTGTCTCAGCTAGCCCAGCCTGCATGCTCTGTGGCCTTGCCGAGGGTTCTCTCTGTCTGCCCATCTTACTGGTCTGGTTGGTCTGGTTGACTGCTTCTTTAATTTCTTGTTTGTCAGAGTTTCATGCAGTTTGATTTTCTGACACTTCTGGTTGTTTATTGATTTTTAGATTGATTGTTATCTTCCTTTTGGTTGTACGAGGAAGTGAAGGGTTTCTACCTATGCCTCCATCTTGGCCGGAACTCACAATGTAAATTCTTTTCTGCAAGATTTCTCCAGGGATCACAACCTCAGCAAAAATTCATTCACATGTTCATTATCTTAGTGTGACTTCATTACAAAATCATATCTTTCCTGCTTTTATGTAAAAGTCTCTTTTGCTCTTGTAAGGTTTGGAAATGACTTGGAAATGACTAATAAAATCGTACTCATAAAAACTTCACAAGATATACCAGAAGGTTATATTCTAATCAGCCCCTATCAACCCCCTTTCACTGGACTTATTCTTTATTAAAGATGTAATCATTAAAAATTCACTAGAATTACTTTCTAGTGAATTCTATACTTTTTCACAAGGTGTGTATGTGTAATATAATATTATTCGTCCATAAAAAAGAAGGAAATCCTGCCATTTGTGACAGTAACCTGAATGAAATTCAAGGGCATAATGCTAAGTGAGATTAGTTAAGCAGAGTAAGACAAATACTGTATGGTGCCACTTAGGTATGGGATCTTTAAAAAATCCAACTCATAGAAACAGAGTGGAATGGTAGTTGATGGGAGTTTGGGGGTTTGCCAGGAAATGGGGAGATATTGGTCAAAGGCTACAACCTTTCAGTTGTAAGATGAATAAATTTTGAGGTTCTAAAATACAGCATGGTGACTATAGTTAACAATGTATTGCATATTTGAAATTTGTTAGAGTAGATAATGTGTTCTCATTGCACACAAAAGGGTAAATATGTGAGGTTTAATTAACCTGATTGTGGTAGACATTTCATAATATATACAGAAGTCAAATAATTATGTTGTACAGTTTAAATACATATAACTTAATCAATCACACTCCAATGAAGCTGGAAAAACACACAAGAGCGAGGAAGACAGCAGCCAGGGTGTAAGCTTGATAGCATGTATTAACACATGCCTGGGAGCTGATGGATTCTGTTGGTTATGTGGGGCTTGGAGGAGGATCCTTTGAGGCACTGAGACCTGGTGCTCTTGGCAGGGGCCTCACTGCCTGGAATGAAAGGGACAGGAAGGCTTCAAGAGAGGACAGGGCATGGATTTTGGAGCTTGAGAGACTTAGGTTTGAAAGCTGACTCTGCCAATTATTAATTGTGGATGTCAGATGGTCACTTAACTCCTCTTTGCCTGTTATTTCATCTGTACCACCTTGTATAGTTTTTGTGACAACGTACTGACGTAGTGCTTGGCACATAGTAAATACCAAGTTATTTCTATTCCTGTTCAAAAGGCATACTGCTTGCTGTGTCTGCCCATATTCAGTCTGAGTATCTCCCTATTCACAATTCTTTAATGAGATTGGTGCCATTTCTGGAAATCCTTAGGACTCAAGCCTTTTTCTCTTCAAGTTTTCTGGTAGCTACAAATGACCTCTGCTGCCCTCTTGAACTTCTCAGACATCCTTTGGTCCTCACATTGTCTGTTTACAGACTTTAAAAAAGAGTTGTAGGGATAGATTTATTTGGCAAATGTTTTTGAGCTCCTACAAAGTACCAACATTAGAGGTAGAGCAGTGAACAAAACAAACACAAATTCTTGTCCTCATAGGGCTTTCATTTTTGAAGAGGGGAGAAAAGTGAGTAAATAAAGCACATGCTTTGTCAAATCATCATAAATGCTAAGGTAAAGCAAATAGGGCAGGGAAAGTGATAGGAATTGTGTGTGTGTGTATGTGGGAGTTGGTTGCCTCACTGCTCACAGAGTCATATGGGGGACAAGAGCTGACCTGAGAGTTCTGGGCCTTTTGTGTTGACATAAACAGTGTTACAGTTATACTGAGGTTGGTCCTGATGGTCTCAAGGAAGGCAGTGCCATGGACTGTCCAGGTTGGAATTGTAGGGTGGTCTCTTGCTAGAGTGTGAGTGGTCCCCTTTCCACTCCTGGCGATAGTGATGTGGAAGAGAACATGGGGAGGGGCCCCGATCTTATCTGAAGCATTGTTGGGCTTCCCTTTTCACTACCTCTTCAGGCAGTGGGGACTTTGTTGATTTCTTGAGACTCAGAACCTAACTAGCATTAAAAAAATAATAAAATAAGCAATAAAATAAAAAGGAAGCGCAGATGTTGTTGCTTTGAAGGAGCCCTTTGGAATACAAGAGACTTGTGAAGTGTCTGATATAGTTCATCAGGGGGCAAGCCCTCTTCCTTGAGCAGCTATCCTAAGATACCTAGAAATACCGGTGAGAAACTATTTAGCAAATATGGCTGGGTGGAGGGGGCCCTGGCTGGGAGTAGGAAGTCTGCCTTCTCTCAGCTGCCTGGCTCGGCACGCTGCACCACCCTCTGAGTCTCTGTTTCTTCTCTGTGACAGGAGGCTGGCCTCTAACATCTATTTCTGATACAATATTCCATGACTTTAAGCAGTGGGGCTTTTATCTCCATCATTGGAGTTTTAAACAGAAAACAGAGGACTTTATATAGAATTTTCATTTATTTTTTTAAGTTAATTTTGGAAGAAAAAGATGTAGGGAAGTAAGAGTTGGCTTTTATTGTTGGTTTAGAGAAGCAGATTAGATTGCTTGGGTTAATTGCCAAACATACCAAAGTGTATCTTACAAGGATGGAAGAATTTGTTTGGCAGGAGAATTGCTGATGTGGTCATAAGGGCTTTTCCAATCAATCTTCTGGAGAAGGGAGAAAAAAATCCTGGTAAAACCAGTTTAAATGGCCACTTTGTGAAGCTGCCTGATTCCTCCAGGCTGAATTAGTTGCTCTCTCCTCTGTTTCTACAGAAAAATGAAGAGCTTGGAGCTAAATGTCGGGAGAAAGACAAATGACCCTATGTAGAGCAGTACTGCATGAAGGATGAACACTTAGTGTGTGATGAATGTAAGAAAGTAAGACAAACCAATAGGTTAGAGGGAACAAGGAAACATACTGTAACACTTGACATCAGCTCTTTGTTAATCTCAGGATTTAGTAAGGATTACTAAATGTGGTTTCTGAGCATTTAGAAAAGACACCATCAGTATGACCAGCATGGCCTGTCAAAGACTGGTCCTGGTAATCTCACTGGTAGAGTCTCCAGCTTTATATGTTGAGGAAAGGCTGTGGATGTAATCTATCTTAATTTCAGAAAAGCAATTAAAGTTCCCGTTGATTTTTTTGTTAGGTTGGTGAAATAAAGACTTAATCATCATACTTGTTAGGTTAATTTACAGCTGCTAGAACTAATTTTATGCAAATAGAGTTGATTATTGCATTTTCTACTTGGAATGAGGTATTTGGTGGACTGCCACAGGGTTAAAGTCTTGGGCCTGACCAACTTTTTTAAAATGATTTATTTTTAAATAATTATAGATTTCCACAGGTAGTTGTAAAGAAGGATGTGTAGGGAGTTTGCATGTATGCTTCACTCAGTTTCCCCCAATGATTGAACCTTGTGTAGCTATGATATGAAAACCAGATAATTGGCATTGGTACAATCCACAATGCTTATTCAGATTTCTCCAGTTTTATACACACTCAAATGTATGTGTGTGTGGGGGGGAGTGTGTATGTATAGCTCTGTGCAACTTTATCTCATGTGTAAATTCATGTAGCCACCACCACAATCAAGATACAGAAGTGTTTTATCACCACAAGACTCTGTTTTGTTATCTGTTGCAGTCCACCGTCCCACGGTACGGTGGACTGAAGACCTTGTAGATGGCTCACGAGTGGCAAGAGAAACATACACACGGACTACCGAGTCCTGTGGAGGAATAGTGACGGCATGGCTACCCTCTCAAGGGGAGGGTGCCTGCATGTGGCCTGGCCACTCTCTCAAAGGAGAGCGCCCCGAGCCGCCGCCTCAATAGGCTTTT
>CM052549.1:44439868-44464445 GCA_028533065.1 Trachops cirrhosus | reverse complement strand
CCCCTCCTCCCTCCCCTTTCCAACACCCCTAGTTTTGTCCATGTGTCCTCTATATTTGTTCCTGTAAACCCTTCCCTTCTCCCCTGAAATTCCCTCCCCTCTCCCCTCTGGTCACTGACAACTCTATTTCAGTGTCTTTTGTTATATTTTACTTGTTTCTTTGTTTTGTTGTTTAGGTTCCTGTTAAAGGTGAGATCATCCAGCTTAAGCACGGTAAGATACTCTCCTTAAGTATCTCTAGTCCACTCTGCCCTCACTCTGCTGGTGCCCAGGGTAAGTGGCTGCAAGTGAAATTTAGTGTGTTGGCCCTTTAAGAGGCTCTCTGCATCTCTAGCCATCTCTCCCTGGCATACAGAAGCCCTGCTGCTTTTCACAAGTGTATGCTACCTGTTTTTTTTTTAATATATATATAGTTTTGGTGCTGTGTGCTCTGGAGCCCAGCTTGGGGTTTAGACCCCACACTTCTCAGGAAGAACCCTCCAGCTGCTGCAATATCCTTCCCCACTCATGGGAGCCTAGCCAGTCCTCTCACACCCCCTGCACACTCCCTACCAGTCGCATTGTGGAGAAGTGATTTATTTCGTCTGTTTATGGTTATAAGGCTTCTCTCTAGCTAGTGTTCAGTTGGATATTCAGGATGATTTCTCTACAATTTAGTTGTAATTCCAGATTGGTCCTGGGAGGAGGTTAGTGTAGCTTCCACTTATTCCTCCACCATCTTGGATTGTTCCAATTTGTTCAACTTTTAAAATCAAAGAATTTGAAGATATGGTAAGTATGTAGGTGACACAAGCAGCTGGACTGGTAAGATCAAATTCCTATGACCATTAGAGACAGTTTAGAATGTGGGCGCTAAGCAGACTGCTACGATTCAAACATCTACACTTCCTGGCACACCTTTAGGAAGTCCTGTGACCTCTCTGTGTCTCAGTTTCTGTATCTGCAAATTGGGATTAATGAGAATATGTACTTGCCTCTTAAGGTTGTTATGAGAGCTTAATAAGATAATATAAACAAAACACTTAGAATGGTACTCAAATAAATGTCACCTATTGTTATTACTTAACCTAATATAGATTTAAAAATCAAGCTGGCCCTGGCTTATGTGGTTCAGTGGATTGAGCACAAGCCTGCAGACCAAAAGATTGTCAGTTCAATTCCCCATCAGGGCACATGTCTTAGTTATGGGTCAGGTTCACAGTTGGGGCCATGTGAGAAGCAGCCAGTTGATATTTCTGGCTGCCTCTCACACATTGATGTTTCTCTCCCTCTTTTTCTTCATCCCTTCCCCTCTAAAAATAAATAAATAAAATCTTTTTAAAAATCAGGGTGTTACAGAGGAAATGTGATCAAGTAAGGAATTCACATGACAAAAGAATTCTTGTATATACACAAAATTGGCGAGGTTAACTAAACTTGAAGTTTTTAACTTAAATGTCTGCTTAATTGTTGTCTAGTTGCAGAAGCTTATATATATATTTCTTCATCCAGAAATGGCAAAATTTACATAGACTCAAAATAACAAGGCATTTATATCCACTCAACAGACCAGAGTTTGTTGTTTAGATCTGTATAGATACTCAAATGCATTTTTTCACATTCTTGTTGAGATTTTACAAGCAAAGTCATTCTTTTAGATATCAGCTACTAAAAAATGGTCACTATTTCTGTGCAAGTACAATAATCAAGGAACAGAACAAAAGGGGCATTGACAGAGTTAATAGTTATAGCTTGATGTGGGGTTCATATAAATTCTTAACCTCTCAGAGTAGGGACTTCTGGGCCCACAGCCCTTGGTACCATTAACAGAAGCTTGGGGCCTAGATTTTTCTTATGGTCTCTAACTTTGCTGAAAATGAAGCAATGAGGTAGATGTAGCTATAGGAGGGTGCAGAAGATGGCATTTCTGGAAGTAACGGGAAGAAGCCATTACAAATACTAGATATTAGAAGAGAAGAGGACAAAGGAAGTGGTGGAGGAGACTGTGTCAGACTGCTAGAAAGAAGTGGGACTGTCTTGGACTGGGTCTGTCTGTCTATTACTCTGCCTGGAAGTTGCCAAGGGACACTGGGCAATTCACCCAGTCTTCCTGTGTCTGCATTTTCTTTCTTGCCATATAACCAAAATAATGTCTGCCCCATAAACTCCACCTGCTGTTATGCAGAATAAATTTACATGAAAGTTCTTTAAGCAAAACATAAATATGTAATATTGTTATTATTTCATTATGAACCATATACACATAAATATTTGTTCATTCTTTTTAGGGAATGTAACTTTAAAAACTAGCAAAATATCTCTTTGCTACTTCATTGCCTTACTAAATTCCTTAGATTTTTCAGTTTCCCCTCTACTGTATTTACCAGTGTCTCAGCCATGCATGGTGGCTTTTATCAGAGGTGCTGTTTTGTCTTAATGACTGCTGTATAATGTTTTCAGCCTAGATCATTAAGCTTACTCTCTTCCTAAATCTGTAATGTGGGAAACTGACCTGACTTCTTCACCCCATGTCTTGCTACTTCTAAGATGTCTTTATGACTAAAAAAACATGGGCCCAACTCTACCCAAGGAAAGAAGCTTTTGTTTGTCTTAATGAATACATAGATGAATATTAGTATAGCCTATATTATGAAATACAAATGCATATTCACTTTACTCACAATTCTGCTGAAAATGATGTGTGTACATAAATGTGTCTATTTTTTTTGCAAACAACAATGGAATCTTCTTTACAGTTTGCTATTATGGTCACCTATTACCTTTAATTTTTAACTATGTTGTTAATCAATAAAGGGGCTTTTAGATGCATTCACAGGTTTAGTCCAAAAATTGAGAGTTAAAGAAGTAATCCTTTGGGAGATATTTTAAAGGAAAAACACAATAACCACAAAGTTAAATTAAGTATGAAACAAAAGGAATTTCTAACAGTGGACTAAATAAAGACCTTGGAATAATCTCATTTTCTTAATTTGAATGCTTATTTGCTATTCATATTTGATATCCCCATTACAACCTCATTAGAAATACAGTAATATGTAGTATCAGAAGACTACTATATATACACATGTATATACATTTCATGATTATATGAAACACTAGGAAGACTATCTTGATGCAGTGTTTCTCAAAGACTGCCACATAATCCTGAAAACCCACAATTAGAGAACCATTCTTTTGGAAACACCATTTCTGTCAGTCAAGAATGCATAGACAAAGCCACATAAAATTGTCATGAAGCACAGGCTCTGGAGTCAAATGGACCTAGGATTGAATTGGCTTTGCACTTACTAGCCATGAAATTCTGGGCAAATTGTTTATCTTCTCTGAGCCCCAATTTTTTTTATCTATAAATGGGGTTAAGGGCTATCACATGAAAAACACAATTTAAATGAGCTGACATATTTGAAGAATGTAATATGCAATGCTTAAGAATGAAGAATGCAATACTTAAACTCTTAGTACATTGTAGTGGTAGTTATTAGCAATAGTAGAAATATTTAATTCAAATCGGGGTTTGTATAGCTTTAGGGGAACATGAAGACATTTTAAGAGGTATATAGATTCATATAATTTTGAAGGAGTCAATTTGCAGAATCTATTTTCTCTCTAACATTCTTTATAGATTCATCTGCTTGCATACGTACCTGCATCAGGCTGCTTCTCCTTTTCCACCTTTCTTTTCATAATCTTCCTTCTTCTGTTTACAGGAGAGAGAAAAATTTCTCATCAAACCCAAATCATACTATGGTACATTGCCTTGGTGTAGAAACCTCTGGGACACTAAGCAGAGGCAACTAGAACTACAGGTAACTTGATAGCCTCCTTTAATCAAAATAGCACCACAAACGAAATGTAATAGGCCACCACATCTTTCCCTGTCTTATGCTTATCTCTCTTAAGAGCAAAGCCTAACTGTTAAGGACTATACATTTGTGTCTCCCAAAATTCATATGTTGAAATCTTAACACTCAATGTGATGGTATGTGGAGGGTTGTTGGCCTTTGGAAGATAATTAGGTTATGAGTTTAGAGCCCCCATAAATGGGATTAGTGTCCCTATAATAAGAGACATGAGAGGCTGCTCTCTCTCTCTGCACTCTGCCACATGAGGATATGAGAATACTGCCATCTGCAAACCAGAAAGAGGACCCTTCTCAGAAACTTGAATTTCCAGCATCTTGATCTTGGAGTTCTGCCCTCCAGAAATGGGAGAAATAAATGTTTCTGGTTTAAGCCACAGTCTATGGCAATTTATTATATCAGCCCCAACTGCCTGAGACAATACTTTAAACAGGCATACTGATGCATCTTTGGATGTTTTGATTTCAAGTACCTGTGGAATTAGGCAAGTATATTATGGATTTCAAGTGCATTATGGAATTTGGATATTTTGATTTCAGGTATATTATGGAATATCGTGTTCAGTACTGTGCAAAGAAACCCTTGAAAACAGAATAAAAAGAATATCTCTTGGAAATATTGAAGATGGCAGCATGTTATTCACCCAGGTGACAAACTCATGATAGGTTTCTGTACTTTAGCTATCTATTTATGTTGAAATATTCAAGATTTGTAAGAAGCATGCTGGGAAATGCCAGTCTTCTATGAGCTACATATTCTCTGCAGTTTCACCATCTCAGTAATGAGGATGAGCTCTGTCTGATTACTCTCATTTATTTGTATTTCAATCTAGTCTCAATAGTATAATTTGCATGACTTCAAAGTGAAAAAACCCACAATTTTTCCCAACATATCAATGTTATATTTTCTAATGAGAAATATATATTGGAGGTAAGTTAGTGTCTTGTATTTCCTTAAATATTTATTCAAAATCACAGGAGAAACATTTTCATTAACTAAAAGTTAGAAAAATATGAGATCCATACTCATTTTTAATGAAGGTACAGCTCTGCTGCTCTGTCACAGATCACCCACTTTTCTACTCATTTGTTAAATCCTAAATTAAACTTAGTGTACTTTATAATTATTTCTCAAAATATGCTATACATTTATGTTGCTTTTGTCAGTTGTATACTAAAAATCATTATAAAGATAACACAATCCAGAAAACTTTAAAAACACTTAGAATCTCATAGTCATACAAAATTACAATGTTTAAATTTCAACCTACAGATAATTTTGTTATTGTAGAGAAGTTATAGGGTGACCAAATGAAATCTTTCAGATATAAAAATATATTGCATTAATAACATTCATTTGGGGGAAATATGAGATTGAGAAGAAAAGGAAAAGATATAAATTTTCCAGTTGCCACAAAATAGCTTGTCTGTAGATACTTAAATGAATGAGACTGAGTATCAAGTTGCTTGGACTTTTATAGTCCATAGAATACAGAGTATAATATATGTTTTCTTTAAAAATCAGTTATTTACAATATGCTAGGAAGTACATATTTTGAAGCTATTCTAACTTATGATGAGAAATTTTAGGTGTGTACTTGAAAATGTGTAAGGGAATACATAGCTTTTCAAAATTCTCTTGGGGGTGTAGGAGATAAAAAAGTTAGAAGAGCACTGATTTAATGTGTCAAATCTTTACAGTTTTAACAGTTGATGATGCTGGACTTCATGAGGGGAAGTGGGAAGAAAAATTTTGAGCACAGAAAGGGGCAGGCATAAGTGTGCTGTTGATATGAACTCTTAGAAAGCAGAGCTGGAGAAATAATAACCGACCCCACCCCTGCAAATTGCAGACATTTCCCAAAGTTCTGAATATCTGGCTAGCACCTTTGGGGCATGGTTTCATCCATCATGTCAAAGTTGAGTTTCTCTTCTGATGGGTTTAATGGTATTGGAGACCTAGACTCCATTATCATGCCCATGATTGCTATGTGGCTAGCTAGGGCTGGTTGCCAGAGACACAAAGATGAATATCACAAAGATGAAAAGATCCTTCAAGGAGTTTACAGCATAGAAGAAAACTGGAAATTAATGTAATAGTAACTTGGAAATCAATGATGATGTGCTTTGAGTATTTTTCATTTACACCCCACATTTCTCTGAGCAAAAATTTTGAAGCAAATATCATTTGAGTTATTTTTAAAGAAGGTGGTGATGGATTTGTGATAATTATAACAATTTCTTATGTGTATAGTGTTTTATAATTTATAAGATGATTTCAGAAAAAGTAGCTCATTTGGTATTAATAACAACCCTTGTGGTGGGCAAGACCTGTATTATTACTTTCATTTTAGAGATGAGAACATTATGGCCTAGAAGAATTAGGTTTTGACCACATCATATGGGCACCAAATGGCAGAATAAGATAGAGCCCAGGTCCTTGAAGATCTTGGTTTGGCACTTTGCCCATAATACTGTGTTTTAGACTGAGTCATTGTTTCCTCTCCTGCACATTGGTTAGGCAGTCCTCTTTGGCTCTCTTCTATTTCTACACATCATACTGGGTGTACCAAATCTGCACGACCCTGACTGCTCTTTTACCTGGGCCATTTCTCAGGGTTGCTAACCTTGAGAAACTGGGTAACAAACCCTCTCAGTTGTTATACAAACTTACTGTGTGCTTATCATCCATCTGGGCAGATCATGATGACTCTGTGGGTCTTGAGGGCAAGTATACTGGTACTCATGCTTCTCACTGTGCTGTAATAAAGTCCTTTGTCTTTGACCCAGGAACCTCAAAATACAAACAGGTTAACTTAGCACCTTGTATGCAGGGTAAATCAAATCTCAGACCTGACATGGCAATGACATATACTTGCAAGATAATTGAGGACAGTGTATAAAGTATGATAGGTCTCAAATAGGGCTTCAAATGGGGTATGCCCCTAGAATCTGCATTCAGAAATTTGCATCAGGAAGTAGTGCTCCAAAAAGAAGGTGGTAAAATTTAACACATTACTTGTTTGGAAAAAGCCATACACAGAACAGACTAGGTTCAAGGGCTTTATTCCTTATGTGGCAGGTTTGATATTTTACATATATCATGTTGTCAGGTTATGTACCCAGGTATGCAAAAATGTAATCTTTTTTCTTTGTAATGAAATTTAACTTTATTTTGAGTTCTAATCTCTCTCAATGATAGATCATAAGGTGACTCAGCTGCCTAAAGTTTGGAACTCAGATTCCCTCCATCCTGTTCCTCATTTCTCTTCAGCTGTAACAGGGGGTGCGGTGGGATAAGGTATAGCTGGGCCATGGTATTTTCTGTCTGTGCTGGCCTCTGCTGAGGTGTGACTTGTCCCACTTGGTCTTGGGCATCTCAACAGCTTTCCCTGCTGCATGGACAGTGATGTCTGTGGTTTTATCATGACCTTCAGTTGTCACATTCGTATACTCTATCCTCCTCTATCAGTCAGAGACCTCTTCTGGTGGGAGTGCCTTCTATAGGCACGTAGTACCACTTTGTTCCATTTTTTTGTGCCTGATGGTGTATGCAGGGCTCTCTGAGACCTATTTGCTAGGCCACTTGCCTCGGCCATTGCTTATCTATTACTCAGGTGCTATGTTGGATGTGAGGCTTCTCTGAAGTTTGCAAGCTCTCAGGAAGATGGCATCTCACCAGGAAGCCAGGCCCTGGCCCTTATCTTTTAGAGCCCCCGTCAACTTTTCTGGGGTTCCTATCTGGATATATCTAACTTGTTATTTTCCATGTTTCCTTCAGAACTTGATATTGGGGATGGAGAGCTGGGTATCTTCTCAGAGATATATGCATGTCCAAATCCCAGTCATATTTTCTATGACTTTTATTTTTTCCCCATTTATTGAATTTTTATATGCTTTTAGTCTACATTTACATAATTCTGCCATCAATGGTTTATAAGTTTTCTGAATTCTAGGGGTTTGGGTCTTGATATTTAAAGTTAAACCTCTGGTAATTAAAGAAAAGACAAGAAAAGGAGAAACCCTCTCTACGTCTCTCAAACACCTTCCACTTACAAGCAGGTGTTTGTAAGGCCCTGCAGACCATGGTCTCTGCCATGGATCTACCAGTGTTCTTGGCAACTCATAACCCATGGCTTTTGTTCTGCCTGCCTGATTATGCCCTGAGGCTGGTGCATAAAGATAGTGCCCCTGACTGCTAAATGGTGGGTGAAAGGAAAGGGTAACAGTAATAAAAAAGTTCCTAGTGATAATAATAATAGTAACAATAATAATTGGCTCACTACAATTAGGAAACCATGCCTGTTCATCATGAGATCATGTCGTTCTCAGAAAGTTGGCTAACAGCAGCTGTATAAAGAAACTCAACCTACTCAATTATACTGCAACCTGCCAGCAATTAAGTAATGGTGTTCTTGGAATTGGAGAGTATGATGTGAGCAGTGTATCTAACACTGTGCTGAAGGGTCCTAGCCTTAGCTTGTGGGAGTCCAACAGGTTTATCTAGATGATAATGTCTTTAAAATGGGGAGCAGTTCATTAGTATGTTTAGGGGCCCAGCTTTTGGAGACAGAGTTGATGGAGTCCATGTGGAAGGCAGGGCCTTTGGCTCTAGCCCCCTGCTGTTTGATAGCAGTTCTCAATGTTTAATTCGAGGAAGAGTCATTTAGGAACATTGCTTAAAAATGTAGATTCCTGGAAATTCCACCCCCCTCCCCACCATTCCCCTACTTAATCTGATTCATAGGTCTGGCTTAGGGCTCATGAATTAACATTTTTAATAGGCTTTTTCTGGCCACATTTAAAGAGGATTAGACTCATAATTGAAGTGGCTAGGATAAAAATTAATTACTTTTCACAGTGACAATATCACCCTTAGATCCAAGCCAGTGGGGCTTCTGCTTTGGAGTTGTGATCGAGAGGATCTTACTCTGGCTGTGACATTCCTCTGAGATGGGGAATCTGTGGGCTCAAAGATCTATGCCAGCCTGGAGCCTAGAACCAACCTTCTGGACCATGATCTGGGTCCCTGGAATGTTCTGCCCAAAAGGCACTGAGCTGATTCCCAGGTTTTGCATGAGCTTCTATCCTTGGCTGACCTCCAGAGGGCGTACTCCACTGTAGATAGACTCTGGCCTCAGTGGGTGGAGAGGCCCTGTGGAAATAAGGACTGAGTTTGGCTGTGTGAGCGGTAGTGTCCACTTGTGGCCAGATAAAGCCCCGGATGGAGGGCTGGCCCTGGGAAAAGTGGGAATGTGGGCCAGGAGCTGGTTCTCCCAGTACCACTACATTCCTACACCTGGTGTTCCAGGCCCTTTTGAAGGTATATTTATCAGATAGAAGAACAGAACAGAAGAGCAGCTTGTTAGCTTTGATTTATATATTCTAAATATGTAGACATATGATTAGTGAGGCCTTTATTGTATTCTTGCCTCAGGTCCCACTAATGATCAGGGCAGACCTGATCAATGTTTTCAAATTATTAATGTCTTAGAATTGATTTGATCAGTGTCTGATCAAGACACTGTCCAGGCTCTGGGGAAGGAAAAAATGGATGAGAGAAAAGTAAATGTGCCCTCCAGGCTTGGCCACACTGCAGGCCCCAGTGAGGGAGCAAATCAGACCTGTGTAGCAGGGCCAAACTTTCCAAGCCTGTCTGCTGTCCTCTCATCTATGGGGTGGAAGATAGATGGGGCATCACTCTGTTTTGCAAAACTAGGTGATTTCAACTATTTTGGGAGAAACCAGAATCCAGGATGTCTAATCTCATTCTTACCAGGATTCCAACCTCTCTCACATCACTCAAGTTGTCCTAACTTTTTCTTGGCATGAGATAGAGTCTAGAAATGTGAACACTTTTCAAAATGACTTTAAAATATTTTCAACTACACTTGCATGTAAGAAAAAAAAGACTTGTGTAGAGTTGGATCAATTATTCTATAAGAGGATTAACAAATGATACTTTGCTTTATTTTTTACATATTTCACACACTACAAGGTGTAAAAGGCATCATTATGTGACAGTCATTTTGCTTGGTACCTTAAAGGCAATGTTCCTTAAAACACTCAATTACTTTCATTTTAATTTTTTGGTTCTAGTAGGTCTATACAGTTATCCCCAGGTTGTTCACTGCATAAGAACACTTACCCTAAGAAATGAGTCAGTACCCTGACTGGTGTGGCTCAGTGGATTTTGTGCTGGTCTGTGAATCAAGGGGTCACCAGTTTGATTCCCAGTCACGGCACATGCCTGGGTTGCAGGCCAAGTCCCCAGTGGGGGGTGCACGAGAGGCAACCACACATTGATGTTTCTCTCCTTCTCTTTCTCTCTCCCTTCCCCTCTTTAAAAATAAATAAAATCTTTAAAAAAAAAAGAAAGAAATGAATCAGAGCTGAAATCTAATCCTCTTTCCCTTTGTCAAGCTGCATGTCCCATCATTGGCCTGTGTTCACCAGGAGGAAGGGCACCTTTTTCTAATCACACAAAGTCATAGTCTGCTCCTCAAATCACACATCTTCAGGCCTAGGTCCATGCAAAAGGGTTCCTATGGGTTGCCATGGTAGCCAAACATTTAATGTTTTTCTATGGGACTTCCCTTTCAGAAAGACATGTTTGGGCAAAGAGCAGAGCCTGGCTGTCTGGCCAGATATGTCTCCTATTATAAATCAAGAAATTAACATTTTGGTTTATAAAAGCATCTCCTTGGTATGCTAAGGAATATGCTTAGTATGCTCTTACTCTGCAGTTTTTTTCATATAATTTATCACTAAGGATCTAATGTTTCATTTAAATATTTTATTTACCATACAGGGTCGGGCAAAAGTTTATAGTTGTGAATATGGAAAATAATGTAATTATTAATAAATAATTATGCAAGAATAAACTGTTGCACATATTCACAGCTGTAAACCTACTTTTGCTTACTCTGTATGCTTAATGAGCTCCTGCCACTGTCTAGAAGTACTCAATAAATATTTGTTGAATGAATAAGTGAGTGTTCTATAAAGATACAATCTCAGCTTTTGTAAGGTTGCTGTAAGGTATTGGTAAATGCACTGTTAGGAATCAAGACTATATGGTCCACCCTGAGTGGGCATTAAATCAATCAACTCTGGGATGCTGTGAGAAAGGGAATGTCTACTGGGGGAATCCCTCAAAGTAACCACAGAATAGAGTATGCTAGGATGATGCTGTATGTTGAAGATTGGTGGGAGCCTCTTAGGACATGCTCAGTGGTAATTCAGTTTATTTCACCCTCCTGCCCCATCTCCATTGCAGCAAAAAGAATGAATCCCTTTCTCAAAGAGAACAGGCAGCTGCAGCAGCCATGATTTCCAGGCCCCAGGAAAAAAGCCAAGCTTCACTAT
Organism: Trachops cirrhosus; assembly: GCA_028533065.1. Lineage (NCBI taxonomy): Eukaryota > Metazoa > Chordata > Mammalia > Chiroptera > Phyllostomidae > Trachops > Trachops cirrhosus. The sequence goes on along the minus strand of CM052549.1, from coordinate 44,453,218 downwards.
TGCTTTATGCTATGTAATAACCATGTATTGGGACAGAATTACTAGAGCCAGAAAATGGAGTCAATGAGAGTTCTCTAAGATAAAGCATTTGAGTAATAATAGCTGGAGACTGAGTGTTGATTGCTACTAAATACATCAGCTTTGAACAAAGGAAGTAATAAGTTCACTATGGATCAGCATTGGTCCTGAACATAGAAGAGACATCTCCTACCCTCCCCCAATCTTGCTGTCTTCTGGGCTTGCTAAAACTCATAGACAGTTATTACCAAAACCTGATATCCTCAGCCTCACCCCTGAATGTTCCTGCCACCAAAGTGCTCTGATAAAAACCTGGCTCTCTGTTGGGAACATAGCCTTTCTATTCTCCTGTAGCCCTGTCATGTGGTAGCTGTGGTTTTCTCCATCACGGTTTTGTTCCATGGAGCCTGGAGGTGGGCTGCATTTCCCTTTTGTTTCTTATTGCCTCTGGATTATTCTCTTTCTTCTCTAGAAATATCTTAGATTGAATCTCAGGTCATTGGGTTGTGTCACTTGTTCTTCTATTTTGCTGATGCCTATTGTTTTGAGGTCATTCCTATACCAGCCTTGATTCTTGGCAATTTCAATATACACATAGATTGTTCCTCCATTCCCCTGGTTTCTCAGTGACCTGTTTACCTCCTCTCACAATCTGGCCTCTCGCCTTTCGTTACTGTCATGGTTATACCAGACCTGTCATTACCCATTGCTGTATGCCCTCCATGACTGCAATGTGTGCATTTCCCTTACCGACTCCCATCTCCTCTGCCACACTCACTCTTTCTAGCTCTGTTTGCTAGGGCTGCATAACAAAGTACCACAGACTGGGTGGGTTAAACAACAGGAATTTATTCTCACACAGTTCTGGAGGCTTGCAGTCCAAGATCAAGATATCAGAAGGTTTGTGTTTTCGGAGGGCTATTAGGAAGAATGTGTTTCTTGCCTCTCCCCTGGCTTTGGGTAGTTTTCTGGCAATCTTTGGCATTCATTGGCTTGTAGACACATTACACCAATCCCTGCCTTTGTCTTCACATGGTGTATCCTCTGTGTGTGTGTCTGTGTCCAATTCTTGCATTTCTATAAAGACACCAGTCATATTGAATTTAGAGGCCTACCATATTCCAATATAACCTTGACTTAACAAAAATAATTACATCCGCAATGACTCTGGACTTTGGACCTCTTATCTTCTCCATATACTCATTCCCTGGGTGATCTTGGACAGTTTCATAGACTTAAGTATCATCCAAACCACAAGTTTATAGCTCTAGCCTGGATCTTCTCCTTCAACTATAAGCTGATATTCACTTGCTTCCTCATTTTCTCTACTTGGAAGTCTAATAACATATCCAAACCTAAACTCTTGATCTCACCCTCACAGCCATTCCTCCATCCTTCCACTTGCTCAGGCCAATACCCTGGACTCAGCCTTTCTTTCACAGCCCATGGGGACTTGTATTGACTCTCTTTTCAGAGTGTGTCTGGAGTGTGGCCCCTTCTTACTACTCCCACTGTGGCCATCTGGTCCACACCACCCTCACCCTGATGATGGCCTCAGTCTCTGACTAGTCTTGCATCCCTGCTGTCCAAGGCAGCAGCCAGACACTTCAGCCAGATTAGGTCTCTCTGTTTCATTCAGAGTAAAAGTCAAAATCCTTCCAGGGCCCTATTGGATCTGGGAACCTTGACTTTGCTAATGGTCCCTCCTATTCCCTGTCTTCCCAGGTTGGTCTCCCTCTTCCTTGAACACATCAAGAACACACCCTGCCTCATAGCCTCAGCCCTGGGTCCTCTCTCTGCCTGAACTTTCCTCTCCTCAAGTAAACTTATGCCTTGTTTTTATATTGCTTTCACATCTTTGTTCAAATGTCAGCTTCTCAATGAGGCCACACTGACCACCCTGTTTAAAATTCCAGACCTTGTCCAGAGTCCTGGATTCCCTCATCCTATTATTTATTATGTTTATTGGTTATTCCATGTCTCACCCCAGTAGGATGCGAGTTCCATGATTTTTGTTGGTGCTCTTTTTCTTCCCTGAGCCTAGAACAGTATTGACACCTAGGATGTACTCAGTGAATATTTGGTGAATGAATGAATAGAGGGTTACCCAGAACTCTCAAGCAACAAGAGAAAATGAACTTGCAAAAGGAGGCCATGCTTGGTTAGCAGTATTGTGAATAAACCTCAGACTCACTCTGCAATTTTATCTGGATGCCATTTAAAAAGTTGTGGTGTAAAGGTTGACATATAATTTAGTTGTTAAGTGAATGAAGCATGATTTATTCCTAAGCATAATTCAGTGAATAACCTTTTGTTGCTTTTATAAAGTATTGAATGATAGAAGCTACCTTCTCCCCCATGAAACCCAGTTACAGAGAGGAACTGGGGGACATTAAAGTGAAGGGGCTGTAGGTGGGCAGATGTGATTATTTCTCCTTATGGGTCAAAGCATAATCTGGCTCTATCTGTGTTTTTAAAAAATGTGTTTAAAAAATGTACATGCCCTTGTCCCTTGATGGAAACAATGTGCTACTGTAAACTGAAGTTAACCTGTGGTGACAGGTTTTATGTGTAATATTCTAGTGTCCCTACTAGCTTGGTACTTGAACATTGTCCTCCAGAATAATGAGAGAGGAGTAAAAACTGCTTATTTCATTTACTTGTTATAGAAACACTTCTTGGGAAACATGAGCTGTTAAAAAGAAAAGTGTTGCTGATTTTTATATTTATAAATCATGATTTAGGTATGTGGATATTAATTAAAGTTTCATAAAAGTCCACACTGGTACCAACTAACTTCTAAAACATGGGCATATACATTAGCAGTAAAGAGAATCTGACAGTAACTAGAGGGGAGGTAGTAGGGGATAATGGGGAGAAAAGGGGGAAGGGTTGTCAAGAAACATTTATAAAGGACACACAGACAAAGCCAAAGGCGGGTAGGATTGAAGGTGGGAGGGGGGATGGCTAGGGTGCGGGGGGGGGGGGACGGGGGTGGCGGATGGAGGGAAAAAAAAACACTTGACATGCTCTGAGCCTTAAAAAAAAAAAAAGGAAGAGCAAGGCCCTTACACTGGGCAATTGATTCATACGGTCTGACTTTCAAATTGCTGAATCTAACTTCTGGAAGTTTGCTTTGGTTTTCAGTTTAATGAGTAGTGTACTTTTTTAAAGTTAGTTTCCTAATGTTAATCAATTCTTCTTTTATTGTGGTTATCCTCAGCAAATACAAAGATGAACAATTGAACTTACTCCAATTTATTCGATGTGCTAAATGATGAGGTTTGCCCAAAGCTCAGGGAAATGACAATGGAAAGATGAGATCATGAACAATGGGAAAATTGGCAGGACAAATATAGAATGAATGAATTGTTGAAAGGAAGGTAATTTTTTTTTTACAGAATGGGCTGTTTCTCAGAGATTTTAATTTTAGCATTTTACATTTACACTTATTAGCCAATTACCATACCCACTTGGAACACATGAATGAATCCACGTGAACCAATCTGTCTTTCCAGGTTCCCCATGTAAGTAATGTAAGTAAGTTCCCCTTTCCCCACCTAAACTTGAAATCCTAGGAACTTTCTGGGATTATTACCCAGACCTTGGGCAACCATTTCTAGGGATTGCCTAGGTGAGAGAGGAAGGGGAAGAAGTGGTGGTGTTGGGGAAGTGTGGTAAAAATGTGGTGGTGGGTCAGTTTAGTGGAACAAAAGAATGAGAGAAGAGAAAATAAGAAAAAAATCATCAGACAGAGGCAACATGTGCTGTGACTATGTAAAAGTTAATCAATTGTTTTCGGTAGCTATTTGTTGGAGATTTAAACAATATGTTTACTTCTTTTTATTTTATTTTTATTATTAAAAAATATTTTATGCATTTATTTTTAGAGAGGGGAAGGGATAGAGAAAGAGAGGAAGGGAAACATCCATTGGTTGCGTTAACTGGGAACCTGGTCTGCAACCCAGGAGCCTGCCCTGACTGGGAATCAAACCAGCAACCTTTCAGTTTGTAGAATGATGCACAACCCACACTAGTTAGGACTTGTTTACTTCTTTTTTTTTTTTTTAAGTTAGCAAATTACTTTGAAGGTTGTTGAATGTGTAGTTTCTGATATGTTGTAGGGGAGGAGAAGTTTATCTTAATACTTTCTAGATAGCTTTGAATTCTGATCTCTACAATTCCTCAGAAACAGCTAAAAAAATAAAAAAGAATTTTTGGGTGGCTGTGATTCACTTCCTTGCCCTGTGAGTCACACTACCTTAAGTCACAAAAGCCGGGCATTTGGCTAAGGTAGAATAACTCTGCTTTTGAGGATTTATGAGCTGATTCAATACTTGTGTGTATTTATGCTTTGACACTATTCAAATCAAAGCTGCGTGGTGTTTTGACATCTCAAAGAGAGGTGAGGGATCAAAGGATGAAAAAGGAGGCACGTATAAGAGTTTGATATCTAAAGGCATCCATTTCCTGCATAACATCAGGAAGCAAAGTTAGGTAGCTACTGATAGGATGGGTGATGAAGAAAGCAGAACTACTTTCTGCTTTTAAACCCAGAAATATCTAACCACTTGCTCTCACATGACTTTCTTTTAACTGAAATATTTACAGTCAATAAAGAATGGCAGCAAAAGAAACATTATTGATCTCCCAGCCAGTCCAAAGTTCCTCCACAAAAACTTTGTTAAAATTTACCCAAAGAAACACTGAGTTTAACCAGAAAAACAAAAGAAAAAGAAACACTGATATTTTATTATGTATTTAGAAAACTTTAGACAAGTTTAAGGCAAAGGTAGGTTTACAGTTGTTGGTATATGAAAGTTTATTCTTTATTAATTATTGTATTATTCTTATACAAACAACTGTAAACCTATTTTTGTTTCACCCTGTCTAAAATGTACAAATAAATAAGTTATAAAGTCATGGGTCACATAAATTATTTTAAGGTGGTAAAAAATTCTGACTACTTAGTATCTACCTATGGTAGACAAATGGTAACAAATCAAAAAGTTTAAAAATATTTAACTCTGTTAGGTAATAACATTCTGGAAATTTTCCTTAGAAAGATGCCCTAATTTAAGCTCTCAATTCTTGAACATTCTTGTTAGTGGTAAATTAGATTTAATGAGTTTTTTTCTTGAATGTGTTTCTTATAAACATTGTATAATATTTGTATATATTTATAAAAGAATCAAAATTAATTTTTGCTTTATTTGATTTTTCAAAATCTTGGCAAAAATCTGTTGAGCTATAATTGGTGCTGGGAGAACAGTAATGTGGGAGAAAGATTATCAGATGCCTGCAGGAACTGACTTTCCATCCCGCTGGGCCATGCATTAGCTGTGGAATCGCTTCCATTTTCCAGTCAATAAAACAGGGATGTTGATGGTTGCTTTACCTCCAAGAAACTTGCTAAAAATAAATGCAACAATATAAGTGAAGTGCTCCAAGTGTTTCATATCTTCCTAATAGAATTAGCATGGAGATTTAGGTTTTAGACTACAACTTCTTTAACTTAGAGAGCTGGTGGCTTCAATTTTCTTGTAACTTTAAACCTGATCCTCAAGAATTCCTCTTCACACCATTTACCCTTGAAATCATTTTCTTTATTGAATCTCAGATTCAGAAAACTCTTAAGAAGTCACCTAGTGCTTGCTCCTCCAGGTTCAAACACCCTCTTCTCAGACAGACCTGAAAAATGCTGATAAGGAACATTTTCTGTGCTGGGTCTGCTCAGCCAGGTGGTTTCTTCTATAGCTGAGCAGACTCAACATAGAAAAATGTTCATTTTATTGAACAAAAATCTGTCTCAGTGCAATTTTTAACCACAGTTATAGTTTTTCATTTTGAGCTACTTAGAGTTCATCAATTCTTAAAATATTTGAATTCAACTATCACTTTTCTCCTAAATGTTCAATATTGTGCAAAGATGAATACATTATTGAGTGACCACTATGCAACATTATTAGATGCTTTTGTCTAGGTGCTTTTACTTAAAACTCAAAATAAGTCTATGATACATTTATTACATTTATGCATTGATGAAAATAGTGAAATGGTTGAAACCACAAACTTTGGAGTTAGACAGACCTAAATTTGAGTTCTGCCTCTATCATTTGGTAATTGTGTAACTTGAAAAAAAGTTATGTAGCCTCTCTGAGCCTTGGTCTTTGTGAATTTTAATAGCTGCAACTATTATAATTATAATATGGTTGTTGTGAAGTTAAATGTAACTCATGTGAAGATATAATGCACAGTGATGTTCAATAAATGTTAGCTACTGATATTCTTCTCTCTCACTCTCTCTGGCCTAAGAATAGGACCTCACATTTACTCCAGATAATTTCTATTTTCTTTGTGGTGGTCCTGGTTTCTAAGTGAAGAAGTGTTTTTGAATTGTGTCATGATGTATTATCTCTTTCTATCAAATTTCTGTCATCCAAGTATTTATAAACCTGAGTTCTTTGGTTTCCATGTTTTTGACACATATGTTGAACAAGAATGAGAAAATCATAAATTCTTGCAGTTGTCTATTAAGGTTGAGTCCAAGCCTTTTACCAACACACTTTGAATGACGTTGGTTGCCTAGCTCGAAGCTAGCTGCGCAGGCATCTTCCTATCACCTGACCTACATTTCTCCATTTTAATGATAAAAGTAAGCACACTGTAAGATCTGATAAATATTACATTAAAATGAAGACATGCTGTGCTCATGCCTTCTTCTGACACACTGGCAGCCAAAGCCTAGAAAAGAAGTGAGATTAGGTTGACATGACTTGTTTTTAGTAAAATCACAGTCATTGCTAGTTGTCAGCATTTCTTTATTGCTTACAAATCATCCATTCTAGAATTTTGCTTGGAATCTGCATGAGGCTCACTCATTTCTATATAAATCTTACCCCTTTTAGGAATAGAAACATTTTTCAGTCACCAGACACCTCCTTTGTTCTCCTTCGTTCCCAGCAGCAGTTGTCTGATCTCATCTACCAATTCTTCTTATATTATGGGATAGAATTTGTACTATCTGAAGTTTTGAATGTGTAAAGACCTGTTCCTATATCTTTTCCTATTGTAAGTTTTAATTATCTCTTAGTAGTGTTTTCTCCACAACTGATCATGAGAGAGATTATGGAAGTGAAGCAGAAAATTGAATGGTTCTTTAGTTATGATATCATTTGTTAAGGTTATATTGTCTGAGATCTAGTAAAACTATTCCTTCTCTGATCTTCTCCTGACTACAGAAGTTAACAAGAAAAACAGCTTTCTTATTGTATTTGGTATTTATCTCAGGCCCCTGATTTATTTTGAAGCTTTACTTTCATATACTCTAAACGGTTTTTCTTTCCCTCTCTTTGATTATATCCATGACTTTGTCTACCCCATCCATCTTTTTGAACGTATCAGAGAACCTACTGATCCATAGGAGCTTGAATTGAAGTCTTCTGATTCCAGATTCAATTCTCTTTTCAATTCCTCTCTGAGAGCTGTCTGCTTATAAGCTACCTCTCTACTTAGGTTGTTTATTTTTTCAGTTCAAGCCCAGGACCTCACTTATGGCCAATTATTAGACACTATTATCCCTATTGCATTTTCTTTTCAGGCAGCCTATATTTCTTCCTTAACAGCATCAACTTTTTTTTATAATGCTGAAGGAATCCCATTTTTAGAGTTCACATCTGTCTTGTAAATTATTTGGGCACTATTATTTTCTTTAGTATTTTTGAACCTCCCTTACTGAAGGCCTCACTATTACCTTTCTTACTATTGTAAAACATCAAAGCCACTTTATACTGAATTTCCTTGTTTTTACATATGGTGCCTCATTCTTTCATGTTGGTCAAACTGGGATCCAAGACAGAAGTTTCCTAAAATTCTTCTTTTATGTTCTGAGGGAAAATTGTCAGCAATATAGCTGAGAACAAGTCACTTGTTTTGCTGTGTCCCCCACATTTATTTCTCCCTAGCACCTGTAAGTGTGGCCTTATTTGTAGATAGAGTCTGGATGGGGAGGGGGATAAATTCAACATGATTGGTGTCCCTGTAAGAAGAGGGAATTTGAACACAGGGAAATACACACAGGAAGAACACCATGTGAAGATGGAGCCAGAGATTGGGATGATGTGTCTACAAGCCATAGAATGCCAAGGACTGTAAGCAACCATGAGAAGCTAGGAGGGGACAGGAAGGATTGTTCACTAGAGCCTTAAGGGAGAGTGTGACCCTCCTGACACCTTGATTTCAGACCTATAGCTACCAAACTGTGAGGCAATACATTTCTGTTTTTTTAAGCCACCCAGTTTGTGGTAATGTGTAGTGGCAGTCTTAGGAGACTAATGAATGCTGTTAACAACGTAAGACCACCAATAGATTCCAGAAGTCCAGTTCTGTAGTGGGTTTGCTGTATATATTGTAAGACAGCATGGTGGTGGCAAGAACATAGAGTTAGAAGACCTATGCTGAAGCCTTGGATCTACTGCTTATGAGTTGAGTAATTTGGATATGTAAATCAATCACACATAACTTCCATAAAATGATCATAATACATTATTTATCTGGTACAGTTACTGTGAGAGTATAAGAAGTAAAACAAAATGTGGCAAGGACATTTTAAATTATAAAATGCCAATAAATGCTATTCAGCATGTATAAGCCTAATTTTATTTATCTGGAGGGATATTCCCTTAAGATACTAAAGTCAGCCTTTGAACAATGTGAAGGTTAGGGGAACCAACCTTTGGACAGTCAAAAATCCATGTATGACTTTTGATTCCACCAATACTTAAGTTGTTCCTCAGTATCTGTGGGGCATTTGTTCCAGGACCCACCATGAACACCAGAATCTACTGGTGCTCAAGTTCCCTATGTAAAGTGGTATAGATCAGTGAATCCAGTTGATCCTTCATGACTCCAGACTCTCAACTGTGGATTGAAAACATTACAGTTATTTATTTAAAGAAACTGCACATAAACGAAACCTGCACAGTTGATTGACCCATGTTGTTCACAGGTCAACTCTATTTCATATTTGGGTTTATACTCTTGTAAGTGCTTCTACCCTCAGATTTTGAATTTCTATAAGAATGTGCACATTCTTTTTTCCCATGAGATGAATGCCTAAAATTATAACAATACAATATATTCCTTTGTGTGTATACGAGTGTATCTGTACAGTTTTCCTATCCTATACTTTCAATGAAACATTTTCTCTTTGAACAAGGCATAATCTTTTATTGTATGCATCTCATCAATAAGTCTTGATGCTTCTGAGACAGTATTTATCATTCCTTACCTAAAAATCTTAAATGTATATATGCTGTGTGTGTGTACACACACACACACACACACACACACATTTCAGTTCTAGATTTCTTCCTGACCTATTTCTATGACATCTTCTGAGGGTTGTGAGTTCTTTTTCATGGGATCCTTCAATCCATTCATTGTATCTAGTTTTAAGTAGTTATTGTCTTATTTTATTTTTCTTAGATTTTATCTTTTCCTAACTCCTGTACTGAGATAGTCTCTTCCCCCATCTATCCCCCAGTGGATTTGAATGTTGCCTTCTTTAAATTCTCTCCTGGTTTATTTTCCATTATTTTTCTCCATGCAATTTTATCAGATACACATTACACTGAGTTAAAATATTATACTGATTTTTTAAAAAAGAACTTTCTTTTCTTTCTCACAGCCTAGAGAAAGTATTTAAGAAAGCCATTACCCGCCCCCCCCCACACACACATACACATCTTAGGGGCTATCAAGCAGAAAAGAAATGAGACTCATTTGCATAGAACTGTGGGTATAAATGATAGAGGGAAATGGGATATTAATATAATTTAAAAAAACTTTCTGATGATCAGAGCTGTCCAAAAACAGAATCACATGCTTTGTCATGTTGTTAGCTCTATTTGTGGAGATGTTCAAGGAGGATGTCTTAGGTCAGGTCCTTTAGACGCAGAACCTGAAACAGAGATTCTTTTGCAAGTGATTCATGGAGAGAAACCTACATAAGAATAAGGGAAGCAGGACAAGGCAGGGAAGAAGCTAGACAGAGAAATGAGTTCAACTAAAGTTTAACCTCAACCTGACCCACAGGGAGTTCTGATGCCCCTATATTAGTTAGCCAATGCCTATGGGCTGCCCATGGTGGTGTGTAGTTGGAGGGAGTGAGGCGAGAAAAGACATACCCTCATTAAATATTTCCCAGAAAGGCAATGCTGCTGAAGGCAATTCTCAGTTGAAGGGTATAGCTGTGAGTAGCCAACACTCACAACAGGTGGAGGATGGAGGCATTAGCGAGGTAAATGGGATCTAGGTAGGGCACCTATAGCCCTATAGTAGCACCTATAACAAAGAGGATGATTGGTCATGTTCCGGGATAGCAATGAAATAAGGAATCAGGACATGATTTTCTTCATGGTAATTTTTTAGCCATGCATAGTCCATTTTCATATATGAGAATCCAGCAATTAATAATGGGATTAAATTAAACTTAATAATGGGATAAAATAAATTAAGTTCCCTTCTCTGAAGGGTGTATTAGCATTTGAGAGCTGGACAGCCTGTGATCAGCTGTGTAGCCCCGTATTTTGCTGAGGAAGAAAGTAAGGCCCAAGGCCATGTTGAGAAGACATACAAAAACGTCTCCTGAATCCCAGTTCATTGTTTATATTACACCACAAAGACAAATAATGACTCAAATTGTGAAAAATTAGGTAACTTGTTAGGACCATGAGTAACCAGTTAAAAGTAGAATTAACTGATAACACCTTGAGTTTTACCTTGATGTACCTTGAATTTTAAGAAACTTTTTTTATGGGGATCTCTGATGCCCATTTTTCATAGTATGATTACTATACTATGGTTCTCTCTTTCTTTTATTTTTAGATTTCTGCTTTTGATTGATTTCCTTTTCTTCCATATGGTTTTAACAAATCCATTTTCATTATTATTTCAGCAAAGATACATGACCTGTACTTTCATTTAGACCTTTTCCAAATAAAGATAATTTTCCTTCTAGGGTGTCATAACATTCAAGAACAAAATAAGCATTGTAATATGCTGATATCGATAATTTCTGTAATAACCACATGAATAGTGCCATAGAAATAATACTAATATTTTTATTCTCACAGTCTCTGTGGCTCAAGTGATTGAATCTGGTTAATAGATGACTGCAATTTTGCAAAGGCCCCAAGATGGAGAACAGCGAAAAAGGGCAACAGTGCACTGCTGGCATCACCTTTCTTATTCCCTTCCAAGTCAAACTGTGGTTCTCTTCTGAAACTCTTCTAATAAGAGAGAGAAAATGTTGCCTTCCTTATAGCATTCAAGGTGAGATAAGGTACCAATGATGAATCTATAGGTTGAGGTCTTGCTGAGGGTTTGATAAATGGAGTTGTGTTGGGAGACAGTTCTTCACAGATCTTGCTATAAACTGAATGCTTGTGTTTCCCACCCCCAGTTCATATGTTGAAACCTAATCCTCAATGTAATGGTATTTGAAGGTGGGAAATTTAGGAGGTGATTAGATCATAAAGGTGGAGCCCTCATGAATGAAATTAGTGTCCTTATAAAAAAGAAACCCTCACCCTTTTTCCTCACCCTTTTTGCCATATGAGGATACAGCATGAAGACAGCAACTATGATCCAGGAAGTGGGCCTTTCTTAGACAGTGAATCTGCTAACACCTTGGTCTTGGACTTCCCAGCCTCCAGGACTGTGAGAAATAAATTTGTTGTTTAAGCCACCCAATAAATGGTATTTTTGTTTTAGTAGACTGAATGGACTATGACAGGTCCCTAGTGTTTCTGCATATTTTACATGCGAGGGCACTGACTGTCTCTCTTCTGAATGATCTCCCTGTCTCCCTTGCATGGGATCCTTGTTTTGTCTATTCTTTCATTTCTTTCTTTCTTTTCTTTTTTTGTTAAATGAGATATAATTGACATGTAACATTGTATTAGTTTCTGGTGTTCAACATAATGGTTTGTGGAACATCTTTTCAAGGATGTTTGTATAGTGAACAGCATTGGAAGACAGAGATAGTGTCTCCCTGTGGAGCAGAGAATGGATTTACTGTCCAATATAATAAAGATATTGGAGGCAAAGGATGGACAGGTTTGCTTGTAGCCCAATATAAAAGACCAGGGTTCCTTAAATTTGGAGTTTCTGAACTGTAATTGCAAATCTACTGCATACACAGCATCCACCCATGTTGCACTGTGGGATTTGGGGAGGAAGGGGAACTGATATAAACCTGAAGTTTGCGATGCCTTCTGAGCTCTGAATGATAAAACCCTTTGTCTCTGATCTAGAATCCTTGTGCCTTCTGCCAGCATCCATGGAACAGTAATAAGCAAATTTGTTAATCTGCCAATAGAGTAGAATTTCAGACTTCACAGCTCTGGGGAGGTTGATCATTTATTATTAAGGAATCACTTCCCAGGATAACTGGCTATGATCACAGAAGAAATAAAATAAGGAAACTTGGTCCATTTACCACTGGCTAAAATTTATCATGAAAATATTTTTAAACCCCTTGTATTTGGGAATGCCATGACTAATGATTGAAAGCAGGTCAACATGGAGATTGGCCAGTCATGAGCATTTAAAGGGGCTTTTCTTGTATTTCTCATATCATGACTGTGGACAGCCACCTTCCCGTCTTCAAAGATAAAATACACACCTGAATCCTGTTTGCTATTTTGCACCTTGGCAGGGCTGAGGTCAGCCTAGGACAACATGTCCACCATGCTTCAGTGAGATAATACAGCCTACAGCTCAGAGGTCCACTGGGATCAAACACAGAACTCACTCTGCCTGAGCCAGGGACAGCCAGCTTCAGCTGACCTAGAACATTGCACTCCAAAACAGCTTTTTTTTTTTTTTTTTTAAATCTCCACCTCCTATACCAGAAGCTGCTTGACCTCTGGTGACAAATTAGTTGACATCTGGGAGAAAAGAGCACAAGGAGGAGAGGTGAGGGATGTGGAGTGGTTGGGGGTGTTGTTACATGGGTCTCTGATTATTATAGGCAAAGCAAAGGAGTTAAATTGAAGCCACCTTTAATAGAATCTGACTGTTGCTCCACTCCTACACCTGCCTCATAAACTGACTTTAGCACTGAAGCATAAAAATATCTCTAAAATATCTGCCAAGGTATCACATACTCTTTTTTTACTAATATATTTTATTGATTATGCTATTACAGTTGTCCCATTACCCCCCTTCATTCCCCTCCACCCTGCACACCCTCTCCCACCCACATTCTCCCCTTTAGCTCATGTCCATGTGTCATAAGTTCTTTAGCTTCTATATTTCCCATACTAT
>CM052549.1:44424179-44438907 GCA_028533065.1 Trachops cirrhosus | reverse complement strand
CACACCTAAAACAAAAACAAAAGCAAACTAAGCAAACAACTAGAACAGGAACAGAACCACAGAAATGGAGATCACATGGAGGGTTAGCCACAGGGGAGTGGGAGGAGGGGAGAGGGGGGAAAAGGTACAGAGAATAAGTAGCATAGATGGTAGATAGAAAATAGACAGGGAGAGGGCAAGAATAGTATGGGAAATATAGAAGCTAAAGAACTTATGACACATGGACATGAGCTAAAGGGGGGAATGTGGTTGGGAGAGGGTGTGCAGGGTGGAGGGGAATGAAGGGGGTAATGGGACAACTGTAATAGCATAATCAATAAAATATATTAATAAAAGAATAATAGAAAAACACCAAATTAATTTATTTTATATAAATCATGGATCCTTCTATACAACATGTTTCTTAAAAATTAACAGATTACATAGACATAAATAAGTTAGAATAGGAAAAATTTTAATAACATAATTTATAAACCTAATCTAGTAGACATATTAAGAACTATGTCTAACAAGCAGAGATTACACATCCTTTACATTCTTGAGACATTTCATTAGAGCCCTGAGCAGTGTGAGTCAGTTGGTTAGAGTATTTTCCTGTAAATTGAAAGGTTGTGAGTTTGATTCAGGTCAGGGCACATGCCTAGATTGTGGGTTCTGTCCCTGTTTGGAACAGGTGCAAAAGGGAATTGATCAATGTTTCTCTTCCTCTCCCTCCCCTCTTTCTAAAATCAATAAGCATGTCTTGGGTGAGGATAAAGGAAATTAGAGGAAAAAGAGAAATCTCATTAGGTTCTCAGGAATGGAAACCACAGAGACCACAATCACTAATGATACTGCAATACAATTAAAAATTAACAACAAAAGGATGGCCAAATGACAACAACAAAAAAAGACAAAAAATCTCACAGATCTGGAAATTTTTTAAAAATCGTATTTAGATCAAAGAAGAGAATAACAGAAAATATAAACTATTTGGAAGTGAATAAAAATAAGATTGTAAAATATTCTCTGTGGAATACACCAAAAATAGAATCTAGAGGAAAATTTATAGTTTAAATGCATTTTTAGAAAACAAGAGAGACGGAAATTAAATGACTAAGTATACAGCTTCAGAAACCTGGAGGAAAAAAAGAGAAATAAGTTCAAAGAACATAAAAAGAAGAAAGTAATAAGGAGAAAAACCTAAAATAACAAATAAGTAGAACCCTTGCAAGATTGTAATCTTGATCAAGAAAACCCATATATGGTTTTTAAAAAGACCAGTAAAATAAACAAACCTGTGACAGATGTGATGAATATAGGGAAGAGAGAAATAATAAATACTAGAGATGACAAAAGATAAGTAACTGTAGAGACAAAGAACTTTTTAAATTATAAGAAATTATCTAATATGCTATATGGCAACCAATTTTAAAATTTAGACAAAATGGTATGCTTAAAAAATAGATAATAAAAGTTGACTGAAGAACTAAAAAGTAGACTAGATAAAAAATTATAAAAAAATTAAACAAGTATTTTAATTGTAGAAAGAGAAAATTCTTATACTTTGGAAACTTTGATATCACACAAAATGTGGAGAAGCTTTCTAACTCATTCTGCAGCATTATAATCTCAATAGTGAAACCATATAATGAGTAGCACAAAAAGACTAATTTATACTCAGTGATGAAGTAAAAGTCCTAAATAAATTTTTAGAAAATAGAATCCAGCAGAATATTAAAAGAACAATAAATCATGACTAACTAGGGTTTATCACATTGTACGTGGAAGATTCATTATCAATTTATCTGTGAATATAACAATAGATTAAAGGAAAAAAGAGTATGATTGTTCAGATAGATGCCAAAATTGAAAAATTCAACATAATTTTTCAGCAATTGAAAAAATTCAACATAAGTTTATAATAATAATTATAACAACAAGAAAAATAACCATTTGTAACCCACAGACATAAAGAATTATCTTAAGTAAGTGAATGTTGTTTAGAAAAGTGCAATGAATTAATCTTAACTGTGAAGCACTTGACCATTACCATTAGAGTTACAACAAGCTTACTACTATCTCTGCTTCCAATTAACATTGTGCTGGGGTTCTTAGTGTCATAAAATACAAACAGAAGAGGAGTACATATTGGAAAGGGAGAATCAAAGAGTCACTATTTGCAAGTAATATTTTCTTACCTAGAAAAATCAAGAAACTCAGTAGTACAACTATTTGAACTAATATAAGAGCTCAAACTAAGAAAGGTCCAAGATTGAGGTACAAACTCAATAAATCTCCTCCATATTGGCACACCACAACTAAAAAATGTGATGGAGGAAAGATATCACAATGGCATTAAGCTGCATATGATTTCACTTACATGTAGAATTTAGTGAACAAAATAAACTAACAAATAAAATAGAAACAGACTCATAGATACAGAGAAGAGAATGACAGCTGTCAGAAGGGAGGGGGAGTTGCATGGCTGGATAAAAAAGGTGAAAGTATTAAGCAAAAAAAAGAAAGAAAAGAAAAACCCAATGGACACAAACAACAGTATGGTGAATACCAGAGGGAAAGGGGGTAGGAGGAGGTAAAAGAGGGTAAATGGGGCATAGATGGTGACGGAAGGAGACTTGACTTGGGGTGGTGAACATAATACAATATACAGATGATGTATTATAGAATTGTATACCTGAAACCTATATAATCATATTAACCAATGTTACCCCAATAAAGTCCATAAAAAATGTAAAAACAAAAGAAATGGAAAAAAGTACAAATAAAACTCATAGTAACTATTAAAAATAAAACAAATACAGGTATCCCCCACTTAAAAAAAGTTCACATCATCACTTTGCTTTAATGAAAGACTTATATTAGTACTTGTTTTTGCTGACTAAAAGAAATCCGAAGAGAATTTTTGCTTTTAGGAAAAAAGGTGAATAGCATTCAGCATTTGTGTTACCGAGGCAGCAGGCACCCAGAACAATGAGAGTGGCCCTGCCAAACTCCATCCTGGCAACTGTACTGAGCATCTCAGCGCCAAGTTGCCATAGTTTTAGATTGTGTCTGTGAGCATTTGCGTTTTATCTTATTTATTTTGTGCATCTATTAGCAAAACGTGTCCTAAGTTATCAGAATAACCTAAGAGAGTTCATGCACCATGTTTAGCGTCAAACTGGGCATAATTAAGCATTTCATTCATGGTGAACAAATAAAAACATTGTCAAGTGTTGAATTTGGGGTCTGGGAATGCTCCAATATCTATTGGACATAACAAAATAATGTCAAGAGAAGTGGAAAGGTGTGAAAGAATAGTTATGATACATTTAATAGAATACATATATTGCCCAAATTATATAAAGAGCTCTCATAATCAGTAAGATATAGGGACAATGTCATTAGTAAAGCCAGGAAAAATGTAAAGAAAGTACTTTGTGAAAGAAGATATATAAATAACAAATGAACATAAGACAAACTTAATTAGCAATCAGGGTAATATGACTTTAAAAGGAGACTTCTTTATCTATTATAATGGCAAAAATTAAAAATATGGATATGATCAAGAGTTGTCAGGAGATAGGAAAGCAAGTATGTTATTGGAGAATATATGTTAGTGAGACCTTTCTGGAAGTCAGGTTAGTAAGATGTATTGAAATTTTAAACATGAAAAACTGAGGCAGAATCATGTGTCTAAGAATTTATCCTATGGAAACATATGTGTACAAAGATAACGTGCAAGGATGTGCATTGTAACATTGTTTTATTTCAATAACGAAATAATTGAAAATAACCAATTCATAGACATGGCTTAATAAATAACCAATTAATAAAGGAAATTTATGTTATGGAATACTATTTAAAAGAATGAGATAAACATTTATTAAATAGAAATACCTAAAAGAAGTATAGTAAGTGAGAAAAAAGCATGTCACAAGGCAGTGTTATGACATGATCCCTCTTATTACATATAAATGTGTTATGTGTATGTGCAGAAAAAATAAATAAAAGGGTGCTCACTGAACTTTAAAAGCAGTGATCTAAGAAGGGTATGAGAGTAAGGATGCATGGGCAAAGGGATACACTTGTATTTGCTTGTGCATTTACATATTTTAAAACTTTTACAGTAGGAACATTCATATACATGTACCTTTAAGAGTACATCAGATTCAACATGGCAGATTGAGCATATTTATCAACTACTCTTTTCTCTCTCTGAGCCCTATTCAAAGTATAGAAAAACTCATTTGTTTTTTTTTAAAGGAAGGAAACCATAATAGCATTACGAAACAAAATAAGATGCCATTGGCATAACAGAAAATTTGAGGAACTCTTTCAAAATAAAAATTAGGATCAATATATAAATTGACAGAGAAATCAGAACAGTAGCAATAAGAACATCAGAACCAAAACATCAAAGGTATGTTCTTTCCAAAGGACACCAGGGAAGCTTCGAAGATGGAATCACTGAATATGAAAAGCAGGGATGGCTTGTTAAGCAATGAACAGGACAATTAACTGGTATTAAAGGGCACTAGGAACACAGGATAAATGAGATTCGAGACCTTCTTCAAACAGTGCATAGGACTGGCTAGCACTGTGGCCATACCCCACCTACTCCCCCTTAAAGAAAATGAGGGGTTTGTCTGGAGAGGAGTAGGCGCCTAGGAGGGATATTGGACCTGGTGAAGAAACAGAACTGAGCTTGAGTTCAGTGTTGTGCCTGGTGAGATGACTGAGTGTCCATGACCCAGTGTCCATGACTGAGACTAAGGGAAAATAAAAACAAACAATTGAATGCAAGAGAGTTTTAGCCAATGTTCTGCCTACCTTGGCTGTTCCCTGACCATGAACCTTGGAGCAATCAGCCTAATGAACTACCTACCTGCCCACTATATACAGCCTGCAGAGGAAGTCTCCTGTAGGGGAAGCAGGACTACCTGACTCCAGGAAACTCAGACCACTGATTTAAGACTATCCACCTAGCTGTTCACTCATAAACAGCAGTGGGCAAATGAGAGCTCAAGCACGTTTGAAATGTGGGCACAGGGATGGTCCTTGCAGCACTGTTTATAATAGCAAAAATGAATAAGTAGACAAAGGAAGGAAGGAAAGAAGAAAGGAAGACAACCAAAATCTGCTTGGGTACTATATAGCATGCTCTACATATTATGAAACTCTACAGTAATTAACAGACTCTCTATATGTATTGATATGGAAAGATCTCAGTATTATTTTACTGAGTGAAAACCAGGCTGTGAAGCTGTCTTTATTAAAAAACAAAAGTCTGACCACATATCTGGGAAGCATCTAAAAGAATATTCTCCAAATTGTAGACAATAGTGAAACTAGGAAGAAGGAGTTTGAAGGAAAAGGTGAGAGAAATTGAGGGTGGGTCTTCCACTTTTCACTGATATTGTTTAAAATGAATCAATGATCAAGTATTGTTTTTAAGTAATATAATAATTTAAAAATAATTGGACTAGGAAAAAATGGTTACAAAACACACACATGCCTGGAAAGATCTATGTAAAAGATAATCTGCTGTGTTTAACTCTAAAACAGTGAGCTTAGAGTAAAGATTTTTACATCCTTTATACTTCTCTGTATTATCCAGTATTTTTCCAGTGGTATCATATTAAGACCAATAAAAACTATTTCAATAAAAAGAATAAAACCTTTTTAAGAATGGAATCCTCTTACTACTTTTTCAATATTAGAACAAAAAACTAAAGAGTCATTATGTTGTGGCAGGCACCAGACATGAATTTGGGACTCTGCTTTCAGAATTAGGGCATCTAAACATTTGACATGCTCAGCCAAATGTTAGGCTTGAGAGCAGTGAAGTGCTGGTGATGTTTAACAATGGGCTCTTCGAAGAAAACAAGGGCTGGATCTGTAATGTTTACCAATTTCTGTATACAGGCATACTTTGGAGATATTGTGGGTTTAGTTCCAGACCACCACAGTAAAGTGAGTATTGCAATAAAGCTAGCCATAATCTTTTTGCTGCTGGAGGGGCTTGCTGTCAATTTGTAGAAAAAAACGTAACAGCTGTGAAGGTCAATAAACTGAGGTATTCCTGTAAATACTCCCACCTCACCAGATGACAGCTACCATTTAGCTCACCAGATGCATCTCTTAACTGGCGCATGCAGGAGCTCTTGATAGTGGCTGTGAGCCAGCCCCAGTACACACCGCTCAGAGAGGAGAGTTTGGGAGCTGGGATTTTTTGTCTCAGATCCTCTACCTTGATTTTATTCACTTGTTCCGTCTCCTGGTCATATGGTGAGCAGGCCCAGAGAAGAGGCAAAGTTGGAGGGGGCAGCTGCCAGCTGAATGTGGAATCGTTGAGAGGGCAGCCACATTCTCTGGCATTGCTGCCAAACTGGTGGCACTGTTGTTCATGGGCCTATTAGTGATAAGAGCCTTTGTTTTTATTTTTTAACAGAATTAGAGCAATTTCCACTCCTTTCCCTACTTGTAAGCTTTAGCACTTTGCAAGTCTTGCAGACACAGGTAGGTAAAGTACTGTTAACCTAAAAATAAAAAGCCAAAAAAGGGAGGCAGCAAGCATTTATTTGAAATTAAAAACTTGCAATCCAGAACACAGATTCAGGAAGAAATCCAAATTGTGTCTGATTATGGGGTGAAGACAAGGGGTTTTTATGAGAAAAGGAAAGGAAATGATTACATGAGCAGAAGAAAGGAATTTCTGTTCGTGCTAATAAGCTAAGTTATTCTTTAGCTATACATGCTGTTTACTGATTCTAAAGAATGTCCATAAATATCAGTTCTTGTGGTCAGGATGTCTGCTTCCCTGTTAGCTTTACAAACAGTTGTTCAGAGGACAGTGTTAGTTTGGTCCCGTCCAAAGGTTATTTTGCTCAGGCCAAACATTCCAAGGATTTGAGGAACAAGCCATGCTACTCAGTTTCCCCTGACTGGCTGTCCTGTTTCCATTTTGAAATGGCTCCACTTATTCCACCCTTCCCTAATACTTAGGAAGCAGAGGTGTGGATTTGGGGAGCAGAGAGATGATGAATAAAAGCCAACATGAGAACCACCTGTTATTCAATTCCAGGAAAGATCGTAGTTCAGGTTAAACGTCTCAGTCTTGCCCTTTTATATTATTATTAGCATAGGCATGCTCAATACTGTGTTCTGGTCATGATTGTTCTTCAGGGCTGTGGGTTTTTTGTTTGTTTTTTCTTTCTTCCTTTTTTTTTTTTTTTACTTTTTACTACCTTATTATTTTTAGTTGAATTTATTGGGGTGACATTAGTTAATAAAATCGTATAGGTTTCAGGTGTACAATTCTATAATACATCATCTGTACATTGTATTCTGTGCTCACCAGCCCAAGCCAAGTCTCTAATCATCATTTATGCCCCCTGTACCCTTTTCTACCTTACCCACACCCTTTCCTTCTGGTAATCACAAGACTGTTATCTGTGTCTATGAGATTTCTTTTTTGCTTAATCCCTTCACCCTTTTCACCCAGCTTCCACCCCTCTGACAGCTGTCAGTCTGTTCTCTGTATCTATGAATCTGTTTCTATTTTGTTAGTTTATTTTGTTCATGAAATTCTACATATAATTGAAATCATACGGTTCTTGTGTTTTTCTGACTGGCTTATTTAAGTTAGCATAATACTCTGCATTTAAATTAGGAAGAAAAGGAAATTAGACTGAGTTGGAAAACAGACCAGGCTGGAAAGTCAGGTTGACTGTGTCCTTCAGAACTAAAAGCAGGAAAGAGAAATTAGCCTCATTCGCCCTCTCTCTGCATGTCTATTTACTGGGATCTCAAGTTTCACCTCATATAACATCCTCTTCATGGAGGAGCATAAGCATCACCTTTTTTTCTGAACAAATCAGATCTTGTCTACCCATCCTGCCCCAGCACCACTTATCTACTTTCCCTCCCTGAGTAGGACACGATGCATCTGCTGCTGTCGTCACCATTCTCATTGCTCCTGTGCTCTCTGCATGTACTCAAAAAGTGGGTGATAAAACAGTCCCTGATCAGGCAGAGGCAGGGGAGGAGTAGCCAGGGCTGTGATTATTTCCACATAAAGAAACCATGGGGAGAAAAGTGTCTTTGGTTGACTACAGGGGAGTTTTACTCTAGACTAGGGGGAACATCCTTAAAGAAAGCTTTGCATTTTGCAAAACCTAGATTACATTTAAAATACTTTAGCACTGGCTGGTATAGCTCAGTGGATTGAGCATGGGCCTGCAAAGCAAAGGGTCACAGGTTTGATTCCCAGTTAGGGCACATGCCTGGGTTGTGGGCCAGGTCCCCTGTAGGGGGCATGCAAGAGGCAACCACACATTGATGTTTCTCGCCCTTTCTCCTTCCCTTCCCCTCTTTCTAAAAGTAAAATAAATAAAATCTTTTAAAAAATACTTTATGTGACTCAACAACAGTGTTAATTTTTACAGCTTTGTTGGTGTTTAAAGGGAAGCATATAGACAAAATTGATAGGTTGATATACATGTATATGCATTTTTATATATAGAAACATTTTATCTGCATATCAATTATATGCCAATATAAATGTTCATACATAAATGTGATTTCCCCCTAATTTTTAATTTAGATTTGAATACATTCATCATCACCAAATGATGGACAGGCAGGGAGTTCAAGCAAGATGTTTTTGTAGTTTAAAAATAAAATTCTAGAAAACAGCTGTTTTTCCTTGATAGAAGACCTTGATGAGACTACCATTTCTGAAATGGTATAGGAAAAATAACAGAGTAAGTTCTGAACCAGTAGTTCTCATCCTGATTTTCTCCTAACGATGCAGGCAAAACGCCCTGGAACAGTGGGTCACCATGAAAAAGTACTCTCAGGGGCAGTGCTTGGGGTGGGTACAGTGGTCCTGCTTAAGGAAGCTGAGTAGAATAAGGTAGTAGAAGTGATGAGAAAGGGGAATATTATAACTTAATTTTATCCTGAAATAATAATCCTTTTAAAGATACATAACAATGTGAATGTACTCAATGCCATTGAACCACTTTAAAATGGTTACAATGGTAAACTTTTTAATGTGTACTTCACCACACAAAACATATTGTGCCACTAGGAAAAAGAAGGCTTTCTGAAACTTTAATACTATTACTACTATTATTAATGTTTGGAGGACAGTTGTTTGAGAATTAAAGTGATTGTTTGGAGAGTAATACATGGCCAAATATCCTTAGGGGAAAAGGCATTCAGAGACTAATTCAGAAAGTACTTGGAAATGAGCAGACAACCAAGAAGTTGAAACCCCACGAATATGGAAAGGACATGCCTACAGATGGGTAGTAATTAGCTACCTTCAGACCAGGGACTGTAGCATGAGGGAAAATAAATAAATAAATATTTATTAATATTGTGTATATGGATTGATAGGCATGCACAAAAATAATTTGTAAGTAAGTAGGCATATATTAATTTAAGACATTTATTCAGGGCCTACTATGTAGCAGGTGGTGGGCAAAAAGGCAAACAAAGCATCAAAGTTTCCACTCTAGTTGGGTGGAGATGGGAGGAAAGAGAGAGGGCACAAAGTTTGTCAGATGGTGATAACATCATGGATGACAACACATCAGGATGAGGGGCCCATTGTTTTAGGAAGAACAGTTGGGGAAATCCTTTCTGATAATAAAATGGATTTGAGCAGAGATGGAAAAAAGGGGGCTCGAATGATGCAAATATCTGGGAGAAGAGCATTCCTCTGGGAGGAAGCAGCAAAAGTGAATGGCTTGCATGAGGGCCTACTCATACATTTAAGGACTAGCAGAAGGCCAGGGCGGGCAGGGCATGGAAAGGGCCGTGTAGCAGGAGCTGAGGTCAGAGAAGTACCTGGCTTCCATACCATGTTGGGCTATCAGGCCACTGCCAGGACTTTAGCTTTTGCTCTGAATAGAGGGTAATTCATTGGAGAGTGTTGAGTGATGAGTGACTTCATCTGACTTGCCTTTGGAAAGAACTGGGTCTACTGTGTTGAGGGTGGTGAGGCTGAAAGTACAGCTACTTCACTCACCACAGGAGCAGCTGTCTTGGTTTAGATGAAGCTGAGGCTGGAGGGATAGAGGTTGTGGGAAGGGGTCAGGTGCTGCATACATTTTTAAGAAAGTGCCTTAGAAGGCACTCACCTGGAAGACAGGTCATCGAGTAGGTGACAGAGACCAAAAAGTTCATCCATAGAAAGTGGAGAAAGGGCAGAATGTAGGGCACAGAGCAAGTGGCTTGATATGTGGAGATGGAGGAAATGGAAGCTCTTTTTTGATTACTGTGTTTTACCAGTGAATCAGAAAACAAGGTCATCAGCTAAGCAAACTTGGGGAGAAGTACAGGTTTGAGAAGAGTGAAAGAAGGGTAAAAGAATCATTCAGGATAGTAAAAGGGAAAGAACCAAGGATGTGTAGTAAGATTGCCAAGTGATACTAAAGGTCCCCTGAAATTAGCAGATGTGGACAGGCATTGGGTTGTAAGCTCACAATTAGTGGGTTGTCTGCTCAGAATTACTTATTTATTTATTTTACTCATGGGGAAGTCTGAGGACCTGAACTCTTGATCATATGAGATCTACCAAATTGGCCCTAAAATCCATACTTGAAATCTAACTTTTAAAAATTTAACAATTGTTGCAACTCTTTCTGATAAATCATGGCCCAGAATAATCATTTGAAAATAATTAGTCAGCACTAATAACAACTCCATACAAATTTAGGCATCAGGTAAAAATAAACCAAGGGATCTACGAACATACTGCTTTTTCTGTCACTAAGACAGCTTTTGGAAAGCTTGTATAAATTCCCAGCAGCTCTAACCCTCCTTTGGGACCACAACTTGCCTGGAGTACCTTTGTCAGCATATTTGCCACTGAATCCTCCAAAGTGTCCAACATAGTATACAATTATGAATCATCACATTATTACTGAGTGTATGAGATTTATCATTACTATTAGGTTCTTGTGTATCAGCTAAGAATA
Source organism: Trachops cirrhosus (assembly GCA_028533065.1). NCBI lineage: Eukaryota > Metazoa > Chordata > Mammalia > Chiroptera > Phyllostomidae > Trachops > Trachops cirrhosus. Next base: position 44,427,931 of record CM052549.1, on the reverse strand, counting down.
ACTGCAGTTGACCAATCTCAGGCACACAACTTTACTAAAATTAATCTTACCTCAAGCCCTATTTCTGCTGATAGCAAATATGTGACCTAGTCATTTCCAATTAGATTCAGTCACTTCAGAGATTTCCCGATGTGTTCAGAGAGCCATCTTTCCTTGTCTCCCTGGAGGTCTGGCTACATGAAGGAGAGAGGTAAGGGGAGGAACTTTAGGCATCCATGGAAAGGGCCATCAGATCCTGGGTGGTTCTCTGTCCTCTCCAGCCTCTGCTGAGATGTAACAGTCATGTCTTTGGTTGGCAACATCTGTTGTGCTATAGAAACTAGGAGTCTGGTGTAGACTCCAGCCAGGAACATCCAGCTCACTCTGTCCTCTCCTCATGGCCCACAAGCCCCTTCTCATCCATCATTCCTCTTTCTGCCACTTCTGCAATGTCTGCCCTCCTAGAGGCATGATGACCCTTGGAAAGGCTCCTTGTCCTGCTGGGTGCAGAAAGGGAGACTTAGAATATCATGTGCCCTCTTTGCTGACAAAACTTAATGCCATTTCTGTCATTCAGCTGCTGCTACATTTTGTTGAAGTAGATGGCTTGCATGAGGGCATACTCATACATCCAAGGACTAGCAAGATGCCAGGGCAGGCAGGGTATGGAGAGGGCTGTGCATCAGGAGCTGAGGTCAGAGAAGTACCTGGAAAGCCTGCTGCCTCCCCAGACTGCACTAGGACATAACTTGGGTCCCTTCTAATGGCTCTGCTGAGTTGGTGTACAGCACAAGTTTGCAGTAAACTAAATCTTTACATTCTTCATTGCTGGACTAAGTTTACTTCCTTGGAAGTAGAAACACTGGCTCTTAATCAAGGAATCTCCCCAGCTTTTTTGCTATTGGCATAAACTTGGTGCATCTAATCCTTACCTTCTTGGATCTGAATAGATCCCCTGTCCCACCACCAAAAGAACAGACACTTGTTCTTGAATTCCTTGGCATTCCAACCTATTCTCTATGGCATAGATTTCAAGAGTCTGTTTTAGAAATTAAGAGCCAAAAATCTGCCTTTTGTCCTCCATGATCTGCTTTTCTTAGAGCCACTAATCTTCAGCCCCATAGTCTAATTTTAATGATGGAAGGGCCACTTTTGAGTAAAAAGAAATCATTGTAAATTTAAACTAAATATTATCTTATACCTGCCCCTGTAAAAAGGAAAACTGTAATTTCAGGGTCCTTAAGGGGATGAGAGTCAATGGAGCAAAGAGGTTCTGAAGGCCAACTGGGGAAAGGACAAAGATTGGAACACTTGTATTGCAAATATTTTTAATTATAAAGAGACCTCCCTAATAAAACATAAAAATAAGCATATAGTACATACTACATACATATCAATCTGATATTAAAAATAAACACAAAGCTATCTTGAACTAGTGGAAGGGCCTACTCTCTACATATGGCAATAACTTCCTTCTTTTTATTGCATTTTTTCCATTACCATTTATCCCCCTTGCACCCTCATCCACCTAATCCCACACCCCTCCCCCTGCAATCACTATATTGTTGTCTATGTCCATGAGTCCTTTGTCTTTTTTGCTCAATCCCTAATCACCCCCTCCCAGAGCTGTCAGCCTGCTCTTTATGAGTCTGTCTCTATTTTACTTGTTAGTTCAGTTTGTTCACTAGATTCCACGTATGAATGGAATCATAGGGTATTTGTCTTTCTTTGACTGGCTTATTTCACTTAGCATAATATTCTCCAGATCCATCCATGTATATATTACATTTGAATCCTGCTGCTTTACTGAATTCATTTTTCAGTTCTAGCAGTTTCTTGGTGGAATCCTTGGATTCTCTATGTATAGTGCCATGTAATCTGCAAATAATGACAGTTTTATGTCTTCCTTCCCAATTTGGATGCCTTTTATTTCTTCTTCTTGTCTGAGTACTGTGGCTAAAACTTCTAGTACTATGTTGAATAAGGGAGGTGAAAGCAGACATCCCAGTCTGTCTTCTTCCCAGTCTTAAGGAGAATACCTGTAGTTTTTGACCATTGCACATGATGCTGGCTGTGCGTTTGTCATATATGGCCTTATTAGGTTTAGGTATGTTCCTTCTATTCCCACTTTGCTCAGAGTATTTATCATAAATGAGTGCTGGATTTTATCAAATGCTTTTTCTGTATCTATTGATATGAGCATGTGATTTTTATCCTTCACTTTTTCTATGTGGTGAATCACATTTACTGATTTGTGAATGTTGCACCAACCTCGCACTCCTGGAATAAATCCCACTTGATCATGGTGTATGATCTTTTTGATGCATTGATGTATTCAGTTTGCTGATATTTGTTGAGGATTTTAGCATCTATGTTTATCAGGATTACTGGCATATAATTTTCTGTTTTGTAGTATCTCTATTTGGAACTAGGAGAATTTTGGTCTCATAAAATGAGGTTGGGAGTCTTCCCTCCTCTTGAATTTTATAAAATATGAAAGAAGGAAAGGCATTAGTTCTCAGAATGTTTGGTAAAATTCCCCTGTGAAGCTATCTGGTCCAGGGCTTTTGTTTGTTGGTGATTTCTGTGTATGCTTCAATTTGACTCAGTATAATCTATTTAGATTTGCTGACTCTTCCTGACTTAGTTTTGGAAGACTGTGTGTGTCTAAGAATTTATTCATTTCATCCAGTTTGTCCAATTCCTTGGCATATAGTTGTTTGTAATGTTTTCTTACAGTGATTTGTATTTCTTTGGTGTCAGATGTTATTTCTCCTCCTTCATTTCTTATTTTATTTATTTGGGTCTTCTCTCTTTTTCTCTTGATAAGTCTGGTTAAAGGTTTAATTTTGTTTATCTTTTCAAAGAACCAGCTCTTGGATTCATTGATCTTTTGTATTTTTTTTAGTCTCTATTTCATTTATTTCTTCTAATCTTTACCTTTCCTTCCTTCTACTCACTTTGAGCTTTGTTTGTGGTTCTTTTTTATGTTCTTTTAAATGTAAAGTTAGATAATTTATTTGAGATTTTTCTTCTTTCTTGAGATAGCCATGTAATGCTATGACTTTCCCTTTTAGTATTGGTTTCCCATTTTCCCAGAGATTTTTGGTTGTTGTGTTCTCATTTTCATTTGTTTCAAGGTGTCTTTTGGTTTCTTCCTTGTACTCATTGTTGACCCATTCATTGTTTAATATCATGTTATTTAGCTTCTATGTCTTCATGTATTTTTTAGTTTTCTTCCTGTGATTGATATATAATTTCATAGCCTTATGGTCAAAGAACATGCTTGCTATGTTTTCAGTCTTTTTAAATTTATGAAGACTTGCTTGGTGTCTATCCTAGAGAACATTCCATGTGCAATTGAGCTAGCTTCTGTACAGTTAGTGTTCAGTTGGTTATTCAGGATGATTTTTCTTTTATTTAATTATAATTCCAGTTTGGTCCTGGGAGAAGGCAGTGTAGCTTCCATTTCCTCTTCTACCATCTTAGATCCCCATCTTTCTTTTTCTAAAGCAATATTTAAGCCAGTGAATGGGCAATCACTCACCACAACTCTGGTCAATGTATATGGATTTATTATTTATTTTATTTTATTATTTATTTTTTAAATATATTTCATTGATTATGCTATTACAGTTGTCCAATTGTCCCCCTTCATTCCCCTCCACCCTGCACACCCTCTCCCACCCACATTCCCCCCCTTAGTTCATGTCCATGTGTCATAAGTTCTTTAGCTTCTATATTTCCCATACTATTCTTGCCCTCTCCCTGTC
>CM052549.1:44405190-44423679 GCA_028533065.1 Trachops cirrhosus | reverse complement strand
TGATGGGAACTCCTTTGTAGGTAACTGTCTCCTTATCTCTTGCTGCTTCTAGGATTCTCTCCTTCATTTTCATCTTGGGTAATGTAATTATGATGTGCCTTGGTGTGTTCCTCCTTGGGTCCAACTTCTTTGGGACTCTCTGAGCTTCCTGGACTTCCTGGAATTCTATTTCCTTTGCCAGATTGAGGAAGTTCTCCTTTATTATTTGTTCAAATAACCTTTCTACTTGTTGCTCTTCCTCTTCTCCTTCTGGTACCCCTATAATTCAGATGTTGGAATGTTTGAAGATGTCCTGGAGGTTCCTAAGCCTCTCTTTATTTTTTTTTTGAATTCTTATTTCTTCATTCTTTTCTGGTTGTATGTCTTTTTCTTCCTTCTGGTCCACTCCATTGATGTGAGACCCACCTTTCATTACATCACTATTGTTTCCCTGTGCATTTTTCTTCATTTCACTTATTGTAGCCTTCATTTTTTCATGTAATTTGTGACCAAATTCAACCAATTCTGTGAGCATCCTGATCACCAGTGCTTTGAACTGTGCATCTGATAGGTTGGCTATTTCTTGGTTGCTTAGTTGTATTTGCTGTGGAGCTTTGATCTGTTCTTTTGTTTGGGCCATTTTTTTGTCTTATTGTACTTGTTATGTAGTGAGGGCCAGAGCCTTAGGTGTTCACCAGGGTCGGGCAACCTGCCTTGCTGGGTTATTACGCTGTATGTGGGAGTGGGGTCCGAGAGGGAATAATGGCGCTTGCTCTGCTCTCTGTTGGATTTCAGTCCCTTCTGCTGCTTCCTCCAAGCAAACTGGGCCTTTCTGGTGCTAATTCCTGTGTGGGTGGGCTTGTGCACATTCTAGGACCCTGTGGGTCTCTCCAACTAACTCTACTGTGAGGCTGGGAGTCTCTCCCTGCACCTCAACCTCCACAGGTGTTTTCAATCAGTGTCCCCAGGCTCTATTTCCTGGTGCTGGACCCTGGGTTGTGCTGTCTGTCTTGTTCCCCAATTTTGCCTGGTTAATCTGCCCGCGAATGTGGGACTGCCTGGTTAGCCAGCCGCCTTGCACACAGTGCCTCCCTTCACAATCTCAGCCTCGCTGGGTCTGCCCATTGCCAGCCACCACCTGTGCACCCAGGGTCCGCCTGCTGCAGTCTTGTGTGCCCGGGATGCCTTGCACGCCCAGGATGCCTTACACGCCTAGTGCCACTGCTTTTTGTGTCTTGACCCTTCTCCACCGGGCTGCCTAACTCCGCCCTTCTTACCTGTCTGGATGAATATGTCTATTTTGACTCCTTGATTGTCGGACTTCCATACAGTTCAATTTTCTGTCAGTTACAGTTATTTTGTTTCTAAATTGTTGTCCTTATTTTCGTTGTGTGAGGAGGCACAGTGTGTCTACCTACACCTTCATCTTGGCCGGAAATTCTATTTTATTTTTAATTGTGGTAAAATAAATACAATACAAAAATTTACCATTTTATACATTGTAAGTGTAACTTTCAGTAGTTATAACTATATTTACAGCATGGTACAACCAATTTTCAGAACTTTTTCATCTTGCAAAACTGAAATTATACCTATTAAACAACTCCCCACTCCTTCTTTCAGACCCTGACAACTACCACTCTACTTTCTGTCTTCATGAACTTGATGACTGTAGATACTGTATATAAATGGAACAATACAGTGTTTGTTTTTTTGTGACTGGCTTGTTCCACTTAGCATAATGTCCTCAAAGTTTACCACTGTTGGAGCATGTATCCAATTTTTCTTCTTTTAAGAGTTGAATAATATTTCCTTGTATGTATACACCACATTTGTTTATTTATTCATCCATTGATAGACATTTGTGCTGCTTCCACTTTTGGCTATTATGAATAGTGCTTCTATGAACATGGGTGTGCAAATACTTAAGATTTTGCTTTCAATTCTTTTGGATATACATTCAGAAGTACTATCACTGGATCATACGGTAATTCCATTTTTAATATTTTGAAGAATGGCCATACTGTTTTCCCACAGTGTCTGTGCCATTGTACAGTCCCACCAATAATTTTGTTTTCATCTTTACCAACACTTGCTATTTTCTGCTTTTTTTTTTTTTTTGGTAGCAGCTTTTCTAATTTGTATGAAGTGATAGCTTATTGTGGTTTTGAATTGAACTTCCCTGAATAGTGATGTTGGATGTCTTTTCATATGCTTGTTGGTCATTTGTATATGTTTTTTTTAGAGAAATGTCTGTTCAAGTCCTTTGCCCATTTGTCAATTGGGTTATTTGTTTTTTTTGTTTGTTTTAATTTGTATGGGTTCTTTATATAGCCTAGGTATAAATCCCTTTTCAAGATATATGGTTTGCAGATATTTTCTCAAAATCTGAAGGTTGCCTTGTCATTCTATTAATTGCATCTTTTGGTGTACCAAGGTGTTAAATTTTAATGTAGTACAATTTATATATTTTTACTTTGTTGACTTTTTTTGGTGACAGATCCAAGAAATCATTGCCAAATTCAATGCAATGAAACTTTCCCCCTGTATTTTCTTCTAAGAGTTTTAAAGATTCATATCACCAAGCCATTTTAATTTAATTTTTGTATAGCATATAAGGTAAGGGTCCAGATTCATTCTTTTGCATATGGATTATCCAGTTTGAATGTGTAAATGCAATAGATTTTTAGTAAATTCATTAATACTGGATGAAGTTGTGTATCCATCACCACACTCAGTTTTAGAGTATTTTTATCACCTCAAAAAGAAACTCTGGACCCCTTAGCTACTACTGTCGACCTATAAAACACCTCCTACCTTAGCCTTATTCAGCCATTAATATACACTTTGTCTCTATAGACTCTGGACATTTCCTACAAGTGGAGTCATATAATATGTGGCCCCTTGTGACTGCTTCCTTTTACTTTCCATAATATTTTGAAGTTTTATTCACAATATGGCATGTATTATTATTTCATTCCTTTTTATGGCTGAATAATATTCCATTGTATGAATATACCACATTTATTTATCCATTCACTTGTTGATTGACATTTGGATTGTTTCCACTTTGGCTATTATGAATACAAGTTTTTACATGGAAAAATGTTTTCATTCTTTTTAGGAGTAGATTTGCTGGATCATATGATAACTTAATTCTTCTGTGGATTTTGAATATTAGGGAACTGACTTGCAAGAAAATAGAGAACAATCTACTGACAAAGTATGGTTAAGAAAATATTGTAACTGTTGGTCAACAATGCCTGAGATTGAGTAAGGTGCCACAATGATTAGTTACAAATTATTTAAAACAACCACCCAGTAGTACTAGTTTATCATGTTCACATTCCCAAGACATGATGCGACATAAAGAGGCTAGGCTAGAGATGACGTAATATGGAAATTTCAGAGAGAAAAACTAAATAACTGATGTAAGGAATCTTATAATAAAAATGAGGAAAGTAAATGAAAAGAAACTGGCCCATAGCAGTACTTTGATTCCCTTTAGAGTGGGGTATGGTAAACTCTTCAACCTTGAAGGTAATCCAGTTGGCAGAAGGAAAAGGAACATTGCTTGATTCACAAACTCAAATGCTCATAGCGAGGCAGGAGGTAGAATAGGAATGAGGAAGTCCTGAGACACTGCATCGGTCATCAGTCAGCATCTTGATTTCTGAGAATTGCCTTGTGACACCTGGCAAGGAACCATGCTTGCATTCCAGAGTTTCAGTTGCACCTTTGTCTCATTAATAAATTAGCATTGTGGTTTCCTTCCCAAGTGGGCAATCAAGGAGGATTGTGGAAAATTGCATGTGCAGAAGCTTAAGTAAAAAACCTTATAAAGCCTTCAATAGAGAGCGGTCATTCTCTGGTCAGAAATGGCCCACTCCCGTATTTCGGGCTTAATAAATCTCACTTGCTTTTCTTCTTTGCTCATCTTTGTGCAGTCCATTCAATTCTTCGTGACCACCAAGAGTCTGAACCCCATCTCCATCTGTAACAATTTGGTGAGCCAGCCAAGCGGTCTTCTTTGGAAATGGCAAAGCAGTAAGATAACTCCTTATTGCCCCAGTGGTTGGAGGAGATTTTTGTTTTGTTGCCTTTCTGTTCCATTTTATGATGTCTTGGGATACTCTGGCTCCTTGAAGAAAGTTTGCCACTTTAGTGCAGGCATGGGTTGGGCAGTTAAGAGCCAAAATGGTGCTCATTGCTTAAAAGACACCCATGTGAGAATTACCTGTTTGTGGATCAGGGAAAGAAGACACTAGGTCACCTGCCAGGCACAAGACAATATCCACACAATGAGGCACACTATAAAACATAACATCATTCCCTTCCATGTGGCTCTCCATTTAAGACTATTGTAACTCTTGGAAAGGGTTGCTGGGTGTACCTCCTTTCTTTACTATGTCCTCTTGTACTGTTAGCCTCATTTGCAAACCAACCATGTTCCTCCTAAAACATTTGATATGTCCTGGAGAGACCTTTATATAATCCTGACCACCTGTTCTTCTCCATAAGAAAAGCAACAAATTTGGGAAGAGGCCTGCAAACATGCAGACCAATTACATGCTCAGAACCCCAATGATGTAGGATCTGTAGCTCAGGCAGTCCCAGATCAGGACCCTGAATGGGACTATAATACAGTGGGAGGGGAAAAAGTAAAAACACCATGATGCAGTGCTTATTGGCTGGAAAAAAACTGTATAAAAGACAATGGTTTATGATAAAATCAGGGAAATAACACAGGGAAAGAAGGAGAACCCTGCTTTCTTCTACAACTGAGTAATGGAGGCATTCCAGAAATATATTAATCTAGATCCATCCTCTCTGGAGGGCCAAGTATTAATATTAATGGGACAACAATTTATCAGCCAGACAGCCCCTGATATTCACAGAAAACTTCAGAAATTACAAATGGGCCCATAAACACCTATGGCCCAGCTGATAGATATTGCCTTCTCAGTCTTTAACAATTGTGATTTGGAGGAAAAGAGTGGGAAAAGCAGGCCAAGTTAATAGTGCTTGCTCTTAGCAGCACAATTGTCAATGCCAAGCTGCCTGAGTGTAATGTAGGAAAGCCACAAAAATGCCAAGGGCAAAAAAATCAAACATACTTTAAGTGCAAATGCCCTGGACACTGGGTGAGGGATTGCACTAGGCTGACCCCAGAGCCATGTCCCATGTGCAAAGGTACAAATGCTGATCCCTGGCACTGGAAGGCAGAGTGGAAAGGGGTCATCACCTAAGGCCATGGCACCACTTGAGGACTGAGGGTGCCTGTTGGCTCCAGCCTACACTAGCATCTTGGTCTCTATGAAGGAAACTTGGTGACCCTTGATGTGGCAGGTAAGAAAATTAATTTTTTTATTGATACTGGGGCTACTTACTCTGTCCTCAGTTCTTATGCTGGACCTCTCTCCTCTGAATCAATTAATATTATGGGGGTTGAAGGAAAATCTCCAACTTGTTTTTATATATCCCCTGTAACCTATCAATTTGCAAGCCAAATTTTTAAAAATTCTATTCTAATTATTTCACAATGTCCCATCCCATTGCTGGGATGAGAACTTTTGGCCAGATAAGGGGTCCTTTTGAAGTTTCAGGAGGTCCCAGTTAAGATCTTTAAAAATTATGTTAGCCAATGAAAGTAAATTAGAAAATGGCATCCCAGAACAAATTTTACAAAAAGTAGGTTCCCTAGTGTGGGATTCTGGAGTTCCTGTAAAAGCCAAGACTTTCCAACCAGATCAAATTCACTTAAAACCTGGGACAGCCTGTTGTTATAGGAAACAATATCCCATCAAGTAGGAGGCCAGAGAGGGGTTGTAGCCCATCATAGAGAAATTTGTAACATGGACTGCGAGTACCCTGTCAATCCCCCTGCAATATTCCAATTCTTCCCATTCTTAAGCCAATAGGGGAGCACAAACTGGTCCAGGAATTAAGACTAGTTAACAAAGCTGTTGTCCCCCTACGTCCTCTTGTAGCCAACCCTTACACCATAGTCACCTAAATATGGGACTATACTCAGTTTTAGACTTAAAAAATGCCTTCTTTTGCATCCCTGTCCACCCAGATTCCCAATACCTGTTTGCATTTGAGGGGATAGACCCCAAACAATGACCCATCAGCAATATACCTGGACAGTACTACCACAAAAGTTTAAAGATAGCACTTATCTGTTTGCAGGAGCATTAGAAAAATATCTAAGGGAATTGGAATTACAAGAGGGAACCATCTTACAACATGTAGATAATATCCTAGTCTACAACCCCTCAAAGGAAGTCTCAGATTGGAACACTATCCAAACTCTGAACTTGGGGACTGGTGATATAGATTCTCTAAGAAAAAGAACCAAGTTACCAGACAAAAACAAACTATTTAAGATATATCCTAACCCTAGGATCTAGACAACTGTCACAAGAAAGAATAAAAGCAATCACTGAACTAACCACCACCTGCTACCAAACAACAACTTTGCTCTTTCTTAGGAATGGCTGGATTTTGCAGAATTTGGATGCCAAGCTTTGGACTAATTGCAAAACCTTTACACAAAGCTATTAAGGGACCAGACCCTGAACCCATTATATGGGGGAAGGAAGATGATCAGGCTTTTAATAAAATCAAGCAGGCCCTAGTCAAGGCCCTGGCCCCAGACATCCCTGATTTAAACAAACCTTTCTCTTTATACATAGCAGAAAAGCAGGGAATGGCCTTAGGGGTATTAGTCCAATGACTAGGAAATAAACTTTGACCAGTTGCATATTTTTCTAAAAAGCTAGACAATGTAGCAACTGGTGGTCTTCGTGTCTAAGAGCAGTTGCAGCCACAGTCATGTTAACTAAAGAAGATGCTAAGTTAACTCTCTGGCAGAAGTTAGAAGTCTTAACCCCATGTTAGTTACACAGAATATTAGAAATGAGGGTACATCTCTTGCTTATAGGAAATAGATTGACGAGATATCAGGCCCTTCTCCTGGACAATCCTGAAGTGACTATAAAAACCTGTAATACCTTAAATCTAGCCTCCTTAATGCTTTCAGAATCATCTCCAGACTTGACCCATTCCTGCTTAGAGATTATTAATTTTACATATTCCAGCAGGAATGACTTGCTAGACCAAACCTTAGAAAACCCTGATGGAAGCAGTTTTGTGCAGAACATGCAGTGAAAGGTGGGATGTACAGTAGTTTTTATGACACCATGGAGGCATAACCCCTTCCACCCTTGACCTCAGCCCAAAAGACTGAAATTATGGCCGTTACATGAACTCTCATTCTAGGACAATCAAAACATATAAACCCAGGCTCTAGTTTCCTCTACTGGGCACCCAGCCTACTGGCGACCTGACCAGGCATGTTCCCTAGATCAGGAATCAAACCAGCAACCCTTTGATTTGCAGGCCAGCAGTCAACCACTGAACCACACCAGCCAGGGCTAGAGAGTGTTTTTATTCAATGTCCTTTCCAATAAACAGAATCTTCAGGTGACAGACACTGATGCCTAAAGTCTACCTCTTTGGGTTCTTGCTATGAAAGGAAGCCATTACAGATTTGGTATTTTCTTGAAGTGACTTTATTAAACCGTAGCAATAGTGTAAGATATCTCCTTTCAGTATGTCAGTTTATAAATCCCTTCATCTATGTAATTCAAGCTTACATGCACTATGATGAATGAAGGGATGCAAAAACCCAAAAATGGGGTTTGCCAGGGAGCCTGGATGAACCCAGGGGATATCTTGGGTTTTCCATAGACCTCACTATTTGTCTATTTACAACCATTTTTTTTTTTAAACAAACTTTTTTTTTTTAAGATTTTTTATTTATTTATTTTTGGAGAGGGGGAGGGAGGGAGAAGGAGAGAGAAACATCAATGTGTGGTTGCCTCTCATGTGGTCCGCACTGGGGACCTGGCCCGCAACCCAGGCATGTGCCCTGACTGGGAATCGAACCTGCGATGCTTTGGTTCGCAGCCCGCGCTCAATCCACTGAGCTATGCCAGCCAGGGCTTATTTACAACCATTTTTTACCCTACCATATACCCTTGAAGTTTGTTCATCACTTATTTTCAATGATTCCCATTCATTTTAACATAAAAAAAATCCTTTGAGATGTTCCAGGTGCCCTTCTAGAACACTGCAGAACACATCAAAGTTATTCCTACATACATTGAGTTGTTAACCCTTAAAAACATCAATTTCTAATGAAAACAAAGAGGTAAGCAATTAGCATGCTTTAGCTTGGCAAACTCATTATGAAGGCATTTTATAACCTGTAGAAACATGTTTCATAGACATCAAAGTTAATTATTAACATGGACTTAGTTTTGTAAAACCTGGGTAAAATATAATATATTTAATATCAACCAAAAGACATGTCTGTTCTACTGAAACAAACTTAAACTAACTTTTATTTACTAAAGATTAATCTTAGATCATATGAATTTGAAAAACATTTGGGTTAGTTTCTATATTTCTGGGAATTTTAGAGTAATCAATTCTTATAAGAGCCTATCTTTAAATTATTTTAACAATACCATCCAGAAGTAGAAAATTACTCACACTTACAACATACATGTTATATAGACATACATAGACACAAACAGACCTTATATCCATTAGAACAATTCACTTGCTTATAAAAGAACAATTGGATCCAAATTTTCTTTTGCAGGCATTTACAGTTTATATCTGTCTGACTAGTCAAGTTGAAAAATACCCTTTTGAATAAGAACTGACATTTTTAATAACTCAAAGAATTGGTTTGACACCTAAATTATATCATAGGTTAATCCATTTATCTAAATCCTCTTTTTGAAGCTTGGAAAGACCAATTAAATGTTTTTAATTCATTCTACCTAATTTTATAGCTGTCTTTTCTTTTTAATTTTTAAAATGTCTATTGACTTTAGAGGGGGTTGGAGAGAGAGAGGGAGAGAGAGAGAGATTGATGTGAGAAAGAAACATTGATTGGTTGCCTCCCATGCACACCCTGACCGAGGATTGAACACTCAACGTGGGTATGTGCCCTGACTGTATCAAACCCCCAACGTTTTGGTGTACAGAACAATGCTTCAACCGAGCCACAGTGGCCAAGGCTATAGCCATCTTTTAAAAATTGTACCAGTAAAGTATTAATTTAGACATATCAAAAGATTGCCATTTTAGTCATCTTCCTGCATTAAAGGGAGGCTGACTGTCATGGGGCTTGTCAGCCTCTGAAGCACAATTTCTCATGTTAATTTTAGTTGGTTTTTTTTTTTTTTTGAAATCTGTAGAGTCAGAACAATCTTCTAGGGGAAACCAGCCTTGTAAAACATACAAGTCTTCAGATGAGCCAAATGTGGTTAATATCGCCATAGAACCACTTCTCATGCTAGAGGAAATTTTTCTCGGACAACCCCACAAAGAATCTTAGTCACCTAAGTATACCTGAACAAGGGCCAGGGAGAGCCTTCAGTATGCTGCTGGAACTGCAACACTTTTCAAGGCATAGGCCCATCTCTCAGGGTGAACCTATTCCAGGGCACCCTGCCCTCACAAAGAACTCTCCCTGGGGTTTCTATTGGCTTCTTTGGTATTAGTTGCATTACTGCACTGGACACCTAGTTGTGCTCATCTCTGCCACTCTGGATTCAGAGATCTGCAAGAAATATTGTTGCCCAATTGGCTATTCACATTGTGGAACGTTGATGTAAGAGTTGTCTAAATCTGTAGAGTTTATTCGAGTAAAAAAGACAACATATGCTAGGAAACAAGATCTTAAATGCTCCAGGGAATAACAATTTGCAGTTGCTTTTATACATTTGGAATTAAAAATGAAATATAAGAAAGATTACATTAAGGTGGAAGAAAGCAAAGTAAGGACTGGATTATAGGATAGTTAACGTTATGTGCCCTTGTGAGAGTGGTTAAGGTTCCTAGGAGTTTGCAGAAGAGGAATTTCAAAGGTATGTTAACCTAGATGCACAGAAACAATGGATAGGGCTTGTTTAAAGCAAAGGTAAACCTTTTACCAAAGAAGTTACATGTCTGAGACGTGATTACCCACCATGACTGTCCAGTTAGGGATTTCTGATCAGATCACCCTATGAGTTACTTTTGATTAGATTTGTTACAGCATCCTTTTTTTATCCACAGGAAGTAAGTGTTCTTTCTCTTTCAGAGGTAAGGGAGTTCAGTCTCTCATTTAACCAGCAAACACTTTGTTCTAACTCCTAGTATGCAGACCAATAAAAAGCCAAAATAAAAGCAGTTACCCATTTTTCTTCTTTCCCCGAGTTATCTCAACTCTTATTCACCTCAGGAATTTTCTAAGAATAGCTCAGATGAAGTCAGGTCTGCTACCTAAAGCAGGAAGGTCTGGATTTTGAGAGAAAACTCACCCCAGTTCACCAAAAGCTAGGTGAAAAGCTGCTGGGATGCAATGGGCCCTTGCTGGTACCTAGGTTTGCAGGGTGGTCCTGGGCGGATGTCTCTGGAATCCTGCCAACTATGCCAAGTAAATATTCTTCTTTCTGGATGTAATACAGACATGGTGGTGAGTTATTTTAGACCATATGGACACTTGTAATAGACCAGGGATATCAGAGCAAAAATATAGAAAGGACTTAAGCTTTGCAGAGCAGAACACTGTACTGGCTCAGACATTCATATTAGAGAGAAAAACAATTCTAACTTTTTTAAGCCACTGCTCTTTTGGGTCTGTTAAATGTAACCAATCCTTTACTATAAGTAGTATAGAACCACACTGCTAATTTCATTATATTAGTCAAGGTTTGGTTACAGAAAACAGAATTCATTGTGGCCAGTGTAGGAAGATTATGATAGGAAATTAAATGACATGTGGACATATTGAGAACATGCTGAAGACCAGATGCTAGTTTGAGCTTTCAGAAATGACTCTTGAGAACCACACTTCAAATGGTATTACCAAAGCAGCTGCTGTTGTCTTCCACATCAGAAACCCACTGCTACAGAACAATGCTGTCCTGATAAGGATGCTACCATAAACAGGAAACCGGCACTACAGCTGCTGGCTCCAAAAGCACTCAGTCTTCAAAAGCATGCAGCCTCTGCTCTAATCTGCATCAGAAAAATGGTGCCTGGTGTCTGCTTTATGACATCCACAAAACTAGTGGTTGACATGGGGACCTCTGCTTATTCAGCTGCAGGGAAATTAATTGTTTAGAACTGTACCTGCCAGCAGAAGCAGCATGAGCTCCTCCTTTCTTTTGCTTTCCAAAACTTGCATGGATACATCTGATTGTCCAAATCTGAATCTCCTTCAAAACCCTAGGAAATCTGGGAAATACAGTTCTTAGCTTTTCAGATTCTGCAGTTTAGAAAGGCACATGAGAAATATAGTTAAATAAATATTGAACAATAGTCCATCATATGTATGTACAATATTCTGTCAAAGCTTATGGCATATACCAAAACTATATTTAAAGGAAAATTCATAGTTTAAATACTTTAATTTGTAACCAGAAAAGAAAATAAATGAATAAGAGAACTAACTATATAACTGAATAAGCTGTGCAAAGAACAATAAGATTAACCTAAAAAATACAAAATGAATTATTTTTTAGATAAAATCTTATGTTACTTTCTTTTAAAGCAGAATAATTAGTAAATATATTTTAAAGTTCTCTAAAGTCACAACCAAAATATCTTTAGAAGAGCAAATGAAGAAAGCATAATATTCAGAATGATAAAAGGGATAACCCTTAAATAGAAGAAAAACTTCTAGACATTTCAAATATTTGAAATATTACAATGACCCCTTTCCCCCATGCCCCCATGCATCAATCAGCTTCAAAAATTCCCAACTTTCTGGCATTCTTGTTATCTATTTCTCTCTTTGTCTTTCTCTCCTGACTCCTTCATTTTTCCTTTGGAGTATTTTAGGGAAATGCATACAATATAGTATTTTACTCATAAAATTCTTCAGTATATATATCACTAACAAATTAGGACTTAAAAATGTATGTCTTAACCGTAATATTATTATACCAAACAAATTAACAATAATGTCTTAATATCATCCAATACCTAGGCTGTGTTCAACTTTCTCTGATAGTCTCCAACTCTTTGAACAACTGTTTTATTTATTAAAATCTATGTCCAAACAAGGTCTACACATTGCATTTAGTTAATACATCGCTTAAGTATCTTGAGCCTAAAACAGCATTTCCACCACTTTTTCCCACATGCCATTTGTTTCTCAAAGAAATGCAGTTAGCTCTGACTAATGTGGCTCAGTGGGTTGGGCGTTGTCCCACAAACTGAAACATCTTGGGTTCAATTCCCAGTCAGGACACATACCTGGGTAGTGGGCCAGGTCCCTGGTTAGACACATGTGAGAGGCAACCAATTAATGTTTCTCTCTCTTTTTCTCCCTCCCTTCTTCTTTCTCTAAAAATAAATAAAGTTTAAAATAAGCATTAAAATTTGTTTTAAAGATTTTTAAAATTTATTTATTTTTAGACAGAGGGGAAGGAAGGGAGAAAGAGAGGGAGAGAAACATCAATGTGTGGTTGCCTCTCTTGCGCCCCCTACTGGAGACCAGGCCCACAACCCAGGCATGTGTCCTGACTGGGAATCAAACCTGAGACAGTTTGGTTTGCAGGCCTACACTGAATCCACTGAGCTACACCAGCCAGGGCTAAAATTAAAAAAAAAAAATTTGAAAGAGAAATGAAGTTATATGTCCCTTGAAATTTCTACATTCTCAGTTTGGCTGATTGAATCCTCATAAAAAAGACATTTAAAAAATTTTATTGGTTTCATTTATCTTTAAAAAATTTTTAATATATTTTATTGATTATGCTATTACAGTTGTCCCATTTTTTTCTCCCTTTTATTCCCCTCTGCCTGGCAACCCTCTCCCACCAGCATTCCCCCACCTTAGTTCATGTTCATGGGACGTACATATCAGTTCTTTGGTTTCTCCATTTCCCAAACTATTCTTAACCTCCCCCTGTCTATTTTATACCTACCATTTATGCTTCTTATCCCCTGTACCTTTTCACCCATTCTTTCCCCTCCCCCCTGACTGATCACCCTCCATGTGATCTCTATTTCTGTGAATGTGTTCCTGTTTTAGTTGTTTTCTTAGTTCATTTTTTTTGTTTCTGTTGACAGTTGTGAGTTTGTTGTCATTTTACTGTTCATATTTTTTTAAAGATTTTATTTATTTATCTTCAGAGGGGAAAGGAAGGAGAGAGGGAGAGAAATATCAATGTATGGTTGCTTCCTGTGAATTCCCTGCTGGGAACTGGCCTGCAACCCAGGCATGTGCCCTGACTGGGAATCGAACAGTGATCTCTTGGTTCACAGGCCCGTGCTTAATCCACTAAGCTACACCAGCCAGGGGACTGTTCATATTTTTGATCTTCTTCTTTTTCTTAGATAAGTCCCTTTAACATTTCAAATAATAAGGGCTTGTTGATGATGAACTCCTTTAATTTTAACTTATCTGGGAAGTACTTCATCTCCCCTTCCATTCTAAATGATAGCTTTGCTGGATAGAGTCATCTTGGATCTAGGTCCTTACCTTTCATGACTTCAAATACTTCTTTCCAGCCCCTTCATGCCTGCAAGGCTTCTTTTGAGAAATCAGCTGATAGTCTTATGGGAACTCCTTTGTAGGTAACTGTCTCCTTTTCTCTTGCTGCTTTTAAGATTCTCCCCTTATCTTTAATCTTGGGTAATGTCATGATGATGTGTCTTGGTGTGTGCTTCCTTGGGTCTAACTTCTTTGGGACTTTCTGAGCTTCCTGGACTTCCTGGAAGTCTATTTCCTTCACCAGATTGGGGAAGTTCTCCTCCATTATTTCTTCAAATAAGTTTTAATTTCTTGCTCTTTCTCTTCTCCTTCTGGCACCCCCATGATTCAGATGTTGGAATGCTTAAAGTTGTCCCAGAGGTTTGTAAGCCTCTCCACATTTTTTTGAATTCTTGTTTCTTCATTCTGTTCTGGTTGAATGTTTATTTCTTCTTTCAACTCCAAATCATTGATTTGAGTCCTGGTGTCCTTCCCTTCACTGTTGGTTCTCTGTACATTTTCCTTTACTTCACTTTTCATAACCTTTCCTCTTTCCTCTATTTTGTGACTATACTCAACCAATTCTGTGAGAATCCTGATTACCAGTGTTTTGAACTGTGCATCTGATAGGTTGGCTATTGCTTCATTGCTGAGTTGTATTTTCTCTGAAGCTTTGATCTGTTCTTTCATTTGGGCCATATTTTTTTTGTCTTGGTGCACCTGTTACATAGTAAGGGGCAGAGCCTTAGATATTCACCAGGGCGGTGCAACCCAGGTGGCTGTGTTGTTGTGCTATATGTGGGGGAGGGGTCTGAGAGGGAAGAATGCTGCTTACTCATCTCTCACCCAGGTTTCAATCACTACCCCTGCTACCCACAAGCAAACTGGGCCCTTCTGGTGCTGATGACCAGGTGGGTGAGTTGTGTATGTTATAGGACCCTGTGGGTCTCTCCAACAAAGTCTCCTGTGTGGGTGGGAGTTTCTCCTGCTGCCTCAACCCCCACAGCGTTTTTCAGTTAGAAGTTTTGAGGCTTTCATTTCCTGTGCTGGAACTCTGGGTTGTGTGGTTTGTCTTGCTCCCCAGTTGTTCCTCTTGGTTTATGCTCATGCAAATGCAGGACTGCCTGCTGCTAGCTGCCACCTTATCCACTGTGGGATTCCAGCCACCTCCTTGCCATGAGTCCTCTCCACCCCAGCTGCCCATCTCTGCCCCACCTACTGATCTGTATAAATGTTTCTTTAACTTCTTGGTTGTTGGACTTCCATATGGTTCAATTTTCTGGCAGTTCTGATTATTTTTTGTTTTTAAATTTGTTGTTGTCCTTTTGGTTTTGTGAGGAGGAAAAGTGTATTGACCTACACTTCCATCTTGGCCAGAAGTCAAGAAGACAGTTTTTAAAGTGAGAAAATATCAGATACAATTCTATGATAATTAATTTGAATATTCTAAGAAATTTTGACATTTTCAAGAAAATAAAAATTCCAAAATTTACCAAAAGAGAGGTGGAAAATCAATTAATTCAGGAAAGACTTTGCAAAAAATTAAAGAATTATCCCCCAAATGCCACCACAACCAAAATGTTTTCTAGGTAAGTTCTGCCAAATATTCAAGGAGCAAATATTTTTTCATTTTTAATCTCTTTAAGAGCATGGAGAGAATATGGAGTTCTTGCCAACTCATTTTATAAAAGTACTATAAAAATGACCCCAAAATTTGAGAAAACAGCATAAATATGTAAGAACATTCAAACCTGTAGAAAATTTTATGAGTTTATCAGATTTTATTTGAACTAAACAGGATAGAAGCAAGATCTCAACAGACTGAGAAAATTGCTTCTCGGAATGACACTTTGAAGTTTCTTTTTTACATTTGGACTCAAGAAAGGAAGGTAAGGAAGATTAAATGAAAGTGGTGACTGGATTATAGGATAAGCAACAAAATTTTGTGCTGCCTTGAGGGTGATATACCTCCAAGGAGTGTGAAAAAGAGGAATACTCTGGCATTTCAAAAGTATGTTAACAAAGATGCACAAGAACATTCCCTGGCTGGTATGGCTCAGTGGATTGAGTGCTGGCCTGCAAAACAAGAGGTTGCTGTTCAATTCCCAGTCAGGGCACACGCCTGGATTTCAGGCAAGGTCCCTAGTAAGGGGCATGTGAAAGGCAACCACATGCTGATGTTTCCCTCCCTCTTTTTCTCCCTCCTTTCCTCTCTTAGAATAAATAAAATAATCTTTAAAGAAAAACACAGATGTACAAGAACAATGGACAGGGCTTACTTAAAGCAAAGATTTTACTACAAAAGATACATGCCTGTGCGGGTGGTAACCACCCACCATGACCTGCCCAGTTAGGAACTGACTAAACTTGTCAGTTCTATTACAGAACCCCCTTTTCATTCATAAGAGGATAATCGCAAAATATTAAAAGATCCACACACCTAAGCAGATAATTTTTATTTTAACAATTTAGAGATGGCTCAGTATTAGAAAAATTTATTAAAATAAATTACCACATTGACAAATTAAAGAAGAAATACCATAATAATATCAAAATAAATGATAAAAAGGAGTTTAATACAATTAAACATTTATCCCTCATTGAAAAAAAATTAAGCAAATTGGCCTCAAAGCATACTTTGCTCATGTAATAATGAATTTAAATATTAATGAAAAGTCAATAATATACTGTACTTAGGTTATAATAACCATTGTTATCTAATATTTTCCTTGGAGAATTATCCATTATGAGAGAAGAAAAATGATAAAATGTATATGCTAAAAAAAGAAAGAGAAAATTATTGTTTACAGATGATACATTTGTCTCCCTAAAAAAATTCAAGAGAATCCTATGAGAATAACCATTTTTCTATATCATTAATCTCAGAAAACATAATAGAAAAAAACTCATCTATAATAACAAGAAACCTACAAAATACATAGGAACAAATTTAACAAGAAATGTATAGGTTAAAAAGTCAAGAAAACTACAGGACTTTATGAAGATATTAAAAAGGCAATGATTCCATATATATTTTTGAAATGTTTGTTCTATATTTGTGAAATATGTCTTTGGTACTTTGATAGAAATTGCGTTCAATCTTTAAAATGCTTTGGATAGTATGAACATTTTGATGATGTTAATTCTTCCAGTTCATGAACATAGTATATGCTTCCATTTGTTTGTGTCCTCCTTGATTTCTTTCTTCAGTATTTGTAGTTTTCTGAGTACAGGTCCTTCACCTCCTTGATTAGGTTTATTCCTAGGTACTTTATTTTTCATGTTGTTATAGCAAATGGGATTTTTTTCCTGATTTCTTTTTCTGATATTTCATTGTTGTGTACAGAAAAAGGCTTTGATTTCTGAATATTGACTTTGTATCCCACTGTTTTGCCAAATTCACTTATTAAGTCAAGTAGTTCTTTGGTAGAGGCTATAGGATTTTCTATGTACACTATCACGTCATCTGCAAACAGTGACACTTTTGTTTCCTCCTTTCTGATTTGGATGCCTTTTATTTCCTCTTCTTGTCTGATCGCTGTGGCTAAAACTTCCACTACTATATTGAATAGAAGTGGTGAAAGTGGACAGCCTTGTCTTGTTCCTGATCTTAGTGGAAAAGATTTTAGTTTTTGCCCGTTGAGTATGATGTTGGCTGTAGGTCTCTCATATATGGCCTTTATTATGTTGAGGAATGCTCCCTCTATTCCCACTTTGCTGAGTGTTCTTGGAATAAATGGGTACTGTACCTTATCAAATGCTTTTTCTGCATCTACTGATATGATCATGTGATTTTTGTCTTTCTTTTTGTTTATGTGATGTATTACATTTATTGATTTGTGAATATTGTACCATCCTTGCATCCCTGGGCTGAATCCCAGTTGATCATGGTGTATGATCTTTTTGATGTATTGCTGGATGTGGTTTGCCAATATTTTGGTTAAGATTTTGTGTCTATGTTCATCAGTGATATTGGCCTGTAGTTTTCTTTCTTTGTTGTGTCTTTATCTGCTTTTGGGATTAGGATGATGCTGGCTACATAAAAAGAGTTTGGGAGTATTCCATCTTCTTGGATTTTTTGCAATAGTTTGTGAAGGGTAGGGATTAGCTCTTCCTTAAATGTTTTGTAAAATTCTCCTGTGAAACCACCCACTCTAGGGTTTTTGTGTGCCAGAAGTTTTTTGATTACTGTTTTGATTTCATCAGCTGTTATTGGTCTGTTCAGGCTTTCTGCTTCTTCAGTTTTGGAAGATTATATTTTTCTAGAAATTTGTCCCTTTCATCCAGGTTTTCAAATTTCTTGGCATATAGTTCTTTGTAGTAAGTTCTTACAATCCTTTGCATTTCTGTTGTGATCGCTCCTCTTTCATGTCTGATTTTGTTTATTTGGGTCTTCTCTTTTTTTCTTCATGAGTCTGTATAAAGGCTTTTCAATTTTATCTTTTCAAAGAACCACCTCCTGGATTTATTGGTCCTTAGGATTGTGCTTGCAGTCTCTGTGTTCTTTAATTCTGCTCTGATCTTGGTTATTTCCTTCCTTCTACTTGCTCTGGGCTGTCTTTGTTGTTTCTCCAGCTATTGTAGATGTAGAGTTAAGTTATTTATTTGAAATGTTTTTATCTTTTTTAGGTGAGCCTGTATTGCTAAGAATTTCCTTCTCAGGATTGCCTTTGCTGTGTCCCATAAGTTTTGGGTTGTTGTGAGTTCATTTTTCTTTGTTT
Organism: Trachops cirrhosus; assembly: GCA_028533065.1. NCBI lineage: Eukaryota > Metazoa > Chordata > Mammalia > Chiroptera > Phyllostomidae > Trachops > Trachops cirrhosus. Next base: position 44,405,430 of record CM052549.1, on the reverse strand, counting down.
CCAGAAACTATCTGATTCCTGCCTTGATCTCATTCTTAACCTATTCATTGTTTAATAGCATGCTATTCAATCTCCATGAATCTGAGTGTTTTTGAGTTTTTCCTTGAGGTTGTTTCTAGTTTCAAGCCCTTGGTCCAAAAAAATGGTTGATATGATTTCAATATTCTTCAGTTTGTTGAGGCTCGTTTGTGTCCTATCATGTGGTCTTTCTTTGAAAATGTTCCATGTACACTTGAAAGA
>CM052549.1:44383073-44404690 GCA_028533065.1 Trachops cirrhosus | reverse complement strand
ATTTGATCTAGGGCATTGTTCAATGCCACAATATCTTTGTTGATTTATCCATTTGGAAGATCTATTGATTTTTGATAGTGGGGTTGTGTTGCTACTATAATTGTGTTGCTGTCAATATCTTACCTGAAGTCCTCCAAGATTTTCTTTATGTATTTGAGCATTCCTATGTTGGGTGCATATATGTTTACAATGTTTATGTTGTTGGGTATTTCTTTGGTGGGTCCATCCCTCCAACTGGTTGACTCAGGGTCACTCTGCCCACCATATCTTGTGTTATATTGTGCAGGTGCTGTCAGAAGAAAAACACTACGCCCAGGGAGCAAACCCACATCTGCAAATATCTCCCCCCTGCGATCTCAGTATCAAGAGCAAATTAACCAGTATTCATAAGGGTGTAGAGATTAAAACTATTATGAAAAAAGAGAGAAATAAGCCATAGCATAAATTCTAGTGACTTAATATGCAGAAACTGCTGGAGAAGAAATGAAAGTTGGAAAGAAAAGTGGGAAAGAAAATATTGCTAATCTTGGAGAAGACCACAGTGGGTTTCATCTTGGTAACCTGAAGTATTTATCATTATGTTTCTTTCTCCATCCACCTCTGGAGGAGTTGGATATTGACCCTGTCTGACCTTAGGCAGCCTGCTCTGAGACTGCCTGAGATCTGATGTCTATAGTGGTCTCTTTCAGTTGTTAATTAGTCACTTTGCACTCAGCAATCAGGCTTAAGTCACATGGGGCAGAATTCCTCTTGGGTTTGGGGCTATTGTTTCTCCTCAGGGTGCTGCTGCTCAGAGGGGAGTGGTCTGCCTGAGCATGATGTCTGCTGTAGTTTGGGTGATGACTCAGCACTGGGATCCCAGCATCTGCTCTCTCAGTTCTCTCCCCTTAGCTTCAGTCCCCAGTCTCTCCTCAAGTGTCTCTAGTCCACTCTAACCTCCCTTTGCCAGGGATCTAAGTCTGTGGCTATCTCCTTGAATTATTAATCTAGTCACTCTGCACTCAGCAATCAGGCTTAAGCACCACAGAGCTGGGGCAGAATCTCTCTTGGGGGCGACGCTGTTGTTTCCCTTCAGGCTGCTGCTGCTCAGAGAGGAGTGGTCTGCCTAAGCAAGATGGCTGCTTCTTTTTGGAGGATGACTCAGACCTGAGTCATATCCCTGGGGCTACTCTCTCCACTCTACCCTGAAAGCCTCTGTCCCAGGTCTGTCCTCTGGAGTCTCAAGTCCACTCTGCTCCCACCTTTTCCAGAACCTCAGGTAAGTGACAGCAACTGAAAATTTGTGTGTTGGCCCTTTAAACAGCAATTTGTGTCTCTAGTCATCCACCTCTGGCAGAGAGCAACACTGCAGCTTTTTGTTGCCAGTTGTTATCTCTGTAGTTTTTGGGCTCTGGTATTCTAGGCTGGGGATCCCAGCTTAGGGTTTAGACCCCATTCTTCTCAGGGGGATCCAACCTGCTGCATCATTATCTCTCCAATGCTGCTGCCTGTGGGTGCTCAGCCAACCCTCTTGAATCTCCACCACACTCTTTACAAGACAGGTTGTGCTGAAGGTGATTCTGTAACAAGGTGCACCCAGGGTACACCCAAGAGGGATTTGTAATGGGGCCCACAACTCAAGGTGTCCAGGAAATATTAAAAATGTAGGATGTCCTCACCCCCACAAATCTGAAAAGGGGAATGGGACACATAGAGCAGGGTCATTGAGTTATTTTGCATACCAACAGTTTTGCAAATAACCTCTAGAATGGTCATTTAATGTATCTATAACTTTTAACTGGTTTCATGGATATGTTAAATAGCTGTGGTGGTGCTTTGAACCAGGGAGATGGGAGTGTCCTGTACCCAGGATGTAATTGGGAGGCAATTCCCCCTGGTTATAGCACCTGCATGAGAGCTTGGAGTTGATTAGCTGCACGTCATGGGGCCATGCCTGCCCAGACTTATTATGGCGGCCCAGAAAAGCTGGAAAAAATACAGGAATGCTCACGGGTGTAGCCGATTGTGGGAGGAGTCAGAAATGGGACTGCAGAGAAGATTGGCACTGGGATTTAAACCTGTGCATGACTGCAGTGCGGGGTGGTGGTGGGGATCACTTGGCTTTGGGTGTTCCCTTTGCCCGGCAGTTTAGGAAGCTGGAAAGCAAGATGTAGCAGTGATGCAGAGCTCTCTCTTAGCAGTTTAGAAGACTGCAGGACAGATGTTTCAGGAAGGAAAGAGATGAAAGGATTCTTGCTGGTGGGCCAGGAGAAGGTGCCATGTGGATTTGGATTAAGAACTGGAGATTGCCGCGATGACAAAGCTGATGGTGCTGGGAACTGCAGGAGGCCTGCCAGCTGAGCATGGGCTACTGGGAAGAATGGGGAGCTACCAGAGCCACAGACTTTTATTCTTTTCCTGAGATACAGTACTCCTGACTGGCTGGACTGGGAAAAGGGGGGAAGGAAGGAGTGCATATGTTTGTGGGTATTTTAAGGGACTTCATGATTTTGTAACTTTTGAATAAATAATTCCTTTCTTTCTTACCAATCTCTGGCATTGAGAGTTATAATTCCCTGGAAATGGGCAAGATAAACCCCGCTGTACAGGGGGACCCTGGGAGAAGGGGGGATCCATTCAGCAATAGTATCTCGTCCCCACCTCTGGGTCTGTTCTGTAACAAATCTTCTCTCTGTCCATGAGGCTTCTCTCTCATTATTGTTCAGTTGTTTGTTCTGGTGGTTTCTCCACAATTTAGTTGTAATTCCAGATTTGTCCTGGAGAGATTAGTGTGGCTTCCACTCACTCCTCCACCATCTTTGATATGCACCCTTTTCTACCCAGTTAATTCTTTCTGTTTTTATTTGAATTCATAGCACTTGTAAATACTTGGTGGTATATTATGTATTTATCTGTTTATTGTCTGTCTCTCTTTCCTTGAACATAATTTCCTTGGGGATTAGGACTTTGGGTTTTGTTCACAACTAAATCCCCAGTGGTGCTTAGGATGTGACTAGTGCTTAATAAACAGCCTTGTCTGAAAAAATTAGTTGTTTAGAGCATTGTCCTCATATGTGGTGGTTGAGGGTTTGATCCCTGGTCAGGGCACATATAAGAATCAACCAATGAATGCATAAATGAGTAGAACAACAAATCATTGTTTCTCTCTCCCTCTCTAAAATCAGTTAAGTAAATAATTAAATAGTTAATCTGCTGAGCGGGCCTGGTGATTGAGCTTGTTCCATTATCTTTAGGCAAGTTTCCCTTATCCCTTCAAGCCAGATGGAAAAAGCAAAAAAAAAAAAAAAAAGTTTTTTTCCATTCTATGATATCCAATTTATTTTTTTCTTTTTTTGCCTGTGATTTTGGTGTTAAACTACTATATTAGCCAAGGTCATGAATATTTAACCCTTTGTTTTCTTCTAAAAGTATTTATAGTTTTAGCTTTTACATTTAGGTTTTTGTATGTATTTCTGTTCATTTTTTCTACAGTGTGGTGTTGTATCAAATTTCTTTTTTTATTCCCCCATAAGTATGATAGCATCATCTATTGTGATGATTTATTTCTTCTATTGAATTATCATGGCACCTTGTTGAGAATCGACTGACTATAAATGTGAGGATTTATTTCTAGACTCAAGTATATTTCACTAACGTACAGGTCTAACCTTATGCCACTATCACACTATGTTAGCATTTGCTGTTAATTTTTTAAAGTTATGTGCTTACGATACTGTATTCTATTTAGTGTGCAATAGCTTTATGTTTTTTACAAATTTTATTTATTTATTTTTAGAGAAAGGAAAGGGAGTGAGAAAGAGAGGGAAAAAAACATCAATATGAAAGAGAATCATCAATCAGTTACTCTCATACACGCCCTGACCTGGGACCTAAACCATAACCCAGCCATGTGCTCTGACTGGGAATTGAACTGGTGACCTTTCAGTTTGCAGGATGAAGCCCAACCAACTGAGCCACACACCAGTCAGGGCAGCTTTTGCAGTTAGTTTTGAAATTGGGAAGTGTGATCATCCAACTTTGTTCTTCATTTTCCAGATTGTTTTGGCTATTCCAAATTCTTTGAATTCCAATATAAATTTTATAATCACACAATTTCCACCAAAAAAAATGGCTGGGATTTTGATGGGATTACAGCAAATCTATATATCAATCTGGGGAATACTGCTATCTTGACAATATTAAGTCTTTTAATTCATGAACATGAGATGCCTTTCCATTTATTTAGATTGTCTTTAATTTCTTTTGACAACATTTTGTATTTTTCAGAGTATAAGTTTTATATTTCTTTTTAAATTATATTCCCTTTGATACAATTGTAAGTGGAATTATTTTCTTAATTTCATTTTTAGTGTGTTCATGTGCAAGTGTATGGAAACACAGTTGAATTTTGTGTATTGATTTTGTATCCTATAATTTTGCTAAACTTACTTATTAGTTCTAATGTTACCATTGGTATTTAGCTAGAAAATGGGAGTAAGGGGATTAGACATTGAGCTTAAAAAACTGAGAAGCAGAAGCCTGTTTTCTTCACCAAGAAACTACAGCTTTTCATAGTCCAGGGCACTACAGCACTGGGCTCTGCCAAAGGGATTAACACTCCTCCCTTCGCCATCTAGTACCAGATTGTTGAGGGGCACAAGGGGAGGTGCTGGACCATAGAGTCCTGTCAGTGAGCTGGGGAAAGATAAACCCATCCAAAGCCTGTGAAAGCCTGGGAAGTTGATTGGTTCTTTTAAAATGGCACCTGGTCTGTCCAAAGCCCAAGCTAATATAATCCCAAGGGAAAAAAGAAGATCTGTTCTTCATGTGCTCTCTCACACAGGAGCATGTGACTATGTGACCCTAATAGGTATGTGGCCCATAAGTTTGTGTCCCGTGGCCACGTGGGCTCCATACATGCAGGCTCCAGGAGGGAGCCTGAATACCACTGCATAGCAATGGATTGTGGCTGGAAACACACACTAAACTAGCCAGATGCTGGACTAGACTGTATGGAGTCCAGTCCAGTCTTTAATATGGAACAGAAACTCTGGACATTGGCTTTTATGTTGACCCTACTGAAGATAAGACCAGACTTCATCCATGGTGAGATGAAGGAGGTGGGACATTAAGAAGTCTGGAGGGGAGCCCCTTAATTTTACATTGTCAATAAAGTTTACCACATCCTCCCTTGTGGTTCTCAGGAAATTCTTTTCCTCTGGACACTGCAAGAACCCATTTTCCATTGATAACACTAATAGTTTTTAGTGGAATACTAAAAATTCTTTATATATAAGATCATGTCATTTGCAACTAGAAATAGTTTGATTTATTCACCTTTAAAAATAAAAGAGAATTAAAATGTACTTATAATGTCAGGCACTGAGCTATGACCTGTTTTACATTCAGCTTTGATTCTAAAGTGGCAGGTAATTTGGAAGCTATCCCAGCCATCTGCACTTTCCACCAAATAGATAAAATTTATTGGAATGTACATAGACCTGACTCCATTCATTTGAATGGCAAAAAGATAAACCATTGAGAACTGACACAGTTTCTTTTGTGGTGTAGTTTGGTTCAAACAGAACAGGAAATGTAGTTTATTATTCCAGAAGAAACAAGAGCAACACCATGATAGGGGGATTGTTTTCTCTGTATGTGATTAGACCACATTTAGGCATTGGGCAAGACCAATATATAAATCACAGTTCTCCTTTGTGGAAATCCTGAATTGAATTTAAAGCACTTACTCATATATCCACTCTTGCTCACAGCTCAACAAGCCCTTCCTGTTTCTTTAGAGGCCAGTAGTGAATGTCAGAGGAGAGCCTCTGGCTGAAGCCCTGAGGCTTTGCATATGACAGCAAATATGTTGGGACTAGGGTTGGCACAGCCTCCTAGTGATGAGATGGATTTTTCTGAAATGAGTCTATTCTCAACTTGGAATAGACTGAAAGAAGAGAGAGTGAATGACTGAGCTCCTCCAAATGCCAACAGCCATGAGGAAATTAGGGACACCTCTGTTGCAAAAGTGAGGTTAATTTTTTTATCTGTTTTATTGTGGTGAAGTCCTGGCCACACTAAGCTAACTTATAACAAATCTAAAAGGTATATATAAACCCACTTTGTCAGGTGAGGAAACAGGCTCTTAGAGATTATTTCATGTCTAAAATGAGGCTAAACTCCTTGAAATTACAGCTTATACTTCTCATTCGCTTTTTAACCCATTTCAAACATTCTCCTTAACCATTTCACTGAAATTGCTCTAGCCAAGCTTACCAAAGGATATTGTTTTGGGGAACTCTATCAGATACTCTTTAGATCTTATTCGTTTAAACTTTTTACTTCTCAGCAGCTTCTGACACTGTTTATCACTCATTTCTTCTAAAATTTGTTTTTTCTACTTGCTTTCATTACAGTGTGCTCATTGTGACGCTCACTATTTTGACCATGTCTCCTCTGTCTCCCTAGTGACTTCTCACATTTTCAATTTTCATCTTCCCCAATATTCTGATTTTCATCTTCATGGTAGGCACTGTGCTTCACTAGTCATACATTTCAACCCAGACTCCTTCTATCACTTGGAAGCCAGAAAGCTAAACAACCCTGCCTCATGCCCTGCCCTGCACCCCAAACCCCTCTTAACTACAACAAAACAAAACAGAACAACAAAGGAAAACATTTTTCAGACGTCCTAGAGTTCTGGATGTAATTTAAGTTCTGCCGAACAGGTAGATAACATTTGTGTGAGATTTAGACCTGGAGCTAATTTGAAAGCAGGGGGTAAAGGCATGGGGACATTTGAGGTGGGGGGCACTGCTATAGATTTTAATGAGTGTGATGTGGATTTGGAGCACATAGCTATAAAATTAGCTTCTGATGTTGTCAATAGTTTCCTGATTTTACAGATCTCGGATCATTTTAAAGGCAGCAGCTTCCTCAGCTGCCCCTTTCTGCAGTGTGGCTTTGGGAATTGTGTGTAATAACTTAGGAGAGAGTCTTTTTAAATTAGTGTTCCTAAGGCAGCCACTAATATTCTGTCATAAATCCCTTCCCTCTTAAACTAGTGCCAGTAGATCCTCTTCTTTATATACCTTGTAAATACTGACTAATACTCTACTGTTTTTGTTTTTTTAATTCAACAGGAGTGGTATCTTTCAGTTATCATTGACTTATTTCTACTAATTTTATATCTGCAGACTAGGCAACTCTAGTTAGCTCCAGATTTGTAACTCAAAATGCCTACTTGTATATCTCTATCTAGATATCAACTGAAACCTCAAATTCAGTGTATCCAAAGTTAAACTAATTTCCCCCGTAATACTTTCTCTTCTCTCTATCCAGATATATAACCTAGAAACTCGAGTCATCCTTTACTCCCTTGTTGCCCTCATCTTCAACTTGCCATCATACAAAGACCTATTGATGCTGATTTCTGAATATGCCTTATATTCAACCTCTTCTCTCTATCCCCACTGCGCATGCTTCAGTTCTTGTCTAGATTGTTAGAATAATCTTTCTCTTCCTTTTATCTTCATCTTCCTCCTTCTTTTTTTCTAGGTTTTAAAATCTATATTGGAGATAATTATGGGGTTTTTTGTTTGTTTTTATGTTTTAACATGTCTGAAATTGGAATACATCTTATAACTGATGATGTCTTCCATTTACTGTCAGCCAGGAAGTGGTTCTAACATGGTGATCATTATCTGCTTGCACAAACTTGATTATTATTTACAGTGATATGACTGAAAAACTGCAACTCCCTGATGTTTCATTCAACAATTATTGAAGGACCATGTGAGAAAGGAAGGCATTTGGGCCCTGTTGTTATATAATAAACTTTTATTGATGCCTTCTGGTAAAATTAAATAATAACAGTATTAGAAGCTATAGAATGGGTGTCAGCAGCTTGAAAGAAGACCACCAGACAATACTAAAATGTTAAGTGGCTTAATTAGGAAGAATAAGTAAGCACTCTTTTAATAGATGCTATATATTGTTAGTACTCTAGATAGCACAGGTACTGTCAGGAAAAATATGGGGATCAACTACTTTTAGTCCAAGAGAACTCAGAAGAGTTGGACTCTGTGAGGAAGTTTTAGAAATACTATGGCTAATTTATTTTATTTTTACATTTTAACATATGTACAAGAATGAGGAATAATCAAAATATCTACATAAGCCCAAAATAGCTCTTTCAATGAAGCAATATAAAAAATTCTTAGCTTTAGGAGAGCATTTTGTCCTAATTTTTAGTACTTTTTTTCTTTAGTGGTACATTAAAAAAAATAGTGCATCTTAGTACATTGAAATTCAGTGAAGTATGATAATCTTTTAAGTTTTCAACTTCTTTAAAAATAAAAATCAGGATTTTTTTAGGCACATGCCCTTATTTCTACTTCTTGGAGGCAGCTACTTTCATATCTTTTTTAAAATTCTTCCCCAAGGACAAGATTATTAATTTTAGAGAGAGGGAAATGGAGGAAGAGAGAGAGGGAGAGAAACATTGATGGGAGACTGGGGACCAAACTAACTGGGGACCGAACCCACAACCTAGGCATGTGCGCTGACCAAAAATCAAACCCACGACCTTTAAGTTTATGGGACAATGTTCCAACTAAATGAACTACACTGGTCAGGGCTACTTTCAAGTTTTTAAAATACTTCTTTTAGTGAGTGTTTCTTTTTCTCTACATGCCATCCTTGTACTGCTTCCTTCATATTTCTTTCCAGTTAGGCCTATCTATTGATTTCTCATTAGAGAAAATAACTATTTCATGATCTCTTACGACCTCTCACCCCTCAAGACATACAAATCCTCCTTACTTTCCCTTTCCCCCAAAGTTTACATTATAATTTTTAGTTTGATTGGTATTCACCATTTACAATATTATGACGGTTACTAGTATTCCCACCTGAACCATGTAATATACTATTAATTCAATTTTTTCTCCTACAATTTTTGTTTTTCCCTGTAATTAATTACTCTCCCTCACATGTTGGTTTAGTTTTCTGTTTCTCTCGCTATTTCATTTTCAAACTATCTGGAAAATCTGTATCTTTTCTCAATGTATTCAAATGGTCAGATATTCTATTAATTTTATTTTGAGGGAAATGTTTCTTTGAGTATGATTTGTTTTCCCATCTTCCTAACTGGACTGGGTGCTCTTGGGGCCTGTATCTACTGTCATCTTGAGATTTCTATTTGCTATCATCCTGTGGTTTCCCTCGCATCTATATTTGTTAGATCTCATAATTTCTGTGTAACATGCATTTCTTTTTCTTTGTTTACTCTTTTGTTTTGGTGAAGCACATGTTCCAGTAGCAATCTCAGAAAGGATCCTGGAGAAGCAAATGTTTTGAGACCTTGTATATCTTAAAATGTCTCTAGTCTCCTCCACTCTTTGATTGATATTTTGTCTAAGTAAGGAATTCTAGGTTGACATAAATTTTCCTCCAAATTTTGTTAGCATTGTCCATTTATTGTCTTTTGTTGCTACCAATTTTGCAATAGAAGTCTGATGCCCCCTTGATTCTAGATCATGTAAATGTTATTATCCCTAACCCCATGCCAGGGACTTTAGAACTTCTCTTTGTTAACTGAATTTTGAAGTTTCATGATGGTATGCTGGACCCTCAGTGGAAGCTCATTATCTGGAAGCTTTTACCTTTAAACCCTGGGAATTACTTCACTCACAGTTTTCTTCCTTTTTTTCTTCTGTTCTCTTTCTCTGGACCTCTTATGATTTAAATGTTGAATCATGTAGAGTCATCATCTTTTGGTTTTGTTTTCTAGGATATTTCTTCTGTTTTGTCAATCAACTTTTCTTGAGTTTAATATTTCTGATATCACTTTAAAATTTCTTTTATTCTCTGAGTATCCTTCTTTATAGCCTTCTATTCCTGTTTATGAATGTGTCACCTTTCCTAATTTTTCTTAAAGATATCAATTATGATATTTAGAAATTATTTCTTCTTAAATTATGCTTCTTTGTAGTTTGCTTTTGGGTAGGTTTTTCTTTTTTAATTCTGTTATTTACATTGAAGGCCTTCCTCAAATATTTGATGATTCTTGAGTATCTGCCCACATTTGTGAGCAGGCACTAAAAGCTGATTTGAGGTTCTGTGTGTGGGCTAGGCTTTTTGGTGGAGGGCTTTGCTATATGGTCATTAGTCAGGACTTGCACAGTTTTACTGTAGGACTCACAACTCTCTCAGTATCTAGCTGTCTCTTCTCTTGGTCTGATCACTTTTCACAGAGATAAATCTTCCAACCCAATACAACTTATGACATCTCTCACATAAAGTTTTTCCTGATCCTATCGGACTTTTTCTGTACAGGTGGTACACTATATATTCTTTATAAATTTCTGATGTAATATCTATAAAACCTAAATGTTAGTGCATAGAATGCATCATTAAACTGTTAACATTTTTTGTATCAGTACCTATACTTCTCTAAAAGAAAGTAAGTACTCTTCTTACTTATTCCTGTGTCTCTATCCCCTAGAAAATGCCTGGCACACAAATGTGCTCAATAAATATTTCTTCAATAAATTTGTATCAAGTATTGTAGTAGGTTGTGGAGTGGGCAAAATGGGGTGGAAGCGGGATTTAAAAAGCTGGCCAAAAATATCTTTTCTCTCAGAATGATTATGTTGCCCATACCCAAAGGATTCTTAAAACCTGTTTTTATCTCAACTTAACTTTGGTTTTGCTTGTATGTGGTAAAAATTTTAAAGACTGTCCTCAAGTATTCAGAAAAGCAGGTTATCTTCAAATTGATGAACGTTACTATAGGGTAAATGGAGTCAGTCAGGCTCCCTCACCCAGATGTCTAGGCAGCTAAGGGAAGCAGTTTCCCATAACCCTGAGAATGGGCCCAATAAGCAGTATTCCCATAGTCTTGAGAACTGGCCTGCATAAGCAAAATTACACTTTGTGTGCATTAGTATATAAAGGGGTTGGGACTTCCTGCCAGTGACATGTGACTTGCAGAGAGCGTGTGTGCATCACCCACCCTTGAATAAAGTCACATCTGGCATCCCGATGGCTCCACGCATTTTCTTCCATCTGTCCAAATCCCAACTGAACCTGCCTGGCCTTGACAGGCTGCAGGACAATTACCTCATTTGAGATTTTTCAGTAATGATGGTTTTATTTTCCTTATTTCCAGTACACTAGACATGGCAGTTTGACTACTTGAGCTGTAGCATTTAGAAAATGATAATAAAATGGTAGTATACCTTTGCACAACAAAGGCAGAGGGGGTTACATATTTTAAAATGGTGTAAATTATTTATCACTAATCTCCTACTGTTATGCCTGGTAGTTTCCTCCCTGTTCTTGCTCTGCTCAGATAGCATTAAAGGAATGTAGCAAATTTCACAACCTATTGTGAAGCTGAACAAATGACAGCATAAAAAAATAAATGCTATTTTCTTAATCATAGTAAATGGTATATTTTTTCAGTGTATTTAAAAAAAACATTTGCTTATCTCTTTTCTTTTTTTCCTTTTCTATTCAGTCCCACACCCTTCCCCCACACATGACTACTAAGTAAGTCAGAATGAAGACTACTATTGCTTCCTGCTCAGCTGAATCAACACTTCCGGAGGCTGTGACTAATGAAAGCCACAGCTCATGGTTATACTTGACTTTTGAAAATCCTGGTTAGCTTTAAGGACATAATTATAAGTACCCATGCTTACAGAACTAGTAAGTTGGTACAAAAACAAGTCAGAGTTCATCAATGATTGTCAACTCATTTGGCTTTTTCTGTATTGACCAATTACTTATTTTGAGATTATGATAGGGTAAACAAAGTGTTTGGTCTATAACACAGGTGGCAAACACAAGGCTCTTGGGCCGAATCAGGCCCCACACCTTGTTTCTACCTGGCAGCAATGCCGAGCTCTCACTTAACTGTTAAGGAGTAGTTACATTTATACAGTCCTAAAATTACATTCAGGTCTTTGAAGGCAACTGTGGGGCTGATGTGGCCCCTGGTGAAAATGAGTTTGACATCCCTGGTCTACAGGTTCCTTAATGGTCCTCTGCTTTTTTGCTCATGGCTCAATACAATGGGAAATATGGAAAAGGAAAGATGTGATCTCTGAAAAGCAGTCCAGCAGATACTATGCCTTTGAATATTATTTTGACAACTAATTACCAGGGAGATCAATTAATCTCCAAGAAAAAGTGGAGTGTTCCTTACTCCAAAAACAAGAATCTCTTCCAATAGTGTCATTTTGCATCTTTCATTATATCATGAGTAGACTTTTAATTTCCTCCAGAAAGAGGTTTTATGAAAAGAAAGCCAATTTGTTTTACTTTAAGTGCCTTGTCTTGATTGATATCTGTGCTCAAAAGGTTCACTTCCCTTGATGAATGACCACTTTGGTCCAGGAAAGCAACACAATGTCACTGGTACACTGGTCACTAATGGAGACCATAGCCTTAGCAAAGATGGTAGACAGATTTAGTGAATTTATCTATATTCTTTCATTCACACCCCAAATATCTTGAAAATGTAGTCTTAAACTTTATATTTCAGTTCCCCACATGCCCTGCAGATTTCAGTTCCTTGTACTTGCACTCTTGCTTCAGCCTTCACCACTCAATGGAGCCTCTCTCAAAAAGCCAATTCTGATATCTTAGTTGACAAAGACAGCAGACTATTTTCTGCCCTTATGTTTCATGAATTTTCAAAAAACAATTGGTATAGTTGACAATCTTAAGTTACTCCTCAGCCTCTTCTATCTTCTATTTTTTTTCAAATTATCTATCACTATTTTTTTCATAGTTTTTTACTACCTGCTTCCTCATTCTTGCTGCATAGCACCCTGCAGTGAAAGGGGGCTTTTTTTGTTACCCTTTAAATACAAGAAAAGTGAGGAAAGGAAACCAGTGAAGCAACCACAAGTTCTCTCCTGATACAAAAAGTACAGGCAGACAGAGTGCAAAACTGGCACTACCAGATAACTGTATTAGACAACTTTTTTTCTGCTTTTCTGTCATCTGCATTCTCCTTCAGGCTCTGAAGCCCAAGTTATGCTTGGAAAACAATGTGTCTGTGTTTCTCTACACAGCTGCAAGAAAATGTTGACAGACTTATACACCCCAGAGAGGACTGATCAACCTATGAGAAAAACTAACAAATATAGTGGTATGGGATTCCCAATAAATAGTTGTGTCTTTGTTCAATCAGCGATGTGTAAAAGCCCTATTCAGTGCTCATCTTTAAATATGATTAAAGGTCTAACAGTCATGAGACAATTGAAAAAAATCCTTTAATGTAGAATAGAATGTACAAAATGGAAGAAAAAAATTTAAAAAGGAGTTTGGAGTACACATGAACAAGGCAGGGAGCAGAAAACACTAGAAAATTATCATTAACATTTGATAGGCAAAAGAATAAAATGTATACATGAAAAAAAATACTCAGAGAATACCAACAACAAAATTCTTAGAAATTAAGTATATGAGAGCAGAAGTTAAAAATGTAGTAGAAGAGTTAGAAGGTAAAGATGAGGATCTCTTTCAGTACACAGAAAAATAATAGAGATAGAAGGAGAAAATGGTAAGACAATTAACCAAAGGAAAGGTGTTCCAAAAATAAGGAGATAGAAAAGCAGAAGGGAGAAAATTAACTTAGAAACAGTACAAAAAATTCCCAGAATGGAAAGTTTTCAGTTTCCATACTAAGGACCCAAAGCATGTATAAAGACCCATGGACATGGGCAATAGCATGGAGATTGGCTGTGGGAGCAGGGCCGGAGGTATGGGGCAAGAGAGAGTAATGGGGGAAAAATTGGGACAACTGCAACTGAACAACAATGAAAAACCTAACCAACTAAACGTACAAACAACATCCACATCAAAACAATAATCATTAATTTTTCAGACCTCTGACAAGACACTAATGCTTACAGAAGAAAAAAAAAGGTCACATGCAAAGGTTAATGTATCAGAATGTCATTAGGTTTCTCAACAGTAAAACTGAAAACTAGGAGTAAATGGAACAATCTCCTTATGAAACAAGTTGCCTAGGGGAACTAATTACCAATCCAGAATTCTATTCTCAGTCAAGCTTTCAATCCACTGTGGCATTTAGGTACAAATTTTCAAAAATATGTAACTCATGTGTACATTTTTTCAAGAGATGACTGGAGAAGGTGTTCCACTAAATAAAGGAATAAACCAAGAAAAATGATAACACAGGATCCAAATATCCAAAGATATCCAACACAGGAGAGAGAATGAAGGGAAGTCTCAGGCTGGTGGAAAAGAGAATCCAGGAGGACATCAGAGAAGCTGACCAGAGAAGCTGGTCAAGAGAAATACTAATTTGGTTTGGCACAAGAAAGTCGAGGAAGCTAAAAGTAAAGTCTCTAAGAAGTAATAAAACTGATTTGCCAAAAGTGTTTAACAGTTTTGAGAAAGTATTTAGATCTGTTGAATATCTATAAATGAATGAGAGGTAGGTGTACATAAAAACAAAAGAAGTGGAAAAGAAGATATTAACAACTCCAGTACAACAAAAAATCAGCAAACAATGATACATAATCATATTAGCCTACATGTGCAGCTAGAAATAACAATCATATAGTCATATAATGTAAATACTGACAATTGTCTTAATATAATTATGAGACTAATGGGACTAGATATTTGAGTAGAAAGTGTGTGTGTGTGTGTGTGTGTGTGTGTGTGTGAGTACTGAAATGCCAAGATGTAGGTATAGATAGATACACTTTGCTTCCTGCACAACCAAAAGAAGAAAACACTCAATTTAAAAACAAAAACCAACCAGAACTGCCAAATAAACTATATGGAAGTCTGACAAGCAAAGAGTTAAAGAAAAAACATTAATCCAGATTGATAGGAGAGCTGGAGATGGGCAGCCGTAGTGGAGAGGATGTGTGGCAAGGTGGCAGCTGGTGGACCAGGTGGGGAAGGCAGTGGCAGGAGGACTGGTCGCTCCCACATTTGTGTGCAGATAAACAGGGAGGAACTACTGCCGAGCGACATAGACCATGCAACCCAGGGTTCCAGTGCAGGCAAAATAAAGCCTTGGAACCTGTAGCTGTTCAACCCTGTGGGGGTTGTGGTGGTGGGAGAAACTGAACGTCTCAAGAAAGCAGGGTGAGAGCTGAGCAACTGGCATTGTTCCCTCTCTGACCCCTTCCCCAAATACAGCACCACAATGCAGAGAAGTGGGTTGCTTTGCCCTGTCAAATACTTAAGGCTCTGTCCCTTGCAACATAACAGATGTGCCAAGACAAAAAATATAGCCTTAATGAAAGAACAGATCAAAACTCCAGAAATAGAATTAAGTGACAAGGAGATGGACAACCTATCAGATGCACAGTTCAAAACACTAGTAATCAGAATGCTCACAGAAATTGAGTATTGTTGCAAAATAAAGGAAGAAGTAAATGCTGTACAAAATGAAATAAGGAAAAGTGTACAGGAAACCAACAGTGAAAAGAAGGAAACCAGGACTCAAATCACCAATTTGGAACAGAAGGATGAAATGAACATTGAACTGGAACAGAATGAAGAAATAAGAATTCAGAAAAATGAGGAGAGGCTTAGGAGCCTCTGGGACAACTTTAAATATCCCAACATCTGAATCATAGGGGTGCCAGAAGGAGAAGAGGAAAAGCAAGAAATTGAAAACTTATTTGAACAAATAATGAAAGAGAACTTCCCCAATCTGGCAAAGGAAATACATGTGCAAGTCCAGGAAGCTAAGACAGTACCAAAGAAGTTAGACCCAAGGAGGAACATACCAAGACACACCATAATAAAATTGCCCAAAATTAAAAATAAGGAGAGAATCTTAAAAGCAGCAAGAGAAAAGGAGACAGTTACCTACAAAGAAGTTCCCATTAGAAGTTCCCATCAGCTAATTTCTCAAAAGAAACCTCACAGGCACAAAGGGGCTGGAAAGAAGTATTTGAAGTTATGAAAGGAAAGGACATACATCCAAGATTACTCTACCCAGCAAAACTATCATTTAGAATAGAAGGGCAGATAAAGTGCTTCCCAGAAGGTGAAGTTAAAGGAATTTTTAATCACCAAGCCCTTATTATATGAAATGTTAAAGGGACTTATCTAAGAAAAAAAAGAAGATAAAAAATATGAACAGTAAAATGACAACAAACTCACAGCTATCAATAACTGAACCTAAATAACAAAATCAAAAATAAAAACAAACTTAGCAAACAACTAGAACAGGAACAGAATCACAGAAATGGAGATCACATGGAGGGTTATCTCCAGCAGGGAGGGTGAAGGGGGAGAATGGGGTATAAGGTACAGGGAATACAAAGCATAAGTGGTAGGTACAAAACAGAGAGTGGGAGGTTAAGAATAGTACAGGAAATGGAGAAGCCAAAGAATTTACATGTACTACCCAAGGACATGAACTAAAGGGGGAGAATGTGGGATGGAAGGAGATAACAGGTGGAGGGGAATATAGGGGAGAAAAAAATGGTACAACTGTAATAGCATAATCAATAAAATATACTTAAAAAAAAAGAATTGTTTGTGTGACATCAGTGTAACCTGGAAGCCAAGGAGAGTGGACTGGAATGCTTGTGTATGAATAACGATGACTTCACTGTACTAGTCAGTGGGGTCAGTAGATGCCATTGAGTGAGCATGTGTAATGTGTGGTCATTGCATTCAAAATGACTGAGTAGAGTAAAAAATCTGCATCAAATTTTGTGTTAAGCTTGAACATTCCTCTGTGGAATCTATTTAGATAATTCAGAAGGCTGTAGCTGTGGGCAACTGGTGATTGTCAGCTTCATCACGACAATGCACTTGCTTTTGCATCACACCTTATGCAGAGATTTTTGGCAAAACATCAAATCACCCTGATGACCCAGCCCCCCTACAGCCCAGATTTGGCAACTTGCAACTTCTGGCTTTTCTCAAAACTAAGATCGCCTTTGAAAAGGAAGAGATTTCAGACTGTTGATGAATTGGGAAAATATGACGGGGCAGCTGATTTTTGGTTGGGAGGTCCCAAAGTGCCTACTTTGAAGGGGACTGAGGCATCATTGTCCTATGTGCAATGTTTCTTTTATCTTATATCTTCTTCAATAAATGTCTCTATTTTTCATATTACATGGCTGGATACATTCAGGACAAACTGCGTATGTACTTCCATACACTGGATTTCCTTTTCATTTTGTTGATGGTTCCTTTAGCTGTGCAGAAACGTTTTAATCTGATATGATCCCATTTGTTTATTTTTTTCTTTGTTTCCCTTACCCAAGGAGATATATTGGCAAAAATATTGCTATGTGGAATGTCTGATATTTTCTTGGATTTTTTCTCTAAGATTATTATGGTTTTTTGACTTGTACTTTGGTGTTTTATCTATTTTGTGTTCTTGTGTGTGGTGTATGTTGGTGATCTAATTTCATTATTTTGCATGAATCTGTCCAATTTTCCCAACACCATTTATTGAAAGACTGTCTTTACTACATTGTGTATTCTTGCCTCGTTTGTCAAATATTAATTGACCATAAAGGCATGTGTTGATTCCTGGCCTCTCTGTTCTGTTTTATTGATCTATTTGCTGTTCTTATGCTAGTACCAAGTAGTTTTTATCACAATGGACATGTAATACAGTTTGACATCAGAATTGTGATACCTCCAACTTTGTTCTTCTTTCTCAGGATTGCTGAGGCAATTTGGGGTTCATTTTGGTTCCATATAAACTTTTGGCATCTTTGTTCTAGATCTGTGAAATATGCCATTGGTATTTTAATAGGAATTGCTAAATCTATAGCTTGCTTTGTGTAGTATGGGCATTTCAATGATGTTAATTCTTTCAATCAATGAATACGGTATTTGCTTCCACTTCTATCTTTCTTAATTTCTTTCTTCAATGACCTATAGTTTTCTGAGTAAAGGTTTTTACATACTTGGTTGCATTTATTCCTAGGTGCCATATATATTTTTTGTTGTTGCAATAATAAATGGGACTGTGTTCTTAGTTTCTGTTTCTGAGAGTTCATTATTGGCTTATAAAAATGCCACCAATTTCTGAATATTAATTTTTTATCCTGCTTCTTTGACAAATTCATTTACTAAATCTAGTAGTGTATTGCTGAAGTCTTTAAAAAATTTTTTTGTTGTTCAATTACAGATGTCCCTATATTTTCCCCATTACTCTCCCTTGACTTACCCATCTCCTTCTTTCAATCCTCCCCCATGTTGTCTTTGTCCATGGATCCTTTATACATGTTCCTTGAATTCACTCTTCCTCTTCTTTCCCCCATTATTCACCTCTCCTCTCCTCTCTGGCTATTGTCAGTTTGTACTTTAATTCCATGTCTCTGGTTGTATTTTGCTTGCTTATTTGTTCTGTTAATTATGTTCCATGTGTAGCTGAGATCTTATGGTATTTGTCTTTCACTGCCTGCTTATTTCACTTAGCATAATACTCTCCAGTTCCATCCATTCTGTCACAAAGGGTAGGAATTCCTTCTTCTGTCTGGTGCCTAGTATTCTATTGTGTAAATATAACACACTTTTTTGATTCACTCATTTACTGATGGGCACTTACTGCCCATCACTTGCGTATTGTAAATAATGCTGCTATGAACATCAGCGTGCATAGGTTCTTTTGAATTGGTGTTTCAGGTTTCTTAGGGGATAATCCAAGCAGTGGAATTGCCAGGTCAAAAGTAGTTCCACTTTTAGTTTTTTGAGTAAATTTCGTACTATTTTCCACAGTGGCTAAACCAGTCTATATTCCTACCAACAGTGTACTAGGGTTCCCTTTTTTCCACAACCTGGCCAGAACTTGTTGTTTGTTGATTTGTTTTTGATGGCCATGCTGACTGGTGTGAAGTAGTATCTCATTGTGGTTTTAATTTGCATCTCTTGATGGCTGGTGATGCTGAGCATCCTTTCATATATTTCTGGGCCCTCTATATGTCCTTGGAGAAGTGTGTGTTCAGAACCCTTGCCCATTTTTTAATTGGATTGTTTTGTCCTCCTGGTGTGGAGTCATGTGAGTTCTTTATATATTTTGGAGATCAAACCCTTGTCTGAAGTATCATTGGCAAATATATTTCCCCATATGGATGTTTCTGTTTTCATTTAGTGATGTTTTCTTTAGCTATGTAGAAGCTTTTTAATTTTATGTAGTTCCATCTGTTTATTTTTTCCTTTGTGTCCCTTGCTGTAAAGGACATATCGGTGAAAACATCGCTGCATGGAATAGCTGAGATTTTCCTGCCTATGTTCTCCTGAAGGACTTTTATGGTGTTGTGACTTATATTTAAATCTTTTATCCATCTTGAGTTGTTTTTGTGTGTAGTGTAAGTTGGTGGTCGAGTTTCATTTTTTTGCATGTAGCTGTCCAGATCTTTCAACACCATTGTTGAAGAAGTTGTTTTTACTCCATTTTATGTTCCTGCCCTTTTTGTCAGATATTAATTCATCATAGAGACATGGGTTTATTTCTGGGCACTTAATTCTGTTCCATTGATCTATGTGTCCTTATGCCATTACTGGGCTGTTTTGATTACAGTGGCCTTGCAATATAGTTTGATATCAGGCATTGTGATCCCTCCTACTTTGCTCTTCTTTCTCAAAATCGACGTGGCTGTTCTGGGTCATTTATTATTCCATGTACATTTTTTAAATGTTTGCTCTGTATCTGTGAAGTATGCCATTGGTAATTTAATAGGGATTATGTTGAATCTATAAATTACTTTGGGTAGTATGAACATTCAGATGATGTTAATTCATCCAATCCATGAACATAGTATATGCTTCCATTTGTTTGTGTCTTCCTTAATTTCTTTCTTCAGTGTTCTGTAGTTTTCTGAGTACAGGTCTTTTACCTCCTTGGTTAGGTTTTTTGCTAGGTACTTTATTTTTCTTGTTGCTATAGCAACTGGGATTTATTCCTAATTTCTGTTTCTGGTATTTTGTGTTGGTGTACAAAAATGCCCTTGATTTCTGAATATTGACTTTGTATCCTACTACTTTGCCAATTTCACTTATTAAGTCAAGTAGTTTTTTGGTGGAATCTATAGGGTTTTCTATGTATAGTGTCATGTCATCTGCAAACAATGACAGTTTTACTTCCTCCTTTCCAATCTGGGTGCTTTTTATCTCTTTTTCTTGTCTGATCATTGTGGCTAGAACTTCCAATTCTGTGTTGAATAAGAGAGGTGAAAGCGGATACCCTTGTCTTATTTCTGATCTTAGTGGGACACCTTTTAGTTTTTGCTGGTTGAATATGATGTTGGCTGTAGGTCTCTTCTATATGACCTTTATTATGTTGAGTTATGCTCCCTATACTCTCACTCTGTTGAGTATTTTTATCCTAAATGGGTGCTATATCTTATCAAATGTTTTTTCCACATCTATTGATATGATCATGTGATTTTTTCTTTCTTCTTTCTTATGATGTATTATGTTTATAGATTTGCAAATATTATACTATCCTTGCACCCGTGGGATGAATTCCACTTGATCATGGTGTATGATATTTTTAATGTATTATTGTATGTGGCTTGCCAATATTTCATTGAGGATTTTAGCATGTATGTTCATCAGTGATATTGGCCTGAAGTTTTCTTTAATTGTTGTGTCTTTATCTGGTTTTGGGATTAGGATGATGCTGGCATCTTAAAAAGAGTTTAGGGCTTGTCTGTCTTCTTGGATATTCTGGCATTGTTTGAGAAGGAAAGGAGTTTTTTCTTCCCTAAAATTTTTGTAAAATTGTCTTATGAAACCATCTGTTCCAGGGCTTTTGTGTGCCAGAAATTTTTTGATTATTGGTTCAATTTCAGTAGCTGTTATCAGTCTGTTCAGGTTTTCTGATTTTTCTTGATTAGGTTTTGGAAGATTATATATTTCTAGAAGTTTGTCCCTTTCATCCAGGTTTTCAAATCTTGGCATATACTTGTTTGTAGTAATTTTATATAATCCTTTGTATTTTTGTGATGTCAGTTGTAATCTTCTCTTTCATTTCTGATTTTATTTATTTGGGTCCTCTCTCTTTTTTCTTGATGAGTCTGGTAAAGGCTTTTCAATGTTGTTTATCTTTTCAAATAACCAGATCCTGTTTTTTTTTTTTATCATTTGAATTGTTCTTTTGTACTCTATGTCATTTACTTTTGCTCTGATCTTGATTATTTCCTTCCTTCTACTCATTCTGGGGTTTGTTTTTTGTTGTTTCTCCCATTTTTGTAGATGTAGGGTTAGATTGTTTAATTGATATGTTTCTATTCCTTTTTTTTAGGTCGGCCCGTATAGGTATGAACTTCTCTCTCAATATTACTTGAACTTTCCAGGACTGCATTCACTGTATCCCACAGGGTTTGGATTTTTGTGTTCATTTTTATTTGTTTCCAGAAATTTTTTGATTTCTTCCTTGATTTCATTCTTAACTTATTCATTGTTTAATAGCATGCTATTCAATCTCCATGAATCTGAGTGTTTTTGAGTTTTTCCTTGAGGTTGTTTCTAGTTTCAAGCCCTTGGTCCAAAAAAATGGTTGATATGATTTCAATATTCTTCAGTTTGTTGAGGCTCGTTTGTGTCCTATCATGTGGTCTTTCTTTGAAAATGTTCCATGTACACTTGAAAGA
>CM052549.1:44355536-44382573 GCA_028533065.1 Trachops cirrhosus | reverse complement strand
TCTTTGTCTTGAAATTTTGCCATTTTAATTATGATGTGTCTTGAGGTGGATCTCTTTGGGTTCCTCTTGATTGGAACTCTCTGTGTTTCCTGGATTTGTGTGACTTTTTCTCTCATCAGATTAGGGAAGTTTTCCATCATTACTTTTTCAAATAGGTTTTCTATCCCTTGCTCTTCTTCTTCTCCTTCAGGCATCCCTATTATATGGATATTATTACGTTTCATATTTTCTTGCATTTCTCTTAATCCCTCTTCATTCTTTCTGAGCCTCTTCCTGTTCTGGCTCTTTCTGGGTGCTTTTTTCTACTGTGTCCTGCAGCTCGCTGATCCGATGTTCTACTTCATCCATCCTGCTTTTCATTCCTTCTACTGTGTTCTTCAGTTCAGAAATTGTATTCTTCATTTCCTCTTGTCCCTTGTTGATAGTTTCTATTTCCTTTTTCAGGCTGATATAGTTTGCAGCGAGTTCATTGTAGCTTCCCTGTAGTTTCTGGAAACCCATTGAGAGTTCGTGGAAATTCCTGATAATCATTGTTTGAACTGAGAATCTGATAGGTGAGTTGCCTCTATTTCATTTAGCATTCCTTCTGAGGCTTCCTCCTTTCCCTTCATTTGGGGATTGTTCCTTTGTCTTCTCATTGTTCGTGAGACTCTTCTTGCTAGCGTCAGCTTCTTAAATTGTTCTGTTCTGGCTCCCTAGGTTTATGGTGTGCACCTCTGTGGAAGAGTACCTGTGAGATTCTGTGGTGCAGTCTCTTTTGGGTATCCAGGCGTTCACAGTTTCCACCTACTCTTTTTTGTGATCAGTTGGAGGTGTAAGGCAAAATGGTTTAAGACAGCAAGGGAGTATTCTATGTTATTGACGGTAGCAGTCAATATAGAGGAGATGGGAGATCCTTTGGCTATGTGTAGTGTTAATTGTGATCTTCCACCCCACTAGCCACTTTTTAGGAAGGATGGAAAGATGATAAGACTCTTGTTGGGAATGAAAGGATTGTGAATTGACTCTAGAAAGTAGTGAGGATGTGGGAAGTCAGAATCTGAGGTAGGGTGAGAGTAAAGAGTAGTAAATATGTGAAGTGTGTGAGAGAATAGAGTTAACCACTATAGTAATAGAGTTCAGGAAACTGTGAAGTGGGCTAAGATCTGGAATGGATGATGTGAATTATTAACAATTGTATCTAATAGCTATTATTTACAGTAATATTAGAGCAACAATCATATGACTGCATCTATGAAATCTAGATAACAAGAATAGAGAGTATTGAGCCTTGTACTCAGGAATAGGAAGTATTGTACTAATGGAACACAAATGGAGGATAGTATATTAGCAATATACTACAAATGAGACAATAGGGGAAACCTATCAAATGATGCAATATAATCAGCCAAGCAAAGAAGTCTATACAAAAAGAAGAGGAATACCAAAATACTATATAAGTAAAAGGTGTAGGAATAATGAAATAATGATTATACAATTATGCAATTACTTGCAGGTTCAAAAAAAAAAAAAAGAGGAAGGAACCAAGCAGAAGATGGAAGGAAGAAGAGATAAATTTGGAAAGCAAGGGAGAAGGGTCAACACTAGGGTGACAGAAAGAGAAGCATAAAGAATTGATAGATCAAAAAATAATATGAATTGAAAGATAAAAGCTTACTTAAAAATAAGTAAAAGAAAACAAAAACAAAAAGAAAACCAAACAGCAAAAAAAGAAAACACATACACACAAAAAACACACACACCTATTTTTCGTTTCAGACTGGCCAAACCAGTTTTTCTAGCTGGCTTTAGCCCACTGAGGGGCTACTGGAGACAGTTTTTCTCTGTTCACATTCAGGACTCAGTCGGCCTCTGACTTACTGTTTTTAGTGCAGGCACATGCATGTTCTCCCCCAGGTCGTCTTGTGTCTCCCGGAAGGGACCC
Source organism: Trachops cirrhosus (assembly GCA_028533065.1). Lineage (NCBI taxonomy): Eukaryota > Metazoa > Chordata > Mammalia > Chiroptera > Phyllostomidae > Trachops > Trachops cirrhosus. Next base: position 44,380,649 of record CM052549.1, on the reverse strand, counting down.
GTGAGTCGAGGCTGGGTGCAACTATGTGCATCCTTGGGAGTTCACCACCGTGTGTTCCAATGTCCCTCGGAGCGCCTGCCCCTTTTCCGGGTTCAGGGGTGTGTGCTTTCTGGATCCCGAAGGGCGCCCACTTCCCCCAAATTCACAGCTTGGGCATCATGGGTCCTGGGAAGCGCCTGTGCCTTTTCCTTTTTCAACGCTGTGGTTTCTGAGATTTTCACCAAACCACACTCTCTCTCTGGCTTGGGGGCACAGGCGTAGAGGCAGGTGCCTTTGGATGCACGGGGTGGGGTGCGCACTTTCACCAGGGCTTTGTGTAGGTGCTTACAGCCCCTGTGTGGGTGCCTCTTCATCCTCACTCCTGTCTCTGTGCCCTCCGGTAAACTGGCCTCCCTGGGTGCTGCTCAGTCCTTGTTTGGCCAGGGAGGGAGCAGATGACCCAGCTGTCTCCTGGGAGCCCCGCAGCCAACCCAGCTCTCTCCGTGGAGCCCATGGCTGACCCAGGAGTGCTGCCGGGTCTGGAGCTGCAACCCCCCTGGTCTCCCCGCTGATCCACGTAGTCTCCTTACTCTGGTTTTTCAATGTCCGCTACAATTTGTGATCTCCTATTTTCAGTTATGTCATGATAATGTTGGCTCTTTGCTCAGTTCCTACCTAGAATGGTGATTATTTTTCCCCCTGGGTGTGGGAGATGTAAAATCTGCTCCTTTCTACCATGCCACAACCTTCCTCCCTCTGGCATTTGATCTTTTTAATGTATTGCTGGATTCAGCTTGCTATTATATTGTTGAGGAGTTTAGCATCTATATTCATCAGGAATATTGACCTATAATTTTCTTCTTTGTAGTGTTGACATGTGGATTTGGAATTAGAATAATGCTGTCCTTGTAAAAAGAGATCAGAATTGCTCTCTCCTTTTGAATTATTTGTATTAGTCTGAGAATGATAGGTGTTAGCTCTTCTTTGAATATTTGTTAAAATTTGCCTGTACAGCTATTGGGTCCAGAAATTTTGTTTCTAGGAGTCTTTTAATTACTGCTTCAATTTCATTAATTATAATCAATCTATTCATGTTTTCTGATTCATTTTGATAGAGTTTTGGAAGATTGTATCTTTCTAGAAATTCACCCGTTTCACCAATGTCGTCCAATTTTTTTGTCATATAGTTTTCATATTATTTTCTTACAATCCTTGGTATTTTGGTGATATCAGTTGTTACTTCTGTTCTTTCATTTCTAATTTTATTTATTTGGGTCCTCTCCATTTTTCATGAGTCTGGTTAAATGTTTTCAATCTTGTTTATCTTTTTAAAGAACCAGGTTTTGGTTTTATTACTCTTATGTATTATAATTTTAGTCTCTATATCATTTATTTCCTCTCTGATCTTTATTATTTCCTTCTACTTACTCTAGGCTTTTTTCTGTTGTTATTGTTCTAGTTATTTTAGGTATGGATTAAATTGTTTGTATGAGATTTTTCTTGTTTCTTGAGGTGTGCCTCTAATGCTATGAATTTTCCTCTCAGGACTGTTTTTGCTGTGTTCCATTAATTTGGAGATTATATATGTCCATTTCCATTTGCTTGCAGGTAATTTTTGATTTCTTGCTTGATCTCATTGATAATACATTCACTGCTTAGTAACACGCTATTTATCTGCCACGTATTTGAATTTTTTTTGAGTTTTTTTAATTGAAGTGATTTCTAGTTTTATCCTATTGTGATAGAAGATGCTTGATATTATTTAAGTATTCTTGAATTTGTTAAGACTTATTTTGTGTTCTAACATGTGGTCTGTCTTTGAGATTGTTTCATGGGCACTTGAGAAGAATATCTATTCTGCTGCATTAGGATGAAATGTTCTATAAATATCAATCTAATCCATCCAATCTAGTGTGCCATTTAAGGTTGCTGTTTTCTGCCTTGTATGGTGTGGCTCAGTGGACTGAGTGCTGGCCTATGAACCAAAGGATCACCAGTTCAATTCCCAGTCAGGACACATGCCTGGGTTGCAGGCCAGGTCCCCAGTAGGGGGCATGTGAGAGGCAACCACACATTGATATTTCTCTCCCTTTCTTTCTCCCTCCATTCTCCTTTCTCTAAAAATAAATAAAAGTTTTAAAAAAGGTTGTTGTTTTCTTGTTGATTTTTGTTTTGTGTGGAAGTTCTATCTATTGATGACAGTGGGGTGTTCAAAATCTCTACCATGACTGCATCGCTTAATCTCTTTCTTATAGTCCACAAAGTTTTTTTTTATGTATTTAGGTGCTCCTGATACATAAAAAGGTTTTTGTAAGTTTAGAAGAGCTATATCCTCTTGTTGGATTGATTCCTTTAGTATTATGTGGTTACCTTCTTTGTCTTTTGTTATCATCTATGCTTAGAAGTCTCTTTTGTCAAATATTGCCACCCCAGCTTTTTGTTTATTTCCATTTGCATGGAATATTTGATTCCAACCTTTCACTTTCAGCCTGTGTAAATTTTTTGTTCTGAGATGAGTTTCTTGTAGAAGCTTATTTCTGTGTCATATTTTCTTACCCATCCAGCTACCCTATATCTTTCAATTGGAACATGTAATTATTTTTATTTAAGGTTATTATTGATAGGTACATATTTATTGCCATTTTTTCCTTTACAATGTGTTCTCTCTCTCTATTTCTTCTTCTTAAAGCAGTTTCTTTAACATTTCTTGCAATACTGGTTTGGTAGTTTAGTAATGAACTTTTAGCTTTTGGGTTTTTATTTTGTCTTTTTTTTTTTTTTGTATTTTTGTTTTACACTTTGCCTGGGATGTTTTTTATTTTGCCTTCAATTTTAAATGATAGCCTTGCAGGATAGACTAGTCTTGGTTGCATATCTTTTCTTTGTTTGTTTGTTTGTTTCTTTGAATACTTACTGCCAATTCCTCCTGGCTTGAAGTTTTTCTGTTGAGAAATCAGCTGACAGACTTCAGGGAACTCCCCTGTAGGTTACTAACTGCCTCTCTCTTGCTGTCTTTAAGATTCTCCCTTTGTCTTTAACCTTTGCAGTTTTAATTATGATGTGTCTGGTATGGGTCTCTTTGGGTTCATCTTGATTGGGACCCTCTGTAATTCCTGAATTTGTGTGACTTTTTTCTTTATTAGGTTAGGAAAGTTTTTTTTGCCATTATTTGTTCAAACAGGTTCTGTATTTCTTGCTCACTCTCTTCTTGTGGTATCCCTATGATGTGGATGTTGTTATGCTTGATGTTGTCCCAAAGGTTCCTTAGACTTTCTTAATTTCTCTTAATTCTGTTTTCTTTTTTATCTTCACCTTGGGTGGATACTGTTATCTAGTCCTCTGATTTGCTGATTTGATCCTCTGCTTCATCTAATCTGCTTTTGATTTCTTCTAATGTATTATTCATTTCAGATATTGTATTCTTCATTCATTACAGGCTCTCTTTTATGGTTTCTATGTCCTTTTTAATGCTTATTATCTCTCTGTTAAAATTTTTACTGAGATCATCCATTTTTTTCCCCTAAGGTCCTTGAGCATTCTTGTAAATATTATTTTAAACTCTGCATCTGGTATTTTGGTTGCTTCCATTTCATTCATTTTTAAATTCTTTTTCTGGGGATTTCTCTTGTTCTTTTTGGGAGGCATTTATTTTTGTGTCCTCATTTAATCTTTGTATGCTAGGTAGATCTGCTATGTCTCCTAAACTTGTTTTTATGGTTTTATGATGAAAATGTCTTGTTTGGTTCAGTGGCACAATCTTCCAGATCACCTGAGTTTCTTGCTCCAGGAGTGTTTTTTGTAGGTTATGTATACCTCCTGTTGTAGTTGAGTCTTGAATATTGTTGTCCTTTTCGTGGGTAGAATTAATCCTTCAGGCTGGGAAACACCATGTATGAGACACTGTGCAGGGGCTGCCCCCAAGGTGGAGTTGTTCCCAGCAGGGTTGGGTGCCTGCCAGAATCTACTTTGAGTATGCCGCTTGTGTGGCTCTAAGCCGCATAGAGGTATGGTGTGGTATGAAGCCCACCACTGTTTGCATTGGTTCTGGATCCATGTGGGTTGGGATCAGGTACCTGTCACTGTCAGATGTTGTGTGTAACCAGTCTTAGGTCACTTGTCTGTACCTATCATGCTGTTTACTGTCTGTGTCTGTGTCTGCTGGTCCTGCATGGGTGTGTTAGGGGCCAGTCTGTGTACAAGGGTGTGCTTCCTCCAGCTCAGAGTTGGGGGAAGATCTGTAAAAGGACCAAGGTTCCCTGAAGTCTACTTCCACCTGTCAGCTACACTGCCTCCCCTGAGGTTGCTTGGTCTTCCTCTAGAGCCTTCTGATGAGTGAATGTAGGATGAGCCCAGGAAAGTTGAGATAGGGCTAGTGGATTCTTTACTTCAGGGTTGCACACTCAGGCACTCAATGAGGGAAATGTAGTCCCTGTTTCAAAGCCAACCCCTTCAGTCTCTGCCAGAGTCTCCAGTCTTACTCCCCTCAGAGGGGCTTGGTATCGGGGGGAAGATTCAGGTTGGGTATAGCCAGCTTTCCCCTTTTTGGGAGCAAGCTCATCCTCTCTGGGCTCGGGGGGATAGATCAAAAGAATTTCCCATTGGGGTAGTTGCTGGCACGGATCACAATAGGAGGCTAAGTTCTTTGTTCTGATCTAGACAATAGACTCTGAGGGTTTCACACAATGAAAGTCCTCATCCTGAGTTGCTCTTCCTTCCCCGCAACTGAACTGCACCCAGTGCAGTTATCCGAGTCTTGGCAGGGCTGATCTAAACAGTTTCCAGTTGTGGTTTGTGCACATCTGTAGGAGAGGGGCAGCCACTTCTTCCTCTTCATGGGGTAACATGAGTTGAACTCACAGGGGATATTGGATTTGCCTCCCTACAATGTAGTCATGCAGCCTAGAGCTCACTTCTCTGGCTCATAGATAGCATCCTCCCTAGGAGACAGTATGAAAATCCCAGCTCTGTGTCATTCCCTGGCATGCCACCAAATCAAGCAAGATGGGGTCAAATATCCCATCCCTGTGACACACTTTGATCTTTCCATGCAGTGGGTCTCAGCAGGTCTGAGCCAAGTCCCAACTTGGTGCAGGTCTCCTACAATGTCAAATACAGCAGGACAGATACAAAGGTCCCAGATCTACACAGCTCCTCTGTGTCTCCAAACTTATGGAAACCAGGCAGGACAAGTGGCTCAAGTGGTAGGGGATGGGGGCACCAGTTGTGCCTTTGAGGTGGGGGAGACCAGTCCTCTTTCCCAAGCCACATAGTTTAGTTACTGTTTTGGACTCCACCAAAGTCTCCCCATAAAACAGAGGGCCCCTTAAATCACTACTCAGTGTATACTGAGTCTACTCTGGTGGACTACTTGGGTCCACCAGACCACTCTGCAGGACCCAAGGGTGGCAGTGTATCCTCTCCAGCAGTTAGAGTCCAAACCGTGAACTCCCAGGCTGGTGCTGTAATAATAGGAGCACTCTAACCTGGGAAGGTGCCCTCTAAGTCTCCCAGGTGGGGTGTATCCCCACTGATTCCCACTGCTATGTTCTACTCCAACTCCTCTCCCCATCTCTGTTGCTCTTGGTTGGGGATCCCTGCATGGGTTTAAGATCTTGTGCTCTAACAGGGAGGAAGTTCTGCAGTACAGTATCTCTCTGTCTCTTCAGCTTCTCTGCTGCCACCACTACACCTGCATGTGGGTGCTTTCCCCCTCACACCTCAACTTTTCTTACAAGTCTCTAGGTATCTTCTTCTGCACTCCTTGGTTATAATATCTCATATCAGCTAGCTTTCAGTTTGTTGTTCAGATTGATTTCTCTGTAATTTAACTGTAAATTTGTTTTGGAGCTGGAAGCAAGTAGACACAACTTCCACTTATTCTGCAGCCATCTTGGAATCTGGAGGTACATTTTAATTAAACATAAGGAAAATATTTTAAATAGATCTGAGGGACAAAGAATTTTGGTTAATTCAGGCATGGCTTGTTTCAAATATGGTCGATTTTTTTGTTCATTTCCTATCTGGGCAATTTCTGACCTAATCAATCATCAGCAATGATTAATATACAATGTTATATTGTAGATTTATTCTCTCATTTTATTTTGTTTTCTGTCTTTTCTCTATTTTTCCATTTATTTTCATTTCCTGCCTTCTGGTGGGTTAAACAATTTTTTAGAGTTCTATTTTAATTTATCTATAATGCTTTTGTATGACTTTTTCTATAGGTTTTTTAGTGGTTGCATTAAGTATTTTATTACACATATATAACTTATCCCCAGTATGCTGGTGTCACTTTACCATTTTCAGTGAGGTACAGAAACTTTACCTTCATTTACATCCCTTTATCTTCCCTGATTTTAATAAATATGTCTTAAGTATTTTCTTTATGTACCTTTAGAACCACATCAAACAGTGCTATATTTTTTACTTTAATTGTTGAATTGTTGTATTAGTCTTCTAGGCTGCCATGACAAAATATGCCATATACAGTATAGTTTCAAAAACAGAAATTAATTTTCTCATAGTTCTAAAGGCTGAGAAGTATAAGATCAAGGTGCCAGCTGATTTAGGTCTTGGTGAGAACTCTCTGGCTTGCAGATGTTGCCTTCTCTGTATGTCCTCACATGACAGGGAGAATGAGCTCTGATGTCTACTTCTCTTTTTATAGCCCTATGAGATTAGGATCCCATCCTTATGACCTTTATTTAATCTTTATCACCTGCTCACAGGCACTATCTCCAAACAGTCACATTAGGAGTTAAGGTTTCAACATATAAATTTTGAGGGACATAAACATTCAGTCCATAACAACCATCAAACATAGTTTAGAAAAGTCAATAGAAAAAGGAAAGTCTATCATACCCATTTTTTTGCTTACTGATGTTCCAAGATTCCTTCTTTATTTTTTTATTTTTATTTAGGGAACTTCCTTTAGTCATTAATTTTCAGTAGTTCTACTGGCTACAAATTTTCTTAGTTTTCGTTCATGTCAGAATGTCTTGATTTCCTCTTTATTGTTTAAGAATGTTTTCACTGAATGCCGGAATTTAGGTTGAGAGTTCTTTTCTTTCAGCACTTGAAAAATGTTGAGCCACTTACTTTTGGCCTCCATGTTTTCTCATGAGGAATCTGCTGTCATTCAAATTACTTTTTCCATGATAGGTGATGTATCACTTCTATCTCTTGCTTTCAGTAAGATTTTCTTTTTCTTTAGTTTTCAAAAGTTTAACAACCTTGATGTGTCTTAACATGGATTTCTGTGATTTATCGTATTTAGGTTAGTTCAGCTTCTTGAATCTGTAGGTTTATGTCTTTGCCAAATTTGAAACATTTTTAGCCATTATTTGGAGAACATTTTCAGCCCTACAATTTTCTTCTCTCCTTTCAAGCTTCTGATGACACAAATATTAGCTCTTATAGTCTCATAGGTTTCTGAGGCTCTGTTTTTTTTTTTAATTTTCTCTCTGTTCAGATTGGTAATATTTGTTGATTTATCTTCAAGCTCATTGATTCTTTCCTCTTCCTCCTCCAATCTTGCTGTTTAGTCTATTAGCTGAGCTTTTTATTTTGATTATTTTATTTTTCATCTCTAAAATTTTTATTTGGTTCCTGTTTATATCCCCTGTTTCTTTGCTGAAATTTTTAATTTTTTTTACTGCAGTTTTCTATCTTTTCATTTGTTTCAAGAGTGTTCACAATTGCTTATTAAAGTATCTTTATAATGGCTGTTTTAATATCTTTATTATATAATTCCAACATCTCTTTCATCTCAGTATTGGCATCTATTGATTTTCTATTTTCATTTGGCTTTAGATATTCCTGGTTTTTGACATGATAAGTGATTTTCAATGGAAACCTAGGCACTATTTTGTTGTGAGACTCTGGATATTATTTAAACTTGTTTTAGCTGTTTTTCTCTGACACTGCTCCAACAGGGAAAGGGAGAGGTGCTGCCTCAGTGTTGCCAGGTAGAAGTCCAGGTATCCTGGGTCTGCCTCTTTTGACACTCAAGTCATTACTGTTGAGTAGAGTTGGGAATTCTAGCTTTCCACTAGATCTCCAATGATAGCTCCCTAGCTGGGAGGGGTATGAGTGTCTTATTACTGCTCCCACATGGTCCCCACTGACACTTCGAGAGGGGATGGCCTCTTAACATTCTAGAATGGGTGAGAATTTTGATTCCCTGTTTAGCCTTCTCTGGCACCACCTCACAATGGTTGGCATGGTGCCTTGTTACAGCCTGGTGAGAAGGGTAGATGTCATAGTTTTCTGTGGTGTTTTGCTGAAGTAGAATGATTATTTTCTTAGAAGTTTTCTGTTCCTTCCCTGCTTTCATAGCAAGGAGAAAAAGAATTTGTTTTGGCTTCTTTTGCCTACATCTGTTGGCATTTCTGGGCTGCTGGCTTCTCTACTACTCAGTCTGAGAAGTGTGCAGAAAAGAGAAAAAAGTAAAAAGAAAACCCAGGGAACTCTCTGCTATATTGTTCTTTGGGTTCTTAGGTTTCTAGCCTCTTTACTTTTCTCTCTCCATTTATCAATCATCTTATATTTATTTAACATGTCATGTCTAGTGTTTTTAGTTATAAGTTGTAGGGAGTATATGGAATACAATAATCTTTCTAGAAGTAGAAGTCCTACTCTCTCAGTTTATATGGTCTTTATGTGCTTCACATCACACAGTTTTACAGTGTATCAGAGCTTTGAGATAACTCTTGTAGAAAAATCTACATTACTTTAGAATGGTTCCAATGAAAAGGCTGAAAGTTTTCTTGATGAATCATGCTCTATTTAATTTAATTTGAACTAATAATTAATGCTATCTCCTTGTATTAATATAAAAGTGTTAGAAACAATCTGGACTAACAGAATTCTAGGGTTTAGTTTAGGGTATTTCACCATTCAGCTATGGTGTCCTTAGGCAGATCTCTTGGCATCTCAGTATTCTCATCTGGATTAAGAGTGTTGGACTTGTTAGATGATCTCTGAATTTTTTTGTAGCAACAACATCTTCACTTTCTCTTCATCAGTCTATTACTTAAAAAAAAAATCTTACACTGTACCACAGGTTTGAAATATGTTGGGTAAACCAGTAAAATCCTCATAATTAGATAAGAAAAATAAGAATAGTTATTATTTATTGGATGCTTACTGTGATCATGGATGGTACAACAATATATGTTTTACCAATGTTATCTCATGCAACCTTGAAAACAATTTTTGAATTAGAAGTTATATCCATTTTACAGATGAGAAAACTGAGTCTCACTTAGGTTAAAAAAAATGTCCTCCAAGAGACTTGTTATAAAGACCTATTTGATTTCAAGTATATTTGATTTCAGAGTTGATGCTCACAACCACTCACATATACTTTTTATTTTTGGTCACTTTTCAAGAAGCAAATTATTTTATAGAAGTACTATATCTTAAAGGTTCTGGATAGCTGAGAGATATATTTTGCTTATAATTTCCCCCAATCACTTTATTTTGCTTGTATTCATTTTTTAGATAAATTCAGAAATGTATACAGCTTGATTTTCCCCATTTACACTTTTTTAAATTTATTTTTATTTTTTAATATTTTTTATTGTTGTTCAAGTACAGTTTTCTGCCTTTTCCCCACCCCTCCCTACCCGCTTATTCTTATTACCCATCATTTATTAGAGGCATATAAGAGGCATCACATTGAGAAGTAAAGGAATAAACTGAGGACTTAAACTATTATATTCAAAACCAAAAATTCAATTTGTCAACTTCCATAAACTTTATAGTATCTCAGAAAAGTCTCAGAAACTAGAGGAAATATATCATCTTTCTGTGTAAATTTTACTTCCTTCAGATAACAGAGAAGGAATATTTATAAAACTATGTGAGCTAGGCAAAGGGTAGAGGTCAAGAAAAAAATGTAAAAATAAATACAGAAAACAGAGAACTAGAGATCAAAAAATACCAAATTTAAAAGTACATAATAATTCAAGCACTAAGATACTAATCCCTAAAAATATTTCATAAAAATGTTTTTTGCTTTTAAGCAAGTTAAATGAATATGTATAAAAATGAACTATTGAATATTCAGCAATTTGTTGAGATGTTATGTTTTCTGAAAATCTAAATTGTGTTGAAAAAAGATTTAACCTCTTAATTGAAATCAATTCTGTACATTTGTGTAGATCCCTGGTATATGTTTACTTGGCAAAAGTCCTATAAGAACTTATAATGTGATTAACATAGAAAGGAGAGGATAACAATATGAGAAACCAGTAGTACATAAATTCTCATGATCTCATTTTTTTTTATCCTTACCTGATGATATTTTTTATTGCTTTTTAGAGAGAGAGATGGAAGAGAGGGAGAGAGAAACATCAATGTGAGAGAGAAGCATGAATTGATTGCTTCCTGGCTACACAGGGGAAGTGGGGATTGCAAACTCCTGGACCTGGGCCCAAACCTGCAACCTAGGCTTGTGCCCTGAGTGGAAATTGAAACCTGCAAACTTTTGGTTATGGGATGATGCTCCAACCAACTGAGCCACACCGACCAGTGCATGATCTCATTTTTATATAAGGATTAAGGAAGCTGGTAATTGACTCCCCAATCTTGCTCTGAGATCAGAGTGTGCTTTTCTAGGAAAATGATTTTCTCATCAGAAATTTACCATGATTCCAATAGTTCAGGTAGAGAACTATTTTCTTTGCAGAGTGGTTTTTGTTTTAATTATTGAAACTACACCAACAAAATATTATCTGGTTCAAACAAAATATTATCTATAAGTCCAATATAAGATAAAAATGGTTTAATTAATGGGTGTCATGCAAGTAGAAATAGCGGTATAGCTCTGTCTCCTGATTACTCCACGTATGCTTAATTTTCTATTGAACATTTTAAAGTTCCAACAGCACAACTGGAAAAATCCTCAGTGAAATATAAGGGTCACCAGAGTAGGAATCCAAGACCTAAACTGTAGTCCCAGTCCAAGCTGTGTTACTGAACCTCAATGGGTCCAAATTCCTTCATCTGTGAAATAGGAGATTGAACTAGGGATCTTTAATCTAAAATATTTGAGGGAACCATTAGAAACTTATATGCAAATCACAAAACTTCTGTGCTTTATCAGTTCTCTACTGCAAAATAAGATGGTCACTGAAGGATAAAATTTGCATGTCTACCTCAAAATTCTAGGTATTAGTTTTTTTTTAACCTTAAAAATTTAAAGGAGTAAAAGAGAAAATTGCAATATAAAATGCAAATTATAAAATTATCCTTCTGAGCAATTTCAATATCTTTCTTTCTCACCTCATCTCAAATATTTCATCCATTCACTCAGTAAAGAGAATGCCCACTATCTGACAGCCACTGAGCTAAGTACTCAGGATGAAAAAGACAACTTTAGAATGTCTACTACTCTATAATTATTCATAATCCCCTCCTTTCAAATACAAAAGGTAATGTGTTCTTTCAACAGAGCTCTTTTGACTGTCTATAATGATGCATCATTTCTAAATGACAGATGATGCAAAAGGACATATTAAAACTAAATGAAAAATGAAGTGCAGTCATTTAAAAATAACTATATATTTAAAAACAAGGATATTTTAAGTAGAATGGCTTTGTTGTAATTGATCTTTGATTAACTTGAGCAAATAGTATTTGGCTTTATAGGTATAAAATACTTTGTTTTCCCAGTAAGCAGAGTATCTCTTAAATATGAAGATGGTTCCACTGTCTAGGAGATAATCTCGCTGAAGTCACCCCTGTTACCTGTACAATTCTGGATTACCAGTGGTTGCTTGAAATGGATTGAGGCCAATAGAGGGAAGTGGGGTGAAGTTGCCAAAAGAGGCCTTTGAGGGTTTAGAGGGGAATTGTGAAAGGCCCATTCTCTCTTGATTTAAACCTAAATTTCTTTGTTGTGATACAAGCAACAGCCTTTTGGCATAGCTTCCTTTGTTATTCAGACTGGTAGATCTCCCAGCTGAATCTACAAATGCATACCCATTCATTCTGAGAGTGACTGTCCCCAAGGTGGAGCTGATGTCCACCCCTTCCTCTACACATGGCACCCTTCCCAATACCCATCCAACAGTTGACTCAGGTTCAAGGGCCACTACCATCATCAACCCCAGCACCATTTTCCAGGAACTGGCCTCTACCCCATTAGTCCCCGCCCCTCTTCCGAGAGCACCCAATGGGTGGAGACGGGGCTGCGGTGGGAGGGGCCTAAGGCGGGCACATTTAAAGAAAGGCAGAGGGCGAAAGGAAGCGAGAGAGGAGAAGAAAGAAACCAGGGGGCGAGGCGCCGTCCAATGACAAAGCCCAGGGGTGGGCGCCGGCAGCCATCTTGTACTGGGTGGCAGGATCTTCACCCGCGTCCTCCGCCCTGGGAGGGGGTGGGGCGGCGGCAGCGGAGGCGAGAAAAGTAGCGAGAGAGGCACCGGGCGAAAGGCGCCTGCAGCAGCCGCCGCCGCGGAGCCGGACGCAGGAGGGGGCGGCGGCGGCGGCAGCGGAACCCAGAGAGCGCGGACGGCCCCGAGCGGCCTCCTATGCGGCGCAACGTGAAGAGGCGGCGGCCCCAGGCGGCCCCGGCCTCGGTCTTCCGGGGCGGCGGCTTTAGGGCAGGAGATGGGGCCCGGCTGGAGGCGCTGGAGGACAAGGTGGTGTATTCGCGCTCGCAGCTGTCGCTGGCAGACACCACTAAGGCGCTGGGCGACGCCTTCAAGCTGTTCATGCCCCGCAGCACAGAGTTCATGAGCTCGGACGCGGAGCTCTGGAGCTTCCTCTGCAGCCTCAAGCACCAGTTCTCCCCGCACATCCTACGCAGCAAGGACGTTTACGGTTACTCCTCTTGCCGGGCCCTGGTCCCTGACCCCCCAGGACCCCCCGCCGTCCACGGCCAGACACGCAGGCCCGGCCGAGGCTGGGCGGCCAGGAGGAGGCGCCGCAGAGCGCGGGGGGCCGCCGCCCACAGAAAGAAACCGTCGCTGCCCCCGCCGCCTGCCCCCGAGGAGAGCTGCGCCACAGAGCCCGAGGCCCTCGGCCCCTGCTTCGGGGGCCGCACCCTAGAGGAGATCTGGAGGGCTGCCACCCCGACGCTGACCACCTTCCCCACCATCCGTGTCGGCTGCGACGTGTGGGGCGAGCGCAGCCTGGCGGCGGCACGGCGCCGAGCACACCAAGTCCTGCGAGTGAACCTGGAACCCGTGGTGAGGCTCCGCCGCTTCCCCGTGCCTCGGGCATGAAACGCAGCCCCGTGGACCCTCGGACGGAGCTTCCGCCTAGAGGGATGAACAAGTGTCAGTCGAGTGTTTACAGATCCGGCCAGGACTCCGTCCCCTAGTGCACTTTACGAGCGAAGAAGTCACCGGATGATGTTCCCGGCTCTGCGCCCTGGACCTGCGCTGCCGTCTGGGACCCCGGGGCAGGTGTGCCCTCTCCTGCCTTCCAGCGCTGGACCCGCAAGACAGGCCCCCTTTACTTCCTAACCCCAGATTGAGACGTCTCCAGGACTGTAGGGGCAGATCCATTCTCTCCCTTTTGGACTCTACCTCACTGGTCTGGAAGCCCTCCGAAGAAGTCACTATTTTTCCAAAGGAATTTGGTTTCGTGCTTGTGTAATAAGCCAGAATTCACTTGCTTTTTATACCTCTCCTCCCCGGTACCCATCTTCCCCCGCTTTTTTTTTTCTTTTGGATTACCACCCTTCTTTCTGGACGAAAGATCAAACATGTTTTGTGGTGTTGCAGTAGTTTGTGCTCAGGGTATTCTGAATCTCACTCGTTTCCTAACGTGAACTGGATTCCAGTGCTTTTGACCAGGGATGTTTTCTAAGCGATTCAAGCTTATGACTGTCAAGGATTTGTATGGCTTTGAACTTCATAGGCTCAGTCATTGCAAACAAAGAGATGCAAAATACAACTGTTTTAAATACTTTAAGGTGTTTCTAAATATTTTATATTGAAATTTAAAGTTTCTATTTACTGAGCTCCTAAAGAAAATGGTAAAAAAAACTCATATAAAGTTTTGTTTAGGAAGAGTTGAGTTGTTAAACTTTTAAAAATTGAATGAAAATTAAAGTACATTGAAACCACATGGCTTGTGATTAAAAGAAATGAATACATTATAAAAAACTGGCGTTGGTTAAAGAGATGGATGGAATCTGATTGGAAATGATATGGCCTCTTTGTACTGATCTAACATACAAATCCAGTAATATTTCAAGGATAATTTATTTTAAAATGGGAGTCCAATAGGAGAAACGAATGTATAAATTTTGTGATTAAAATGGTAAACAGAATATCCACTAGAATCCTCAGAACTGTAAATGATCTAGAGGGGTGGGGGCATTTCTTGGTATAAATAACTTGTTGGAAGTTTCTTTGGGTGAAATAGATTTATTTTTCTTTCTTATTTGACTTTGTTGTTGGATAATAAGAAATGTTGAGACTAATATCACCACTTCTATAAACATCATGACAGTTGACTCTTTTGCTCCACCAGTTGCCTTTTTGTTTTTTTTATCTTATTTCCATTTCAATTTATGTTTGCAGTTATGGGTCTTTGACAGCTGAAGACCACAGGAATCAAACAGGTAATCCACACAGAGTTCTGACCCATCTTTTTACACATTTATAATAGTGTTTATATCATATGGCCCAGTGTGTAACTCTTGATTATCCAAGTGCCTTTGGTCATTGTTGGCAGCAAGACTTAATGGTTTTTAGTCAGTGGTGCCACAGCCAGATTTTACTGCAATATCTAAAGGGTCAAGTTTTTGTACCACTATTATTTCAAATTTAAGTATTCTGCCATGGAGCAGTCTGTACTGGGCTGGAACTTGACAAATGGAATACTCAATATTAAGGTTTATCTCTGCTTGGCAGCTTCTTTGGAGAATAATGAAAGCTGCAATTTTGACTCTTGTTTTCTTAGAATTTAAACAGCATAGCTTTCTGAAATGACTTTTTCCAAGTTGAATAGTCTGTTGTAGGAGCTTTGTGACTTTACTTTCAGCGTTTTTGTTTTCTTAAAACATTTTTTATATATGTAATGACTTTATACAGTTTCCCAGTAAGCATCACAGTCTTTTATTCACTACTCAGTGATAATGCATTGTTACATACACTGTCACATGAATAAATAAAAGTAATTAGAAGATGGAGAGTGTTAAATTATATTTATGTGATAGAAAGCTCATCTATATTCTTTTGCTTATTAGCTTCCATTGCCAGTTGTATTTTAGTTATATAGGGTTTTCTTCTCCCCTGCCAAAAAAGTTAACTTTTTAAGCTAACTAGCATCCAAGAGGAAAATTTGTATTTGTACCACTTCTATTGTATATAGTTTTATAATAATTAAAAAATAATTCCAGTGGCCATATTAGTATGTAATTTCAACATATTGCTTATCTAGATAGTTTCCCAGAGGATTTGAAATTAGACTTAGCTGGGAGGATAATTTTGCTCAGCACAAAACTGAAACACAATCTTTCACACCATGCATTCATTGTAACTTAGGGTTTTAACTTTTTTTTCTCTTATGCTTTGTTACTTTAGAGCACTTGAATTCACATAAATGCTTCTTTGGATTATCTGGTCTGTCTGATTTCAGTTTGGATCTAATTGTCCCTCCTGCATTCAATATGTTATTTTTTTGGTTTGTTAAAAATTCATGCCATTTCTACTTTGTATGGTAACATGTAGAAAGAAAATCTTTATTTTTGCCAAGTTTTCTTTAGCAACACCTATGTTTCAACTTCCATAATGTGAAGAAACAACTAATATAGTTGACTAGTATATTAATAGGAAAGTGAAAGTATTTTATGGGTACTTTTGGGCAGAATGTGAAAAGGAACTTGGCACGGTGGCCTTTATTGTGAGGCATCCATTTACTGTCCTCTAAAGTGAGTCTGTAGCCTAGCTTGTATATGGCTTTTGTAAGAAATCCTATAATCTTCATTTATTATTTTACTTTCTCTTATATCTCATATGGCACAAGGAGAAGGGGGAAGCTAGAAAGTATATCACCTTGCTAAGCTTTTATTTAATTTTTAACTCTTGAGTGCCTAAATGTGGTGACTGGCACCTCAGT
Source organism: Trachops cirrhosus (assembly GCA_028533065.1). Classification (NCBI taxonomy): domain Eukaryota; kingdom Metazoa; phylum Chordata; class Mammalia; order Chiroptera; family Phyllostomidae; genus Trachops; species Trachops cirrhosus. The sequence continues at coordinate 44,364,590 of CM052549.1, read as the reverse complement.
TAACCTTTTGAAATTTCTGATGTCATTTTTTTACCCTTCCTGTCAACTAGCAACTTATTTTTCCTTACTGAAACCAGTAATGTCATGATTGTTGAGGGCAAGCTTCATTGTTGATAGTGTAAAGTGTCATTGTTGGGGTGTGTATTTATTTTGTCCAAGTTTGAGGACGCTATTGGACAAGTGTAACTTAAGCTGGTGGCCGACTATTGATTTGTAATGTGCAGATCTGAAAATTTTTCAATACAAAAACATTAAAATATTTGAATACAAAAAAATTTGAGCAATTTTTAACTTAAAAGTTTTTTGTTCTTTTAAGGGTTGCTGCAGCACCCTTTAAATTGGTGTTTTTTAATGGACATACATAATATTTACTTGTTTAAAATATCTCTTAATGGACTTATGTCTCAAGTGCATTAGAAGGCAATTATTCGTAATGGAACTGATTTTTTTGGACAGTTTGATGTGCATATGACTAAGATTTACAATCTGATTGTATTTTGCTTTTTAATTTATTAACTGTAAATAAATTTTAGAGAATACACAGTGTCTGGTTTCTCTAATGATGTTGAAAGTTTTTGAAATGGGGTTTTATGTTTACATGTGAACTGGAAAAAGTTTTAATTTATCATGTGATAAATTTTGACTTTTTTGTGAACTTCAGAACTCCTGGAAGTTTTGAGATCGATGTGTGGTGCTATATTGGGAGTCTATGTTACATCAGCTCTAATGATCTAGTGAGTCTCCAGGACAGGGCTTCATGCCCAAGACCAAGTCGTTACCCACTTTGTCAACAATAAAGACTAAAAATGCATCAGAATTTAGTTTTGATTACTGACCCCAAGCTCCCCTGTGGTAGTGATAGAAGGTCTAAAGCTTACATTCTCTCACATTATGAAAAAAAGAGTGTTCCATATGAGTAGCCTCAATAAGGGCTGTTTTAACAGAGTAGAACTAGAATTTTCATTTAACAGTCTAGAAGGGAGAAACAGAATATTAGCAAGCACAGGATTCATAGTCCTCTGTGATCTGAATTTGTGTTTGTACCTGAGTTCCTATAAAAAATGGAGTCATCATGTAACAGCTGTGAATCACAATGCCTGGGATAGAATTAAGGCTTTACTACTGGCATTAGAACTCCAGTTACATAAACTGTGTGCCTTAGCTTCCTCAGGTATCAAACGTGGTTAGTAAAGGAAACTGTTAGATTAAAAGTGCATATTAATGGTGGACACATAGGAAATATTTAATAAATGCTATTAATTGGAGTCATGCATGCTGCACATAAGTATATGCTGAGAGTGGTCTTTTGGGAATTTAGCATCCTAAGAACAGAGTGTGGTCTGGGATAGCTGAACGACAAGGTAATTTGTGGGTGAATTAAAGACAAACTATATGGCATGAGGTTGGTTTAAGTTGATTTATTAGTAGTTTTCACTGTTGGAGGTTTTTTAGGCATTCTTAAAATTTTTTGGTCTTATTTTATCATCCTGGTTTTTTCAAGATACTTAAAATGTGCTATTATGTGTTTTAAGCTGAGAATTTATAAAAGTAATCAGCTAAAGTTACTGACCCAAGAACTTGCAAATTTCCACGCTCAGTTTTCGCTTGGCACAAATTCAGAGAGTTGCTTAAGAACCGTGTTAATCTACATGTACAGAACTGAATTGGAATTAATTTGTGTGAGGTTTGTACTTTTTTTGTTAAAGGAAACAAATGAGTACCATAGTTATGTTTGAAACAGCAGAAAATTATTACTAAAGGTAAAAAGGATCCTATTTGAAGCATTGATACACTCATTTTGGGAAGGGTTTACAGGAACAAATATAAAGGACATATGGACAAAAACTAGGGGGGTTGGAAATGGGAGGGAGGAGGGGAGGGATGGGTGGGTTGGCTGGAATGGGAGTAAAAGATAGAAACTGTACTTGAATAATTAAAAAATAAGTTAAAAAAAATAAAGCCTGTAATTTAGTTCTAATTCCTGTTAGCACAAATAATAGCAGTATATTCTAACTTGATGAGCAAGCCAAAGTTGTAGTATCTGAAGTTGACACAAAAGAATTTTCTTAGATGGAAGTTACCCTGTAGGAAGAAGCTGCAAACAGCCTGATTGCAGATTTCACAATAGCAATGACTTCTCATTGTCAGCACTGGTAAATGTCACCTCAAACCATAATGTATAATACTGTAAACATATCCAGAGCCCAACTGGAAGGTAATGATCACAACAACCTCATACACTATAGCTAGCCCAATGAGTTTGAATAAAAACTCAAAATTGGACTTCTTTTGCTTCTGAAAATATTCATAAAAATGTTACATTGAGATTGTTCAAAGTACTGAAATTAACTGTGTAAGGTGTATATATACATATATATATATAATAGGATTTTTTCAAGTACATGTTCTTTAAATATTTAGTAGACCATGGGAAAAGGTGTAATTTAGGGTTCTAAAGTCTAGGTTAAAAATTGTTGAAGCATATTAAAAGTACACATATTAAAAGTATTATAACCCTGGCCAGCTAACTCAGTTGGTTAGAGCATAGTCGCACACCCCAACGTTGCAGGTTACATTCCCCAGTCAGGGCACAAGCAAGAATCAACCGGTGAATGGATGGATGGGTGGAGTAGCTGGTCGATGTCTCTCTCTCTCTCTCTCCTTTTCCCCCTTTCTCTCAAATCAGTGAATAAAACTTTTAAAAAAAGTATTATAAGCATAGCTTCATAAAACTTCATAAGTTCAATATTCTCATGCAATAAACACTCAGTTTAAAAAGAAAAATAGAACATCACCAGTACCCTAGAGGACCACTAATGCCCCTTCCAGTCATTATCCATCTCCCCTCCAGATCACGATTATACTGACATTTTGCAGCATAGATAACTTTTGCCTGTTTTTGGATTTTTTATACAAAGGTTGGCAAAAGTAAGTTTATGGTTGTAAGTATGTGAAACTATTTATTCTTGTATTATTATTTATTAGTTGTATTATTTTCCATATCAACAACTAACAGTAAATCTACTTTTGTCAACCCCGTACATAGAATTATGTATCATATGCCTACTTTATTTCACTCAAAATTATGTTTGTGAGATTCATTCATATAATTGCATTTGGTTGTAAGTCATTAATTTTCATTGGTGTATAGAATTCTATTGTGTAAATATTCTACAGTGTCTCTGCAATTCTTGATGAGCATTTAGATAGATTCCAGTTTAGGGCAATTATAATCAAAGCTTCAGTGAATATTAGGGAACATGTCCTTTGGTGAACATTTTTTGGGGGTGGGGTGGGGTAGTATTTACCTAGGAGTGAATTTGCCTGATGACATGTTATTCAAATGATCAGATTTGGTAAATACTTTCACTTTTCCCAAGTGGTTATACCAATTTACATGAACTTTTAAAGTAGTGTATGAAAGTTCAGGATTTACATATCCTTGCTAACACTTGGTATCTTTGGTTGTTCTTATTTTAGCCATCCTGGTAGGTACACAGACTTTTTCAAAATTAAAAACATTTAAAGCCAGGTAATGTATACATATGCTTTTAAAAACCCACCTTAAATAGCACATAAGGGCTTATAATAAATAATAACAACAATAATAATTCCCTACCTCATTCCAACCATCCCTTTCCTAGAGGCAACACTTTATTTTAAAAAGTCAGATTTTTTTTAACATGCTATTTTTTAAGGGCAGTTTGAGGTTTAGAAACAAATTGTACAGAAAATATAGAGCGTCCCCTCACACCCCATTCTCTACAGTTATTAATATCTTGCATTATGTGGGTACATTTGTTATAACTGATGGATATTATTGACACACTATTAGGGTTCACTTTATGTTGTACAGTTTTATATTTTGACAATCACATTATGTCATGTATCTACTATTACAGTATCACACAGAATAGTTTCACTACCCTAACAATGCCCTGTATCCACCTATTCATCATTTCCTCTCTTCCCTTGCACCCCTGGCAACCAGTGTTATTTCTTTTACTGTCTCTGTAGTTCTGCCTTCTTCAGAATGTCATATAGTTGGAATCATAAAGTATATAGCTTTTTCAGACTGGCTTTTTTTACTCAGCAATATGTATGTAAGTTTTCTCAATGTCTTTTACCTTCCCTCCCTTCCTTTCTTTTGTTAATGGAGTTTATGTTTTTAAACAGTTTTAGGGTTTACAGAAAGCTTAACCAGAAAGTATGGAGAGTTCTTTATTTTCTCCTCTTCTTATTTTCCTGAAGTATGTCCTCAGATAACTTCCTAATAAAGAGTGAATAGAATCAAATGTTCTGAGGCTTTTCATATCTAAAAATATATTTTTTCTATTCTCATATTTAATTGACAGTTTTGATAGGTTTAGAATTCTAAGTTGTGATGACTCATTGCCCCTTCCCTAGATGGTCCCAGACTATAACACTGTTGGAGTGATCATATCTACCTTTTATAGTGTTTCTGACTCATTCTGTCATTTTTATCATATTCTATTCTTTAAAATGATTCACAAAGTCCAACCCACATTCAAGGCAAGGGAAATGAGACTCAACCTTTTGAAGGGCCCAAAAAAAGAATTTATGAGCATTTTAACTACCACAGTCTGCCCTCTGGGCTTAATTATTTACATTCATCTCATATTCAAAATATCCTCACCTGTCCTAAGATTCTCCCTCTCAAAGTCCTAGTCCTTCATACTTTATAATCAGCCCTAATACCAGGATGTTGTCATTTAAAATAGGTGCAGGTGTGGATGGGGCTTCTTGGGTGCCTTTCTTAACACAGGTCCTTGAATACCTGTTTTCTCAATTTGAAGATCAATAAATTAAAGATACCACCAACAGACCATGGTGGGACAGACATAGGATAACCAGAATAGTCACTGCTGTTCAAAAAGAGGAGAAAAGGGAGACTCAAAACAATAGTAATTCTAAAATTCAGCTGGGCACAATTGACAGTTACTTCATTAGGACTCAAAACCTGGGATAATTTTCTATGGCTCCAGCTTCACCCTCTGGGTTTTTTTTTTTTAATCGAATTTATTGGCGTGACATTGGTTCATAAAACCACACAGGTTTCAAGTGTGCAACTCAATACAATATCATCTGCACACTGCATTGTGCACCCCTCACCCCAAGCAAAGTCTCTTTCTGTCTCTGTTTCCCTCTTTTGCCCACCTCCACCCAGCCCCCACTCCCTTTTCAATATGGCGCACTATTGTCTGTGTCTATGTGTCATGTATACATGTTTTTTTTGCTAATTCCTTCACCTTCTTTCATCCAGTCCCCCCTCCCCCCTCCTCCTCTTTGACATCCATCAGTCTGTCCCATGTATCCATGCCTGTTTTTATTTTGTTTGTTAGTTTCTTTTCATTTGATTCCACATATAAATGAGATCATATGGTATTTGTCTTTCTCTGACTGGTTTATTTCACTTAGTATAATAATCTCCAGCTCCATCCATGCTGTCACAAAGGTAAGATTTCCTTCTTTTTTATGGCTGGGTAGTATTCCATTGTGTAAATGTACCACAGTTTTTTACCCACTCATCTACTGATGGACCCTTGGACTGTTTCCAGATCTTGGCTATTGTAAATAATGCTGTTATGAATGTAGGGTGCATATATTCTTTTGAATTAGTGTTTCCATGTTCTTAGGATATATTCCAAGAAGTGGGATGGCTGAGTCAAAAGGCAATTCAATTTTTAATTTTTTGAGGAAACTCCATACCGTTTTCCACAGTGGCTGCACCAGTCTGCATTCCCAGCAGCAGTGTATGAGGGTTCCCTTTTCTCCACATCCTTGCCAAGACTTGCTGTTTGTTGACTTATTGTTGATAGCCATTCTACCAGGTGTGAGGTGATATCTCATTATGGTTTTAATTTGCATTTCTCTCATGATTAGTGAAGTTGAACATCCTCTCATATGTCTATTGGCCATCTGTATGTCCTCTTTGGAAAAGTGTCTATTCAGGACTTTGCCCATTTTTAGAAAATATTTTATTTGTTTATTTTTAGAGAGAGGGGAAAGGAGGGAGAAAGAGGGAGAGAAACATCGATGTGAGAGAGAAACATCGATGAGTTACCTCTCATACACACCCTGACTGGGTACCAAATCTGCAACCCAGGCATGTGCCCTGACCAGGAATCAAATCAGTGACATTTTGCTTTGTGGGGCGATATCTAATCAACTGAGTAACACTGCTCAGGGCGTGTGCCCATTTTTTAATTGCATTGTTTGTTTTTTTGATATTGAGTTGTATAAGCTCTTTGTATATATTACAAATTAAACCCATATTAGATATATCATTGGCAAACATATTTTCCCATAAGTGGATTCTCTTCTCATTTTGTTGAAGATTTCTTTAGCTGTGCAGAAGCTTTTTAAATTTGATTTAGTCCCATTTGTTTATTTTTCCTTTGTTTCCCTTGACCTAGGAGATATATTGGCAAAAATATCGCTAAGCAGTATGTCTGATATTTTACTGCCTATGGTTTCTTCTAGTATTTTTATGGTTTCATGACTTACATTTACGTCTTCTATCCCTTTTGACTTTATTCTTGTCTATGATGTATATTGATGGTCTAATTTCATTTTTTTTCTTTGGTAAATACCTGTCCAATTTTCCCAACACCATAAAGGCATTAGTTTATTTCTGGGCTTTCTGTCTATTTGATGTATATCCCTATTGTTATGCCAGTACCAGGCTGTCATAATTATAATGGCCTTGTAGTATAGTTTGATATCAGGTAGTGTGATACCTCTAAGTTTGTTCTTCTTTCTCAAGATTGCTAAGGGCATTTGGAGTCCTTTTTAGTTCCATATAAATTTTTGGATTATTTGTTCTAGATCTGTGATATATGCCACTGGTATTTTAATAGGAATTACATTGAATCTATACATTGCTTTTTATAGTATGGATATTTTAATGATATTAATTATTCCAATCCATGAACATTGTATATGCTTCCCCTTATTTGTATCTTATTTCTTTCCTCAATATCTTATAATTTTCTGAGTGTAGATCTTTCACCTCTTTGGTTAAATTTATTCTTAGGTGCCTTATATATTTATTTTTTTGGTTGCAATGGTAAAAGGAACTGTTTACTTAATTTCCCTTTCTGATAGTTCATTCCTGGTGTATAAAAATGCCACAATTTCTGAATATTAATTTTGTTTCTGGCTACATTGCCAAATTCATTTATTAGACCTAATAGTTTTTTTTATGGAGTCTTTAGGGTATTCTATGTACAATATTATGTCATCTGTACATAATGACAGCTTTACTTCTTTCCAATTTGGATGCTTTTTATTTCTTCTTGTTTGATCACCATGGCTAGGACTTCCAGTACTGTGTTGAATAAGAGTGGTAAAAGTGGATATCCCTGTCTTGTTCCTGATCTTAAGAGAAATACATTTAGTTTTTGCCCATTGAATATGATGTTGGCTGTAGGTTTTCCATATATAGCCTTTATTACATCATAACCCCTCTATTCTCACTTGGTAGAGAGTTTTATCATAAATGCCTGCTGGATTATATCGAGTGCTTCTTTTCTGTATCTATTGATATGATCATGTGAATATGATCACCTTTCCTGTTTTATTAAATGATTTTTTTCTCACCTAAAGACATTTTTTCATTGCTTTTAGATAGAGAGAAAGGGAGAGAGAAATATCAATGCAAGAGAGAAGCACTGATTTGTTGCTTCCTGTATGCATCTAGATTTGGGATTGTATGCACGCTGACTGGGGCTCAAACCCACAACCTAGGTATGTTCCCTAGCTGGGAATCACTTATGGGACAACACTCCAACCAACTGAGCCATGCCAGCCTGGGCTACCTCTCATTTTGTTTATGTGATGTATCATGTTTATTGATTTGCAAATGTTGTACCAACCTTGCATCCTAGGAATAAATCCCAGTTGATCATAGTGTATTATCTTTTCAGTGTATTGTTGGGTCCTATTTACCAACATTTTGTTGAGGATTTTACCATCTATATTCATCAGGCATATTGACCTATAATTGGCTTTCTTTGTACTGTCTGTATTTGATGTTGGAATTAATATAATGCTGGCCTTACAAAAAGAGCTCAGAAGTCTTCTCTTGAATTTTTTGTAATAGTTTGAGAAGGATACATGTTAGTTCTTATTTGAATGTTCGGTAAAATTCACCTGTGAGGCCATCTGGTCCAGGACTTTTGTTTGCTGAGAGTTTTTTAATTTTTATTACTGCTTCAATTTCATTAGTTGTAACTGCTCTGTTTAGATTTTTCTGATTCTTCCTGATTCAACTTTGGAAGATTGTATGTTTCTAGAAATTTATCCATTTCACCAATGTTGTCTGATTAGTTGGCATATTTCTGTGATATCAGTTGTTACTTTTCTTCTTTCATTTCTGATTTTATTTATTTGAGTCCTCTCTTTTTTTGTTGATGAACCTGGTTAAATATTAGTAAATCTTGTTTATCTTTTCAAAGAACCACCTTTTGGTTTCATTGCTCTTTTGTATTTTTTTTTAGTCCTAGTGTCATTTATTTCCTTTCTGATCTTTGTTTTTTTGCCTTCTTACTACTTACTCTGGGTTGCTTTTGTTGTTTTTTTTTTCTAGTTCTTTTAGGTGTAATGTTGGATTATTTATTTGAAATTTTACTTGCTTCTTTAGGTAAGCCCTTTTTAAAATATATTTTACTGATTATGCTATTACAGTTGTCCCATTACCCCCTTCATTCCCCTCCACCCTGCACAACCTCTCCCACCCACATTCCCCCCCTTTAGTTCATGTCCATGTGTCATAAGTTCTGTAGCTTCTACATTTCCCATACTATTCTTGCCCTCCCCCTGTCTATTTTCTACCTACCATCTATGCTACTTATTCTCTGTAACTTTTCCCCCTCTCTCCTCCTCCCACTCCCCTGTGGCTAACCCTCCATGTGATCTCCATTTCTGTGGTTCTGTTCCTGTTCTAGTTGTTTGCTTAGTTTCTTTTTGTTTTTGTTTTAGGTGTGGCTGTTAATAATTGTGAGTTTGCTGTCATTTTACTGTTCATATTTT
>CM052549.1:44328582-44355036 GCA_028533065.1 Trachops cirrhosus | reverse complement strand
ACCTTGGCTAATGTAATTATGATGTGCCTTGGTGTGCTCCTCCTTGGGTCCAACTTCTTTGGGACTCTCTTAGCTTCCTGGACTTCCTGGAAGTCTATTTCCTTTGCCAGATTGGGGAAGTTCTCCTTTATTATTTGTTCAAGTATCTTTTCCACTTGTTGCTCTTCCTCTTCTCCTTCTGGTGCCCCATAATTCGGATGTTGGAACATTTAAAGATGTCCTGGAGGTTCCTAAGCCTCTCCTCATTTTTTTGAATTCTTATTTCTTCATTCTTTTCTGGTTGTATGTTTTTTTCTTCCTTCTGGTCCACTCCATTGATGTGAGACCCATCTTTCATTCCATCACTATTGGTTCCCTGTGCATTTTACATTTCACTTATTGTAGCCTTCATTTTTTCATCTAGTTTGCGACCCAAATCAACCAATTCTGTGAGCATCCTGATCACCAGTGCTTTGAAGTGTGCATCTGAGAGGTTGGCCATCTCTTGGTCACTTAAAAGTATTGGCTGTGGGGCTTTGATTTGTTTTGTTTGAGCCATTGTTTGGGGGGTGGATCTGGTCACTCCTGTCACGTATTGTGGGGTGGAGCCTTAGGTGTTCACCAGGGTGGGGCAACCCAGTTGCTGGATTGTAATGCTGTATATGGGGGCGAGGTCAGAGAGGGAACAATGGTGCTTGCTCCACTCTCTCCAGGACTTCAGTCTCCTCTGCTGCTTCCCACAAGCAGATTGGGCCCTTCTGGTTCTGGCTGCTGGGTGGGTGGGCTTGTGTACGTTCTAGAACCCTGTGTGTCTCCCCAAGGAACTCTCCTGTGAGGCTGAAAGATTCTCCTGGCACCTCAACCCCTACAGGTGTTTTCAATCAGTGCTTTTAGGCTTTATTTCTGGGCAGTGGGTCCCTGGGTTGAATGGTCTGTGTCGCTGCCCATTTTCACCTGGTTTATCTGCGTGGGAATGTGTGACTGTGGACAGCCAGCTGCCTTGCACGCCTCACTGGGTCTGCTTGTTGCCTCCTGCGCCCAGAGTCTGCCACTGGTCCACCAACTGCCGCCTGCGCCCTGCCCTCTTGCCTCTGCCAGGCACTGGTTTTTCCTGCTGAACCCCTCGATCCCTCTCCGTTGGCCTCCGACTCTGCCCCTCTTACCGGTCTGGATGAATGAATGTCAGACTTCCATACAGTTATTTCTCTCTATTCTGGTTGTTTTTTTGTTCCTAAATTTTTGTTGTCCTTAGTTTTGGTTGTGCAAGGAGGCACAGTGTGTCTACCTATGCCTCCATCTTGGCCAGAAGTGGAGGTAAGCCTTGAATACTATGAACTTCTCTCTCAGAACTGCCTTCACTGTGTCCCATACATTATGGTTTGTTATATGTTCATTTTCATCTTTTCCAGATAATTTTTAATTTCTTTCTTGATATCATTATTAACTCACTCATTGTTTAATAACATGCTATTTAGCCTCCATGTGTTTAAATCTTTTTCAGTTTTTGTTGTAGTTGATTTCTAGTCATATACAATTGTGGTTAAGTGTAAATGCTTGATAAGATTCCAATCTTTGAAAAATTGTTAAGACTTATTTTGTGTCCTAATATGTGGTCTATCTTGAGAATAGTCCATGTGCATCTGAGAAGAATGTATATTCTGCTGCTTTGGGATGGCATGATCTGTAAATACCAATTAGATCTATCTAATATAGTCTGTTGTTTGAGGTTGCTGTTGCCTTGTTAATTTTTTTTCTGGAAGATCTATCCATTAATGACCATGGGGTGTTAAAATCCCCTAGTATGTTTGTATTGCTGTCCATCTCTATCTTAATGTCCACCAAGATTTTCTTTATATTTTTAGGGGCTCCTATGTTGGGTATCCTGTTGTTGGATCAGTCTTTTTAGTATTATGTAGTGACCTTCTTTGTGTCTTGTTATGGCCTTTGTTTTGAAGTATATTTTGTCTGAAATAAGTATCGCTATCCCAGTTTTGCTGTTGTTGTTTCCATTTGCATAGAATATTTTTCCCATCCTTTCATTTACAGCGTGTGTGTGTCTTTTGTTTTGAGGTGATTTCTTGTAGGCAGAATTTATGTGGATCATGTTTTCTAATCCATTCAGCTACCCTGTGTCTTTTGATTAGAGCATTTAATCCATTTACATTTAAGGTTATTATTGATAGGTACTTATTTATTGCCATTTTATTATTTATACCTATGTTCCTCTCTCTCTCTGTTTCTCTCTCTCTCCTCCTCTCCATCTCCCCCACCCCAGCTTCTGTTTAAAGCAGGGCCTTTAACATTTGTTGCAATGCAGTTTCTTGGTAGTGAGCTCTTTTAGTTTTTTCTTTTTCTTTTTTTTGGTCTAGGAAGTTCTTTATTTTGCCTTCAGTTTTAAATGATAGTCTTGCAGGATAGACTAATCTTGGTTGCATGTACTTGTTTTCTATCTCTTTGAATACTTCATGCTGATCCCTTCTGGCCTGAAGTGTTTCTTTTGACAAATCAACTGACAGCCCTGTGGAACTCTCTTGTAACTAACTGTCTCTCTCTTGCTGTGTTTAAGATTCTCTCTTTGTCTTTAACCTTTGCCATTTTAATTATGGTGTGTCTTGGTATGGGTCTCTTTGTGTTCATCTTGATTGGGACTTTCTGTGCTTCCTCAATGAGTGACTTTTTTCTTTTGTCAGGTTAGAGAAGTTTTCTGCCATTATTTGTTCAAACAGGTTCTCTAGTTTTTTTCCTTTTTTAAAAAAAATCAATTTTTTGAGAGAAGAGGAAGGAGAGATGGAGAGAGGGAGAGCGAGAGAGAGACAGAGAGAGAGAAATTGATCTGTTTCACTTATTCATGCATTCACTTGTTGGTTCCCGTATGTGCCCTGACTGGGGATTGAACCCACAACCCTGGCACATTGAGATAATGCCCCAACTAAGTGAGTCACTTGGCCAGGGCATATGTTTTGCTTACTCTCTTCTACTTCTGGTACATCTGTGGATGTTGTTACACTTGATGTTGTTCAGAGGTCCCGTAGACTTTTCTCATTTTCTAAAATTATCTCTCTCCCTTTTTTTCATATTCTTCTTGGGTGGATATGTTATCTTGTCCTCTGATTTGCTGATTTGATCCTCTGCTACATCAAACCTACTGTTGATTTCTTCCAGTGTATTACTCATTTTAGATATTGCATTCATTTTCGACTGGTTCTTTTTTATGGTTTTCATAACTTTTGAAATGCTTAATCTTTGTTTAGGTTCTCCCTGAGATCATCCATTCTTCCCCTATGGTCCTTTAGCATCTTTGTAAACATTGTTTTAAACCTGCATCTATTATTTTGGTTATTTCCATCTCATTTAATTCTTCTTCTGGGAAGTTCTCTTGTTCTTTCATTTGGGATATATTTCTTTGTCTCCCCATTTTGTCTCTGGGTATTAGGTAGGTCTGCTATGACTCCCAAAGTTGTTATTGTAACAGTGGAAAATTTAATGATGGGGAATTGTAACCCACCCCACCATTCATTTGACATTGTTTCTGTAAGTGCTAGCTCTGACTAATATGTGACTTGTAGATGAACAGCATATTCGTATAAGAACCCTAGAAACTAACTTCAAAAAATATAGACTCCAACCTTTTAAGTATCCCAGTTCTGGGAGATTTTCTAACCTTCATCTATGGATCCAGGATGACTGAAGCTGAGGTGACATGGAGCCAGTATGACTAAACCAGGATGATGCACACAGGACCATCACTTTCTTTATCAGAATGGAATGTGCTCATCTGCACACAGAGAACTTTTCAACCTCCTCCCTTGATCTCTTTGTTCTGTTCCCCACTCCCTTCTTATAAAAAAAAACCCTCTGATTGAGAGGTGGAGATGGGCTTTGTGACATGAGTGCCCCATCTTTTAAGAGATGGGATTTGTGACATTAGCCACCCCCCATCTTCCAGGAGATGGGCTTTGAGAGGTGAGTCTCCCATCTTCCAGATGGCCCACATCTGCATATAAACCACTTGCCTTTAAATCAGCACCTGCCTCTCGAGTATTGGTTCTCATAGTGACAGACAGTGGATCTGCATTTGGTTATGGTGGCTTTATGATGAAGGTGTCGTGTTGGGCATAGTGGCACCATCTTCTAGATCACCTGAGTTCTGTGCTCCAGGAATGTTTCTTGTGGTTTATGTGTACTCTTCTGTTATAGTTCAGTCTCAAATGCTGTTTGCCCTTTCAGGAGTGGAGTTAACCATTCTGGATGCCTGACAATAAGGATAAACATTGATCACTGTGTATGAGACACTGTGCAGAGGCTGTCCCCCAAAGTGGAGATGTTCCCAGCCAGGTCTGGTGCCTACCAGAATCCCTCTTTGGGTATGCCACTTGTGTGGCTAGTTGGGTTAAGCTCTAATGTTGTCTGAAGCCCACCATTAATTATTGGGTTCTGGGTCCACTTGGGTGGGGTTCAAGTACAAGTCACTATCAGACATTTTGTGAAACTGGACTTGGGCTAACTGCCTGGAGCTACTATGCTGTTTATTTTTTGTGGCTGTGTCTTCAGGACCCACCCTGCATATAAGGGGCCAATTTGAGTATAAGGGTCTGCTTCTCCCAGCATATAGCTGGGGGCAGTTCTGTAAAATGACTGAGACTCTCTGAGTTCCACTTCTGCCTGTCAGCACTATGCTTCCTCTTGTTGTTGCCTGGTCTTTCTCCAGAGCCCTCCAAAGAAAGACTGTAGAGTGGGAAGGGGCAAACCAAAGCCTGTTCCAGAGAATGCAAGCTCAGGAGGGCATAGCAACCAGGGTTGGGAGGACAGGACTGGTGGGTCTCCTACTTAGGCATCATGTAGTCAGGCACTCAATGAGGGGAAATTTGCCCCTACTCTAGGACCAAAGCACTCAGTCTTTGCCAGAGTCTCCAACTCTATTTCTCCTTGGAGGAGGCTCACTGCAGGTTCAGGTTGGGTGCAGCCAGCCATTCCCTCTGTAGGAGGAAACTCAGATGACCCAGATTCAGGAGAACAGATCAAAAGTCTTCCATTGGGGTAATGCTGGCTCAGCCCACAGAAGGGGCTAAGCACTTTGTCTTGGTCCCAGACAATAGCATCAGGGAGACACACCCTTTGAACATTTCAGCTCTGAGCCACTCTCCCTTATTCCTGCAGAACTAAACCCAGAGGGGTGGGATATCCAGAACTTGGAAGGGTAGATCCAGACAGTCTCCTATTGAGGGTAGTGCTTGCAATCCTGTAGTGTGAGGGCAAGCACTTCTTCCCATTTTCAGGGTAGCTCAAGCTTAGCTCACTAGGGAGATAGGAGTGCCCCTTTTCCTTGTGATGTAGCCATACATCCCAGCCTCAACCCATCTGGTTCCCAGAGAAAAGCCCCCAAGAGACATGATCCAAATGTCCCAGTTCTGTGTAACACTCTGGTTTTCTGCTCAGCTGAACTCAGCAGGATGGGGCCTGTCCAAGTAATTCAGCAGGTGGCAGGAGGTATGCTGACTATGTGCTTGAGGTTGGGGAGAATGACACTCTTTCCAGAGGTGGAGGAGACTGGCCCTCTTTCCAAAGTCACACAGTTTTGTTACTGTCTGGGTCTTCACCAAAAGTCTCCCCAGAAAAAGAAGGCCCGCATAGTCACTGTTGGCTGCAGCCAGCAGACCACTCTGCAGGACCCGAATACAGCAGAGTGGGCTCACGAGCATTCAGAGACCAGGAAGTGCACCCCCCAGGCTGGTGCCTTAAGTGCCAGTCCCTGAAATGTGGGCCCTGGGTTTCCCAGGCAGACTGAATCCCCACTGATTTTCACCACCAGTTGCCATGTGGGCTCCTCTTCCAATTTCTGATGCTCTGAGTTTGGGCTCCATGCATGGGGTTGAGACCTTACTCTCCGGTGGGGAGGGAGTTTTGTATCCATGATAACCCTCCAGCCACTGCTGCACCTGTGTGCAGGAGATAGTCCTTTCTGTATCTCTGCCCTTCCTACCATTTTCTATGTAACTTCTTCTGTAAATCTTTGGTTATAATATTTCAGTTCAGCTAGACTTCAGTTGGTTATTCAGGTTGATTGTTATATAAATCAGCTGTAAATCCAATTTGGGGCTGGGAGCAGGTGAGTGTAGCTTCCATCTACTCTGCAGTCATCTTGAAATCCTATGCTCTGGGTTTTTGATTTCATCCTTTGAGTCATTTTTCCTTTTTCATAAAAGGTACACTGTGTTTGCAGTTGCATATTTGTCTTAGTCTACTCACTCATTCTAGAAGTTTGTGATTTCAAAGTGGTCTTTCATTGTACTGTCTCTGTTCTTTTAATTAAACCCTTCTCTAGTTTGGGCTTCTGCTGACACTGATGAAGAACAACATTCTCAAACTTCCAGTTATGTAGTAACAAAGAGAGTAAATTGTAGTAACTGTAGGTCCTACAATTTACTTTGTTTTCTGAAGGTATGCTTACATCAGAGAATACTGGGATTCCCAAGACTCTACTTCATTTAGAAAACTTTCCTGACATTGTTTCTTAAATGTCATCTGTTCACCTTTGTTTTTGAGTTAGTAATTTCACCTTTGATAAGGGCTGCATCATTAATGTCATCTGAGTCAATAAAATGTAAAGCTATATTTCAATGGTATGACTAAATGCAAGTAGTATCAGGTAGGAATGCATTCAACTGCAAGTAACAGAAAACCTGCTACTAGTGGCTTAAACAGAGAGATTTACTCACAAAACAGGGTGCAGACTGCACTACTATAAGGCAGTAGTGTCTCCTGAAGGAAGCTGCATGGAATGACAGAACTGCCAATTCCTTTATATCCTACTTCAAAATTTTGGAATAAATGTTTGCAATAATCAATACTAATACTACCAATATTTACTTATTACATGCCACTTGCCCTCTTCAAAGTACATTACATGTATCAGCATTTTAGGCTCACAACAAACCTGTGAAGTGGAATGGTGATGCCTTTTGAAAGTCATTCCTTTTCATCTTCTCCAAGTCACAACCTAGCTGTAATATTTCTAGGGCACATGGCTTCATCTAAATTCCTCCAAGGTGTCTCTCTTTCTCTCTTTTTATTTGATTTGACAGAGAGAGAGGAGAGAAGAGAAAGAGATAAGCATCAATTTGTTGTTCCACTTACTTATGCATTCACTGGTTGTTTCTTGTATGTGTCCTAACTGGGGATTGAACCTGGAATTTTGGTGTAATGGGATGATGCTCTAACCAACTGAGCAATCCTCCAAGGTTTCTTTTGCTCATCAATGCACCAAGCAAACATAAGAATTCTAGACTCTAATGCTTTTGTGTTATGGAGAAACAAGTCCAACCTTTTGAAATCATGTTAAAGATCCATGATACTTAATATTATTTCAGGATTAACCCTCAGAAGGTGCTCCTGTGAATGTATTGGATTTGTGCTTCTGTTGACAAAACCTTACCTCACATAAGGCTTTTATATCCATTATAATTGTCAATTAAAATGAAAACAAAGAATTTTAGTATGTATTCTTGTTGACGTTTTCTAACATATGTTAAGTTAACAAATTTCATTTTATTGAATTCTTGTCATCGTATAACTATGCTATTATCATCACAGAGCAGTGGTCTCCCCAGGTGTAGTATCAGCTCTGGAAACTTCAGATGTGGCAGTGGTAGGAGCTTGAGTGAACTCCATCCCATTCTTGGCCATTTGGGTTTGTCCATTTCTCTCCAAATATTTTACTTCCCAGCCACATGAGGAGTGAAAGTCTGATTAGTCAGTGAGTCTCTAGCAGATAGAGATATAGACCATCCCCCTGGATAACTTAGCTGTGGCCAGGAGAGCTGACTCATTCTGATAGAAGCAGTTGGTGTGGGGAACTGTAGCACAGAGTCTGTGTTCCTCCTCAGAAAGGAGTAGGACACAATTTAAGCACTTTGAGTCTTCACTGTCCCCTTCACTGTCCCCTTCACTGATGTGTTTGTGTCACCTTCATCCATTTACCAGACTAACCTAAAATTTATCCCAAAGAATGTGTGGTCTGTGTGGCCTTTACAGATTTGAATACTGGTACTAGTTTTGGATATATTACCAATAAATGGTGAATTTCCTAAAAATATAGTGGTGGAACCTTGGGGTCTGTGCCTGAGGGAGGGTCAGATAATACTTTGAGAAACTCTTCCTTACAAAGTTATTGCCCTTTTGATTTTCAAAGCATTGTTTTTGACCTGGGAGCAAATCTTTATAAGGTCTTCGTCGGTATAAATTTATAGGTTTTAAAGATTTAGATCTCAGTCTCCAGTTTTTCACTAGCTTTCAATGCTGTTTTCTCTATAACTTTCTTTGCGTCACTTCATTAATCATTTGACCATACTCATCAAACATTTCCTCAAATTGAATATGAACATTTGGAAGAGCACCAACATATCAATACTCAAATATTTTATTTTTTTCTGGTAGGAGTTGATTCTCTCTGTGGACTATAAATAAACCAATGTCTTTTATTTTTCACCTCAAATAAAAATGTCTTTGCTGTTGATTGGCAAATATGTGTGCAAGGAAATATGCTAGGTGTTGCAAGGCAGCACAAGAAGATTAAAAGTATAAATTAGATTTCTGTCATCAAAAAAATAGATGAATTATTTTTATTTTATATATTAGGATAGTTGTATGTTATTTTATTTTAACTTTTTAGAGAGAGGGGAAGGCAGGGAGAGAGAGAGGAAGAGAAACATTGATGTGAGAGAGAAACATTGGTTTGTGTATGTGCCCTGACTGGGATGGAACCTGCAACCTAGGTATATGCCCTGACTAGGAATCAAACCTCTCATCTTTTGGTTTACAAGTCAACACTGCAGACAACTGACTTACACAGGCCAGAGCTAAGCTTTGCTTTGGGAGTAAAGGATAGAAACTGTACTTGAATAATGATTAAAAAATAAATTAAAAAATATTTTTAAAAATTCATTAAAAAAAGAAAAAAAAGAAAAGTCATTTAATCAGATAAAAGTTAAGCAATGAAATTTTTTCCCTAGGAGTTAGGAGAAATACCATAATCTATAAATTTTGTACTAAAATCTTTTTGTTAATATGATTATAAAACATCTTTTAATAGTTTGCTTTATGTAATGCTATTATTTCTTTGTTTTTCAAAGTTGAAGATTTTTCTTTCTGCTTTTAACATGAAACAAAAACTTTTTTCCTCCACATTTTCTTCTTGCCATCTTAAAGCAGAGCTTCTAAAAAAGTCTTTTATGTATTCTCTTTCTCCCCATCCTTTGTACAAAAGTACCTCTGAGATTGGGAATAACATTGACTATTGTTAACCCAACCTCAGTGAACTTAAACTGTCATAAAACCAAGCATTTGAGGAGACTTTTGAGTTTATCTCATGGAGTTCTTTTTCCAGTCATTGGCAGGATTTTATTGAATTAATCCATAACACAGTGGAAACCCTGTTTCTGGAAGAAAAAGTTTGATTTTACCTAGGATTTGAAGGGATTGGAGGTTGGGTAGTGGGAGAGGGAGACTAGGTAGAAGTGCAGAATATCCAGGTTTACTTGTAGCCAGGTGAGCAGAGGAAAGTTGAAAGGGTTGGGCTCGGCAGGGCTCAGCTCGGCTCAGCTCAATTGTTATGGAATTAGTGAGAAGTATATTTAGGAGAACCTAGGGAAAGATACCTCTAGAGCTTTAAAAGGGACTTTTTTTTTATTACATAAAGTGTCTTGGGGCACATCTACTTCACTCTTGTGTGTCCACAATACTTCTTCACAGAATTATTGTAATTAACTCTTTATGTAGCACTCTTTCCCTCCTTTTAGACCGTAAATTCCTCATTGGCAGGGCTCATCTTTCTGTCTTTGTTTCATTCCAACAGTGCTGGCTGTGTGCAAAGTGCTCAGTAGATATTGAATAAATGCAGTGTGTTTATGGAGTTCAGACAAACCCAGAACACAGACTCACGAATTTAACAGAAAAACTAGCTCTTTCATTTCAGTATTATGTGTAATAGAAGCAATCTGTAATGGAGAAAATAAATATGTATGTATATTACAGAAAATTATGTAATAACATTTTGATAAATTTATAGTACTTTGTGATCAAGTGAACTGGCTGAAAACTTTGATATCTCTTATGATTTTACTCGCAACCCAATCCCATCTAATAATCACTACCTTAGAGAGCCTTAGCAAGAGGCAGCGTAAAGCATGGGTTAGGGTGGTAGCCCCTGGAGCCAGGCTGCCTCCTTCCCTTACTAGTAAGGAACCTTTGCACAAGCTACTTAATCTCTCTATGTCTCAGTTTCCTCAACTGTAAAAATAGGTGTAATACAGCATCTACCTCACAGAGCTCTTATAAGAATTAAGTGAGGTAAACACAGGTAAAATATTTAAGAATAGTGCTTGCAACTTGGTTAGCTTGAATTCAATAAATGTTAGCTTTTATTAGTAATAATGTAAAAAACTTTATAAAGTCTCAGTTTGCTTGCTTAAAATTTTTATACTGGCATGTGTTGAAAGCAAAGAACAGCTGTAGTACACAAAGTCAAACTTATCAGAGTCCAACTTATTTGGGAGATTAAAGTCAAATTCACTAAAAGTGGTGTATGCAAAAGGGTGCCCAGATATTGAGAGGAGCTCAGAGGTGCACAAGATTCGGCCTCAGTACAAACCAGTCAAAATATATACTGGTACTACAGGTCAATATAGTCAGGTCAAAAATACGCTGGATAATAGAATGGACAAAGTAACTTTGATTTAGTTATTATTTCTTGGTTTTGTTTTTAAAATTAAAAAAATTTCAATTACAGTTGCTATTCAATATTAGGTTCAGGTGTACAACATAGTGGTTAGACATTTGTAGAACTTATGAAGTGATCTCTCCCCTGTAAGTACAGTATCTCTCTGAGATCATACACAGTTATTACAATATTATTGACCATATTTCCTGTGCTGTATGTTACATATCCATGATTACATTGTAACTACCAACTTGTACTTTTTAATTCCTTTATCTTTCCACCCAGTCCCCAAATCCCCCTCCCACCTCACTCAGTTTGTTCTCTGAGAGTCTGTTTCTGTTTTGTTTTCTAGATGCCACATATAAGTGAAAGCATACAGTATTTGTCTTTTTCTGTCTGACTTATTTCACTTAGCATAATACCCTCTAATTCCAGCCATGTTGTCACAAAACTAACTTTGATATAATTCTTATCAGGTACTATTCTGTGCATTTAACGCTTGTTTTTCCTTCAAGCAAAACTAACAATTCTATGAGGTAGGTATTATCATTCCCACTTAATAGAGGAATAAACTGAAGCTTAGAGAGTTTAATAAATTTGCCAAACACCATACCTCTATGTAGCAGAACTAGAATTTGAACTCACATTCATTGTAAACCCCTCCCTCCACTAATCTTTATAAACATTTTTGGAGCAAGTGAAACAAATTCCTTATCCATGGAGGAACACTTTATAGGAATTGAAATCTCCAAGTAAAAAAATAAACCAATTTAAGAACCCTGTATTATTCACCTGTATGCTTCTCCTGGTGTACAGCATCAATGTTTAATGTTTGTGGGTGAATAAGCTTATGAGAGAATAAGTTTATGAATAAATGAATAAAAGCCTGAATTTTTTTGCTGCTCTGATTGGATTCTGTAGTTTGGCTGAGGACCTCAGGGAGATCTGGCTTACATTTACAGCCATCGTAAGCCATCAGATGTGCCCTCTCTTCCAAATGCCACAAGCAGGTGCAAGAGAAGTTTGTTTAATGTAACATTTGTCTCAAATTACTTGTAAGCCAATAAAAATGCAGATTTTACAGATTTCACCATGGGGAGTCATATGCAGTTTTAAACCCTTCCTCCTCTACCCACAATTGCCAGCCTCCCTGTATTAGAATGACAAGATGACAATGTGGATAAGGTTCTGGGTATATTATAATTCTCTTTCACTTTCTAAACACCTTCACAAAGTTTTAAATCCTGGCTTTTACTACACAGCTGACAAGACAAAATGGAATAGGGGACACAGAACCAGAGATAGACACAAGGACAGGGCACATGATAGTAAATGGGGAGATGAGAAAGGAAAAGGGGCACTTGGAGAGTCTTTAAATGGAAGTTCACATTCTAGCAAAAGTGGAGAGTTGTCCCTTGCATTGCTTTGCTAGAACTGCTTGTCCTCAGCTCATGGTGTCCACTTGCTCTGCACTTTACAGCTGTGAGGTGGATCAGCTGTTCTGGTACCATGGGAGGAAACACCACCAATGCAATTTGCTCATTCTCTTGCCCTATAGTGATTACCCCCAGCTGGTTGCTTAAAACACCTATTTTCCTCATAACACCATAGAACGACTAGATTCACCTGTTTCAGACTTGCTTGCTTTCTTCTCAGCTCATTTATCCACCCATGGCATTATTCAATCATTTAACAAAAATTTGTTGAGGGCCTCTGTATGTCAGGATCTGTTCTAGATGTAAATCGCTAGCACACTGGTGCTTACAGGCTGGTGTGGGATTCTTGAGTTCTGTGTTTGCGGCTACTACACCAGGTGGTCACTCCACAACCTTCTGTTGTTCTTTCATTGCCATTTGGCAGGTGGTTGCTTGCTGCTTTTCTCTAATGCACAGGGTGAAACCCAATGCTTTGAGAATAATGGATGATTCTAGTGAAGGAACTCTTGAATGTATCTAATATCTTGGTGAATTCTACCTATCTTTTTCAAAAACTACTCTTGAGCCATATATTTTATACATTCACTTTTTTAAAAAAATATTTTTATTTTTTTCTAACAAAAAATAGGTATAATTTTGAGTGATTTACAAAAAATGCTAATAATAGGAATTATCTACACTTTTTGTTCCAAAGTGACTTGAAAACACACACATTTTTATTGTATTTTTTTCCGTTACTGTTTAGTCCCCTTATACTCCCTTCTCCCCACAATCACCATGCTGTTGTCCATGTCCTGAGTCCTTGTTCCTTTTTGATTAATCCCCACATTGCCTAACCTCCCCTCCCTTAGCTGTCATCCTGCTCACCATCTATGGGTTTGTCTCTGTTTTGCTTGTTAGTTCAGTTTGTTCGTTAGATTCCACATGTGAGTGAAATCATGTGGTATTTGAGCCATGTATTTTAAACAAAGCAAAGCAAACCAGAAGGGGCTCATCAAAATTTTATGTCCTAAGGCAGGGGTGTTAAACTCATTTTTACCAGGGACCACATCGGCCTTGAGGTTGCCTTCAAAGGGCCAAATGTAATTTCAGGACTGTATAAATGTAACTACTCCTTAACTAGGGGCAAGGAGCTCAGTGCTGCCACCAGGTAGAAACAAGGTACCGGGCTGGATAAAACAAGGTGCCGGGCCGGATTCAGCCTGCAGGCCTTGTGTTTGCCACCTGTGTCTTAAAGGTTTGACCAGCAGTCAGTATCTTTTTTCCCCAGAAGCATTTGGTCAAAGGACAAAGTTGTTGGTTAAGTCCCCAAACCTGGGACAAATGCAGACTGCAGACTCAGTAGGATGACTGAGTATGGAGCTTGGCCCTTGTGAGTCCCTACTGCATGTCCTTCCGCCAGGCCTCAGGAGCAATGGAAGGAGGAGGTGCCGCCGAGTGTACCTGCTGCAATGCAGCAACCGTCACACCTGAAGTGACTTCATCACTCATGGAGTCTTTGATGCTTGAGAGCACTTTCTTCTGATTAGAGTGCAACCTTCCTGGACCTTGAAGGGTGTGGCTTAGAGCCACTTCTGGAAACAGCCCAGCCCAGCTCCCTCAATTTACTGTTTCAACCCAGGTGGTATGAGAATCTTTATCATCTGATTATCTGTCCAGTGTTTTTTCTGCCATTCATTTCTTTAGGACAGCTTATCCCTTCTAATTAATTGTGTTTTACAGTAGGAATCAAACAAAGGCAGGTTTCTCGGGTAGTTGAGCTGGGGAAAGAGGTTGTGACAGCAGGGTGGTTGAGAAGCAGGGAGATCTAGAAGGATAGAGGACACTGAAATGCTGGGAGAGGAGGCCTGAGGGATACTCTACCTCCTTCCATTTTGATCAGCTTTGGCATTTGTGAGGAGGTCTGGGCAGTCTGGTTCTGAATGTTGGTAGGGTTTCATGTGAAGGCCTGAGTAGGTTCCAGGCAGTCTGTGGGAAACAGGGTGTGTGTGTGTGTGTGTGTGTGTGTGTGAAAGAGAGAGAGAGAGAGAGAATGACAGTGGGGGAATGTGATATTTATTTTGGTTGCTTATTCACATTATTTGCAGATGATTCAAATCATGGGTCATTTCCCTTAAAAAGTAAATTCTAAAGAGTAATAGCAATAATAATAAATAAAAATTAGATCTAGAAATTGATGTGCATTGTTAAACATTTTTTTCTTTGATTTTAGAAGTTGGCTTTGGTTTCCTCTAAATCCTGGAAGATATAATGGAATATTAAAAATGGTTTGGAATAGAATCTTCATTGTTGAGATTTTTAATTCATATCACAGATCGAGCATTCTGGCAGGAGTATCCTGAAATCTACAGAGAAATGAATTATCTCAGCCAATGTAGAGCAGAGGGCAAGGTGAAATTGGGAGGACATGGGGAGTGTGAAGTTTGGAAGCTGAGTTCACAGCCAGCACGACTGCTAGCCTGCTGTGACAATTTGGGCAAATCAGGGATCTTTCTATCCAAAAATTTCACGATGCAGGTTAAAGTTCTACATGAATGCTGTACAACCAGAATTCATACCTGCTTTAATAATTCAGAAAAGAGGACTTCAGTTAGAGCTATTCTGATAGACATTGTTCATCTTTCAAGTTAGTGATGGAGAATGATGATCAGAACTCTAGTATCATTTGGTTGAGGTTCAGAAATTTTATTCAATCACCAATAAAGACATTTTAAAACTAAATTTAACATTGTCCAAGTTTAGTTCCTCTATTTAGGTCACCTTTTAGTTAAAATGTTAGAGCAGCAATGTGTTTATCTTAGTTATAAAATAACTAATGTCTGAGTAGGAATATCATTAGAAAATTAATGAATAAGAAATTTCTGTTTCTATTGTAAAGGAGTCATAAACTATGTCTTAAATATAGTGACCAGCGCATGAAAGAATTTAGTGAGCTTAGGATTCTGTCATGGAATACAGGGTTTGTTGTTGAAAGACTATTATGAGAATTCCAACATGCTTACTCATTGGCACTGATGCTTAAGAAGAGAGGGATATCTTAGTTGAAATGATTGCTCTTGAAAATAGAAGTGTAATAGGATTCTGATGAATTACTTTCCTAATTGTTTTTCATTATTCAAAATAATGTATTATGAAACTAATCTTTCCTCTTGAGGAAAATATTATTCAAGAGAAGTTTGATTATAAAGGAAAGAAAAGCCACTTTCCCATATATAGTTTTTTTTTTTCATTTGGTCTGACCTTTTCATTTTCTCACTACTGCATAGACCTTTTCCCAATGTTTGGTTTGTTGTTCTGAATCTGAGAGTTCAGGTGCTGCCTTTCTAACACTTTGAGTAAGCCTTTTCTTGTGTGATTGCTTCATGTTAAAAAAGAGGTAGATTTAAGATTTCTATTACAGACCCACTCTCACAATGATAGGTATGTAAGTTGTTTTCTACCTTTTTGGAGAGCCAGTTGGCAATAAATATCCAGAACCTTGAACTCCTGCTTATATCCTTTGCCTCTGTAATTTTGCATCCAGAATGCTGTTCTAACATGATAATCAAAGATAAAAAACTAAAATTGCTGTCCAGAGATGTTTGTGTAAGACTTCATTTAAGAAAAATTAGAAATAAACAGTGCACAGTATGGGACAATAATTAGGTGACTATATAGGTCACACAATGAAAATTCATGTAGTCATTAAAGTCATGTTTTCATAGTACATTTAGTGTTCTGGAGTTAATTGAAAAAGATAAACAGTATATAAAGAATGTAGAAGATATGTTCCTAATTTATTTTTTCAATCAAATAACTCAAAATATTTTTAGGTATGACTTACATACAGTCAGATTTTTCCTTATTAAGATATACACTTCAATCTGTTTTGAAAAATGTATACTGTCATGTAATCACCACCACAATCAAGGTGTTATATTTTACCACCCCGAAAGTTCCCTTTTGCCCCTTTGTAATCGATACTCTCTTTCTACTCATTTCCCTGACAAACTGTAGCTTTGCATTTTCCAGAATGCCTGGTAAATGACATCATAGAGCATTTCGCCTTTTGCCTCAGGCTTCTTTCACTTTGGAGATTCATTTATGTTGTGTGCATCAGCACTTCACTCCTTTTGTTGCCAAGCAGTATTGCAGTATAGGAACATACCCCACTTTGTTCATTCGCCAGCCCACAGACACATGGGTTCTTTAGTTTCTGCCGGTCATGAGCCATTTGTGTACTGGACATAATCTTTTTATTTCTCTTGGGAAACACCTTACCAGAAGGATTATTGGGCTATACAGTAAGTACATGTTTAAGAAACTGTCAAACTTTTTTGAAGTATTTCTGCCATTTTGTATCTTTTAAGGTCATGGTATACTCTATTTAAAAATTTTAGCCCTTCTGAGAGGGGTGCAGTCATATTTCATTTTCTTAGTGACTAATGTCAAGCATCTTTTCATGTGCTTATAAGCCATCCAGATATCTTCTCTAGTAAAATGTCTAAATCTTTTAAAATTGGACTTTTCTTACTATTGAGTTTTGAGAATTCATTACATATGCTGTATATAATTCCTTTGTCAGATTTGTGATTTGCAAACATTTTCCCCAGATTATGCCTTGTCTTTTCTTTTTCATAATAGTCTTTTAAAGAGCAAACATTTAAATTTTATCAACTTAGCCATATTTAGTTCTATTATTTATACTCTTTTATAATGAAGGTTTTAGTTTAGAATAGTTTTAGACGTATAAAAGTGTTGCAAAAATAGGACAGAGTTCCTGCACTGCCCCCCAACCCCAGCCTTTTCTCTCATTAATGTCAGTACAGTTCACTTGTCACAACCAAAAAATACAGTATAGGTTTTTTTCTGCTCTACGAAATCTTTGCCTGCCCCAAAGTCACAATGATTTTCTATGTTTTTCTTTTCCCTTTTTAAAGAAATTTTATATTTTTAGCTTTATTTATGTCTATAATATGGTTAATTTTTGTATATCACCTGAGGTAATGTGAAGTTTCTTTTTCTTTTCTTTGTGGACATTCAGGTGTTCCAGCACTACTTGCTGAATAAATCCTTTAATTTATACACACACACACACACACACACACACAGAGTATAGTATAGTATTTATATACTCTATATATATGCTGAAGTAAATACTTGGATGCCAGTTTTATTTTTTTCAACTCCTATTTTTTTATGTCTCTACAGTTAACACAAGTAAGCAAAAGTTTTACGCAAGCAGACACATTGTGATGAAGAGTGATAGTGAAAATAAATGTAGTGGAAGTGAAGACAAAGAAGCTGGCCTCTGAAGGAGGGATCAGAAGATTATGTTGCTGAGAGGGTGATAGTAACTCGGTCACCCATATGTGGATTTCTGAACTAATTGCAAGCCTGGGAGGCCTGGCTCTGTTGTGGTTTCTCTTTTTCTAGGTGTTCTTGTTCAGCAGTTAAGAATCCTGTATTTTTTATTTCCTCATCAACCTTTACAATAAACGTCCCCCAACCCCCATTACTTAAGATAACTGGAGTGAGTATCTGTTTCTTGCAACCTAAAGGAAATTTACCAGCAAAGCTTCATATGGACAAAGCTGGCACCTCTTTACTGGGTGAGGATGAATGACTAAAGAAAAACACATGCTGACCCTAATACTTCTCCAGAGTTTGGCCTTCATCTGTGAAGTTAGAGCTATATATTTTATTATAGTAATATATTTCTGATAGCTCAAAATATATTGCTAAGATCAAGGGATGATAGACTAATATATTGATCATTTATTTATTTTTAAATTTATTTTTTCATGTTATTCCAGCTTCAGGGTTCTGAAAGCAAGTAAATTCTGATTTGGAGTGGATAGAGAGCATTAACACATAGAAAATTTCTGAGCATAGGCCAAGACTTGTACTGGTGACATTGGTTATCAAAGATGGCAAAAGGGTCAAAAGCTCAATTTTGCATACTTGAGACAGCATTATCAGGTTAAAGTCATGGGCTGAATTTACAGGCTGTCTCTGTGACTTTCTTAGCTGTGTGACCTTGAGCAGATTACAGGGTCTCCTTAAGCTTCAATTCCTTCTTCTGCAAACAGGGGTGATTGGATGGCTTCCATTAAGTAATGTGAGTGGCACAGAGGAAGAGCTCAATAAAGTCAGCTCTTCACAGTGCCCCCTAATATTGCCCAGCACTTATACCAGGCGGCCTGGCAGCCTTGTGTACATGCCTGAATTTTCTAATTGTTCAAGCTAATTGTTCTCTTGGAGATGAAGGCCTCCCCGTTTCACTGAGCCCTTGAGCCACCCCATCTGTTCAGCCGTCTCTGTCTCCCTATGTGGTTTCCCTCCTCATTTTTAAGATCCTTAATTAGTGCTGGGTGATAAAATGATCAGCACCACCTGAGCATTAGTTATTAGCAATAAATGTGACTCCTCTGAGCAGCTATGGCATACTAATTATTTCCACATAAAAGTAGTTTTCTGTGGCTCTGATTACCTGCTAAGTTATACCAGTGCATATATGACACTATTTTTTTCCTGTTTGTTTTGGAATCACTTGTCTCAGAAACCTTGTTTTACTTTTCTTTCAATTTTTAACTCCAGTGTAATTTTTTTTTAGCATTCTATTGGGAAGTTCTCTTTCTTCTATTTTCTGGCTCATGTTTCCTAAATAGCCAATTAATTGTTTAATAGATGCTCTCTCTGGGAGGGTGCTGCTCTTTGCCAGGCATTAGTATTGTCATGCCAGTCCTAGCATGTTAATTCTCTCACTGACTTTCAGGTCCATGTAACAAAAGCAACAAATAGGCTAAAGAAGCTATTGAGTTGAAACAGCTAGAAATTCAATTCAACTAGGATCAGGTTAGCACCTGCTAGAGGCAGTGGGCATAGTGACTAGGGCAGGACACATGGAAATGAACCACAAATGAGCAGAATGGGCTAGTTATAAGAAAAAAAAGTTTTACCAGCTCTGTAATCAAGCTTTATTTTTATTAAACTATGGTATAAGTGTGCAGAATAATATAAACATATTATTTTGGATGCTTATTTTAATTTTCACATTGAGTCTCAGTTTTGGGGATACTGTTGGGAGTGGTGTATGTATACAAACTAACAGGGGTAGACTTCTTTAGATATGATGTTTTTCTTTAGAACATTTTGTACAGCAGAAATATTTCATAATTAATTTATAAAAACAGATTAAAGGAGTGTAATTAAGAGGAAATTCAGTCAGGAGTATGCCAGTAGTCCAGAGAGGCTAAAGTGACAGGGAGGGATTGAAGTGGGGGCAGCAAAAGGAGAGATGAGGACAGATTTGGGATTTTTTAAAAAAGCTTTTTTCATTTAATTAATATGCTATAATTTTTTTTGTTGTATGTACTGAGTTCTAAGAAATGTATAGAGTCATGAAAACACTACTCCCCCCATCATAATATAGAAGAGTTCTACCCTTCCAAAATTCCCTCATGTTGTAGTCAACCCTCCCCAACCCCAATCCCTGACAGCCATCTATCTTCATCTTTATAGCTTTATCTTGTTTTATAATCATATAATTGGAACCTTATCGTATTTAACTTTCTGAGACTTTTTTTCATTCAACATAATGCCTTTGAGAAACATCCATGTTACCAATATTCATTCATCTTTTTTCTGAGTATCATTCCATTGTATGGATATATTAGAGTTTGTTTAACCATTCATCTCCTGAAGGATATTTGTGTTATTTCCAGTTTTTGTCAGTTATGAATAGAACTGCTATAAACAGTTGTATTCAAGTTTTGTGTGAATTTTAGTTTTCACTTCTCTGGAGTAAATACCTAGGAATGGGATTAAGTAGTCATATGATAAGTGAATGTTTAGCTATGTAAATAACTGCTATGCATCCTGGCAAGTATTTGGTATTGTCTTAAAAAATCATTTTAATAGGTGTGTGGCAGTATCACATTGTGATTTTAATTTGCATTTCCCTAAAGTTTATTGTTGTGCATTTTTTCATGTATTTAAATAAGATGACATTCTGGATATGAGACCTTGGCTGGATACATAATTTGCAGGTGTTTTCTCCTAGTCTGTAGCTTGTCTTTTGTTCTCTTAACTGTGTCTTTGACACAAGTTTTAATTTTGATACAGTCCAATTTATTGATTTTTTCTTTTAAATAAATTAATTTATAAAGCTTATAACTTCAGACATAAACTTTGTGCTCTTTGTTGGCATGCATTTGCTTTTATATACAAGCATCAGAATGTTTGCAGGTTCATTATTTCTGGTTGCAGAAGTTGTGTACCTTGCAACTCTAGGTGGCATGACTATATGGCCTACAATGTGAATGGCAACCTCAAGAGCTGTAAAGTGAACAACTTCTGCAAGTATATATGATCTCTGTGGTATCTTCTTTATTGCACAGATTACCGTCATTATTATGGTTCTGTTTTACTTACCCTGCCATTTATTTCTTATGATGTGAAGTCGATATTGAAGCTTTACTTAAGAAACTTGTGTATATGAACTATCCAAAGCTAACTAACCTGTTCCCATTGACCATTTAGCTAGCTAAATGCCTATCCTTGGGATTCTAGCAACATCATGCTCTTCCCTTTCCATCAATTCACATTTATGGGAATTGGAAACTCAGCTTGTTTTAGCAGTCTATACAGCTATGGTTTTGAAACTCATATTTAAACAAATGACCAAAAACTGAACATCTGTAGGATCACACATTATAAAACTCTGGATTTACATGAAAAAGCAACAGAATATAAAGACAGGAATGCCATTTGCAGGTAAAATTTTGGCTATGAGTATTACATTGTTAACTCTGTGGAGCTCTGAGTAAAGTTGGAGGTGGCTCACAACTTTCCTTTGACAACGTGAGAAACCATTCAGTGTTTGAGAATTTTATATTCTGTATACTTGACTGGTTGCACTTTCTTGCTGCCTGTTAAAGATGAGATCATAAAGTGTTAATTGGTCAACAGTTAGTGTCAGGGCAGTGATGTGGAACCTGGCTTCTGGGGTCTGCGGTGTTGTGGATGAGATACGAGACAAATTCACACAGACTACTGAGTCCTGTGGAGGAAAAGGGATGGCACAGCCACTCTCTCAAGAGGAAAGTGCCTCAACCCTTGCCTTGACAAGCTTTTATTGGGTTCAATTTGTACAGGAATACAGAGTGTATACATAAAGCTCATCAATCATTGTCAGGCAGAAATGATTAAACAATAGATAAAATTCAAAGAATTCTGAGGGTTTATTCTGAGTCAGGGTCAGATAGTTAAAGGGCCATAAAACTCTGGGAAACAACCTCACTTCCTGCTTGGACCCTTATCATTTAAATTGAGGGTATTAGCAAAGCAGGTTTCATAGGTTTTTATGCATTCTTTCTTAGGCCTGATCGCCCCATGGGAACCTGCCCTTTCCAGCACAGGGCTGCACCCACCTCCGGCATTGTTTCAGGCTTAAGTTAGGCAGGGGAAGTAAGGCAGCCAAGAGATTAGGAGATTAGGAGACTTCTTGCAGACAGAATGAGGTCTCAGTCTATGTCAAAGATGAGGGGTGAGGGTCCATCACTCCCTTTTTCTATAGTCCCTCAAGTCCTTCCCTGAGGGCCCCTTTGCGACCATGCCTATCTTAGGTCATCTCCCTGTTGAGGAATCTTACCCATCCTTGGCTAACCAGTCATTCGCCTGGGGCCAAGCAGGGTGAAGAGAAAGGGCACAGAGTTGGTGCCCCTACAAGGAAGATAAGCTTTGTCTCCTAAGTGGCTTATGGTCCCAAGGTCCTTTACTTAGCCTTAGACATGGGGGATTACAGCTTCTGAAACCAGACAGGTCAGCTCCCAACAAGGCAGAACCAAAGAAGCTTCAACAGAACAGAATTGTTCTTGGTGTGCTGCTACATCATTGTCTTCATCAATTAACCTGGGCTCCAGAATGGGGCACTGTGAGGCAGAGATAGGGAAAGAGGAGCAAGTGTCCTGTTTAGGAGTTACTTTTATTCAAAATAAGGCTGGTTAATTTTTATGTGGGGAAGGCATAGTATCTGACTGTATCCTGGGAATGAATATAACTTCAATGGGGAAATTGTTAAGGAGGGCATCTTTGTAGATGTGGACTTTGAAGGCTGAAGGTTTGGGAGGAGTGGGCATATAATACCACAGGTACAAAGACCCTTAAAGAAGGGATCACTGCTTGGAGACTTCAAAGAAATGGTTTGAGGGATGAGGGAAGGGAATGATTTATTTGAGGGTTATTGATCCCACTCTAAGAAGTGATGACAACAAAGGGGTAGGACCAACAGGGGTTTTTGTTTTGTAAGTCCTTGAAGGGATTGCAGGGAATGTGATGTACCCTGGGTGTTTTTCATCTGCCTAGCTTCTTCATTGATAAGCTGAATATGATTTCAGAAAGCAACCAGTTTTTTAGAAAGCATTAAATATGATGCTAGCTGTCAGGTTTTTAAAATTTTATAGATGTTCTTTATCAAATTGATTGTCTCCCTTTATTCCTAGTTTGCTAAGAAGTTTTTATAATTTTTATTTTAGAATGGGGGTTGGGTTTTGCCAAGTGCTTATTTGTTTCTATTGTTAAGATTACATGATTTTTTTCCCTTTAGCTTACTGATATGATGGATTACATGAATTGATTTGCAAATGCTGAAGCAGCCTTGCATACCTGCAATAAACCCCACTTGGACATGGTGTATAATTATTTTTATACATTGTGGGATTTTATTTGCTAACATTTTACTGAGGATTTTTGCAACTATATAAGTGAAAGATATTTGTCTGTGTTTTTCCTATCTTATAATGTCTTCATTTCATTTTATATTAGCTGATTTTTTAAAAAAATTCTGGCCTCATAAGATGAGTTAGAAACTGTTTCCTCTGCTTTAATATTCAGGAAGAGAATTTAGGGAATTAGCATCATTTTTCCTTTAAACATTTGATAGAATTCACTAGTGAAATCATTTGGGCCTGTTGCTTTCCCATTTTTTTGGAAAGTTATTGATTCTTGATTAAATTTATTTAATAAATATTGGTCTATCCAGAAAATCTATTTTTCCTTGTGTGAGTGTTGGTACATTGTGTCTTTTAAAGAATTGGTCCATTTCATCTAAGTTATCAAATTTGGAGGCATAGAGTTGTTCATGACATTCTTTTATTATCCTTTTTTAAAAAAGATTTTAGTTATTTATTTTTAGAGAGAGGGAAAGGGGGGAGAAAGAGAAGGAGAGAAACATCAGTGTGCAGGTGCCTCTTGCATGCCCTCTACTGGGTATCTGTCCAACTACCCAAACATGTGCCCTGACTGGGAATGGAACCAGTGACTCTTTGGTTCACAGATCAGCACTCAATCCACTGAGCCATACCAGCCAGGACTTTTTTATTATCCTTTTGATGTTCATGGAATCAGTAGTGGTAACCTCTCTTTCATTTCTGATATTAACAATTTGTGCCTTCTTTTTTTTTCTTGAGAAGCCTGGCTATAGATTTTTCAATTTTATTGCTCTTTTAAAAAACCATAAAGTCAAGTTAAAGGAGTTCATCATCACCAAGCCCTTATTTTATGAAATGTTAAAGGGACTTATCTAAGAAAAAGAAGATAAAAAACATGTACAGTAAAATGACAGCAAACTCACAATTATTAACAGCCACACCTAAAACAAAAACAAAAAGAATCTAAGCAAACAACTAGAATAGGAACAGAACCACAGAAATGGAGAACACATGGAGGGTTAGCAACAGGGGAGTGGGAGGAGGAGAGAGGGGGAAAAGGTACAGAGAATAAGTAGCATAGATGGTAGGTAGAAAATAGACAGGGGGAGGGCAAGAATAGTATGGGAAATGTAGAAGCTACAGAACTTATGACACATGGACATGAACTAAAGGGGGGGAATGTGACAACTGTAATAGCATAATTAATAAAATATATTAATTAAAAAAACAGTTTGCAGTATCTCTACTGATTGTATCTATTGATTTTCTTTTCTTTTTTTCTTCTGCTTGCTTTAGTCATCATTTGTACCTTCCCCTGTAGTTTCCTGAGGTAAAATTTATGCTACTAATTTTGGATTGATTTTTCTTCTGTGCATTCAGTGCTGTAAGTTTTATACAGCTTCACACATTTTGAAAGGTTGTATTTTCATTTTTAGTTCAAAATACTTTTAATTTTCTTGACATTTCTCCCCTGACTCATGTGTTATTTAGAAATATGTTGTTTAATCTCCAAATATTTGGGGATTTTCCCAGCTATCTTTGTGTTATTTATTTCTAGTTTAATCCTAGTGTGGCCTGAGAGCTTACTTAGTATGATTTGTATTCTTTTAAATTTGTTAGGATATGTTTTATAGCCCAGAATGTGGTCTGTCTTGGTGAATGGTCTGTGTAAACTTGAGAAATATGTTTATTCAACTATTGTTAGAGGAAGTGTTCTATAAATATCACCTGGATCTAATATAGATTGATGCTATTTCTTCAACTATAGTTGACTCTTGAACAATATGGAGGCTAGGGTCACTGAACCCCTGTGCAATTTATAATTTTTGACTCCCCCCAAACTTAATATTGACAGCCTATCTCTTGAATGAAAGCCTTACCAATAACATAAATAATCAATTACCACATATTTTGTATGTTATGTGTATTATATATTGTATTCTTACAATAAAGTAAACTAGAGAAAAAGTGTTAAGAAAATCATAGAGAAGAAAAAATACATTTACAGTACTTACTGAAAAAAATCCATGTGTAAGTGGGCCTGTGCAGTTCAAACCAGTGTTCAATGACGGACTGTATGGCTTTACTGATGACATTCCACCTCTGGATCTGTCAGTTACTGATAGAAGGGTGCTAAAGTCTCCAATTATAATAATACATTATTCCTTTTCTTTTTCTAGTTCTATACATGTCTTCCTCAGTATTTTGATGTTTTGTTAATTGATGATCTGGTGTCTTCTTAGAAAGTTGATCACTCTATTGTTATATGATGCCCCTCTTTATTCCTCACAATTTTCCTGGACCTGAGGTCTGCTTTGTTTGAAATTAATATTACTCTAGCTTCGTTTTGATGAGTGTTATCCCAGTATTTCTTTCTTTATCCTTTTAATTTTAATCTATCATCAGTGTCTTTATATTTAAAATGAGTTTCTTGTAAACAACATAAGAGTTGGGTCTTGGTTTTTCTGTTTTTTGTTTTAATCCTCTCTGACAGTCTCTGACTTTTAATTGACCATTCACATTTGATGTGATTATCGATATAGTTGGATTCATATCTACCATGTTTGTAACTGTTTTCTATTTATTGAACTTTTACTTTATTTCTTTTTAATCATCCCCTTTTCTGCCTTCTCTGATTTTAATTGAGCAGTTAATGTTATTTTAGTTCTTTCCTCTCTTAAGCATATCAATTATACTTTAAAAGAAATTTAGTGCCATATATTTATTTATATTTATTGAGTGACATTGGGCAATGAAATTATATAGGTTTGAAGTTTACAATTCTATAATACATCATTTGTTAAGTGTTTGCAATATACACTTACCACTAATCTAAATCCACTTTCAAATAACACTACACCACTTCATAGGTAGTACAGGCACCTTATAATAGAGTCTTCCCAATTCCTCCTCCCCAACACTGCTGCGAGCTATTTCACTTATGCAAGTAGTATCACCACCCAATATATTGCTGCTGTTATTATTTTGAACAAGGATTATCAGATCGATTAATAATAAGAAAAATAAAATACTTTATTTTACCATCATTTATTCCTTCTCTAATGCTCTTCCTTTGTTTATGTAGATCTGAATTTTTTATCTATTCTATATCATTTTTCTTCTCTCTAAAGAACTTCTTTTAACATTTCTTGTAAGACAGGTCTACCAGGGATAAATTCACTCAGTTTTTGCTTGTCTGAGAAAGTCTTTATTTTTCCTTCATTAGTGAAAGAGAATTTTGCTGGAGAAAATTGCAGATTGGTGGTTTTTATCCTTTCAACACTTTAAATGTTTTACTCCACTTTCTTTTTGCTTGTATGAAGAGATGTCCTACGTAATCTTTTTCTTATCTTTTTTCCTCTGTAGGTAAGGTATTTTCTTCTTTCTTAGAATTTCCATCTACCTGTTAACATTATCTATCTGTTCTTTTTCTAAAATATATTTTATTGATTATGCTATTACAGTTGTCCCATTATTTCCCCTTCATTCCCCTTTACCCTGCACAACCTCTCCCACCCACATTCCCCCCCTTTAGTTCATGTCCATGTGTCATAAGTTCTGTAGCTTCTACATTTCCCATACTATTCTTGCCCTCCCCATCTATTTTCTACCTACCATCTATGCTACTTATTCT